>JAQHUG010000088.1:2242103-2253407 GCA_028555095.1 Dicrostonyx torquatus | reverse complement strand
GTTTAGAGGTTTTCTTTAGTCTGAATCTATCTTTACTGCATATCTCTCTTTTTCTGACCACATGAATCTTTAATTTGCTAAGTGATATGGCTAAGATTAGAGCCATAGCTTTGGTGGCTAGATCCACCCCATTCCTTAGCTTTCTGAGAGTCTAGCCTTGTGGTGAAGGTACTGGCAAGAGCCGTGTTTATTGCCAGAACTCTGTGGAGTTTCAAGGTCCTGTCACCACCAAGAAGTATGTTATTGACTATTCATAAACACAATTTAAGTTTTTTGTGGCAGGGCCTCTTAAAAGAGCTGCAAGGTTTTGTGCAGCTAAAGCTAAATAGTCAGGAAGTTTCTCTTAAATGAGACGTGCTTGTCTGTAGCAAGCAAAGCCCACCTGAGAAAATGCTGCTACCATGATTAACTCTATTTTTTTGTGTGTGTGTGTTTAGAATTCCTTCCCAAACTTTCTCAGGTTTTAAGTGGATTTAGTTGTCCACATTGGTGCCATTTTGTTGACAGAAGTTCCTGTCCTGCCCTATCCCACAGCCAGTCAGTCTCAAAGAAACACACAGAGGTATACATTAATTATAAACTGGTTGGCCTATTAGCTCAGGCTTCTTATTAACTCTTACAGCCTATATTAATGCATAATTTTTGTCTGTGTTAGCCACATGGCTTGGTACCTTTTTATCAGTGAGGCATTCTCATCTTACTTCCTCTGTGTCTAGGTGTTGCCTGCAGACTGAGTCTTTCCTCTTCCCATAATTCTCCAGTTCTTGTCGCCCTGCCTATACTTCCTGCCTGGCTACTGGCCAGTCAGCATTTTATTAAAGCAATACAACTGACAAATCTTTACAGGGTGCAAGATCATTTTACCACAGCAATTATGCTTGTTTGTTCCTTGTATCATGGGAGGGAAGTCTTTTCCCCTCCTCTTTTGATTGGCATATATAAGGACTAGGAATAATAAACTTTAGGTGGTTACAATATTCACAGAAGCCCCTCCAGCTCTATCTCCTGTTTCTTGTCTATTCCTTTCCTCAATCCTCACTCCCCTTTTCAGGAATGTGCAGACAACTTTAGTCCTCATTTTGTTTTGTTTGGGCATTTTTTTGTATTGTTGATATTTTGTTTGTATATTTTGGTTTCTGATTTGTTTTTGGAGGGAAGGGTTACTATATATCTCCTTTTAGTTTGTTTTGGGAGAGAGAGAGAGAAATGGCATGGAGTTGAATGCTGGGGTGGGTGCAGATCTGAGAGGAGTGCAGAGAGGGGAAAAGTGTGATCAGAAAAGATTTTTTCAATTAAAAATTTTAAAAAGTATACATATACATATATATACATATATATATACATATATATAAGACTTCTTTATCTCCAGTGTGTTGCTTTATGGCAAATCAACCATACCAAGAATGAAAGATTCAGCAGTCCATTCTATAATGGTTGGATACTTGTTCTGGTCATAGATTTGCCTTTCTTCCCTCGGATCTTCAGTGAACACCACTCCTGCTATACACGAATTCTGATCATAGCCACAAAAGAATTATACACCCAGTGTAATATCTACCAGAGATCCACCTCATAGCAAGCAAGATGTGGGGAGGAGGTCTGTGATCATGAGTCCGTGGTCATTTAACATCCTGCATTCTCTAGAAGGAGCCACCCTCAGAATGCATTGGAATGCTAGAGTGGACCCATACTTTGAGAATCTAGTCCCCATCCTTTAGGGTGTACTCTCTGCGTTCAATTAGGGTCCTCTGTATAGTGCTATGTGCTCACTATGAAAAAAAAAACAAGCAGGCAAGCAAGCAAACAAGCTTGGGAACAAAGAGGTAGAAGCAGAAGTGGCCTCGCTATCAGTTCTAATGATTCATGGAATATTTATTTTTTTGCTTTGTTTTTCTACGCAACTAGGCTCTTCAAGGTTATAGATTCTGTTCCCTAAATAAAATATGTTCTTGACAAAAGACATGCAGCACTGGCCTTAATGTGCCATATTTTATTTTTTATTTTTTTTGAGATAGAGCCTTGCTATGTAGCCTAAGCTGGTCTCAAACTCATGACCTTTATTCCGCAACCTTCCAGGAGCTAGGAATTTAGGTGCTGTGGTTTGAATGAGACATGTCATCCACAAGTTCATGAAGTTGAATATTTGGTTCCCCAGCTGTTTGGAAAAGCTATGAAACATCGACGGGCCAGTGGCGCAATGGATAACGCGTCTGACTACGGAAAAGCTATGAAACCTTCAGGGAGGGGAGCCTTGCTAGAGGAAGTGTATCACTGGGGGTGGGACTTTGAGATTGTGTAACCTGACCTCACTTCCTGTTCCCTTTCTTTATTTCCTGTGTGCTGATGAAATGTGGTTGGTCTGCTTCCTGACTGCTGGACCAGCCTCATTCTTCTGCCGCCATGCCTTTACCACACGATGGACTGTTTCCCCTATGGCACTGTAAACCCAAACAAACCGTTTTCTCCCATAACTTTCCTTTTTCAAAGTATTTTACCACAGAGACAGAAAAGGAGCTAACACACAGTCGCTACCCCGAGTGTTGGGGTCTGCAGAGCCCTGGCCCCTTGACTTTCTTTGCCTGCCTCAGACCCTTTGCCTGCTGGAGTAAACAGCTTACTGCAGCTGCTCTGAGCATGAGACCCTCATGAGTTACTGATGGCAGGGGAGTGAATTCTGGTCGGTTTTACAGCTGCAAATCCTAAGAGCTGGGGTGTGGCTATCAGTTAAGGATCCCTATATATGCTTCCCTGGAGCACAATAAAGTTGGCATTCTTGTATCAAGGATGACCCATGTCCCCGTGTCTCTGTCTGTGTGCGTGTGTTTTTAAATCTTCAGCCTAGTTCCCGGCTTGTGTACTGTCCCATAGTGCAGGCACTACACCCGAACTAACACACAATCACTATCCTGAGCTAACACATAGTCGCTACCCCCCTATCTAGCTAGCATTTTAGACCGTTTGTATCCCAAGGCCCACCAGTAGAAAGAGGAGTAGGACCCTGGCAGAGAAAATTGACTTTTGGTTAGAAGTAAGACATGGGACTACTTGTGCACAATGTGCAGAGAGAGGTATATGTAGGTCACTTGGAGTGATCCCCATGAGCATCTTTTCAAATCTCATTCTCTTGTAAACAGATACCACAATCAATTGGCCTAAAAAGGTGTCATTACCAATGGCTACAACATTTCTAGAATGGTGGTAAATCACAAGGTGAGCCGTCAGGAACTGCAGAGCTGAGAGTGAAGGATCTTAGTCTGCACAGTACAAGAATAAACACTTCTTGTGAACTCAAGACCAACATAGGCAGCACAAATTATGGCTCCTCATCAGAAGAGAGGACCATCAACACCAGGAAGAACTGGACCTGTGCAGGAAAAACATGGACTGTCTAAATCATGGAGGCATCGCTCATATGTCCCTGTAGGAGAATCTACTACCATAGAAGGCACTATTGACTGACAGCACCTTTGACTCCACAACTATGTGAGCAGAGGCCATGTTTCCTTATATTGTCCAGTGATTGAATGAGGCTAAGTGCTAGTGCCAGTCTGTGTTTGCCTGTTACAGGATCCTCTACTAAACAACATTTGCTTCAGAAAGTCCCCTTTGCTGTGGCTGGGACTTTCTCAGAACAGGGTTGCTGTCTGAAGTGTTTCCCAGGCTGGCCCCTCTTTGCTTTTCCATGGGTACTGACCTGCACTTTGGTCTGAGGCCTCTCCCTCCTGCTCCTGCTCTCTATCCATTTATCCTTTTCAGGCAGTTCTCCCTGTATATCTCTTACCAATCCATTCTCATACTGACATGCTCAGAAAATCCACCCATGCCAATGCCCCAAGGCACTGTATGGCAATAGCTAGTTGATTCTGCATACATTGCTGCAGTTTTTATTCACTGTGCTAGACAGGAGAGACCTCTTCAGCTGAGGAGCTGGGCTCCAAGAGGTTTAGCTAGCCTCAGACTTCCAACTGTGTTTCTCTGTGGTTTTTCTCTTGGACCAGCTTCAGCGGATACCTGCAGTGTGCCTTAGCAATAGTCCTTGTTTGTGACATGTCCGATACTCTTGTGGTCTCTACTGAAACCTAGGTTTGACTATCACAGCCTCATATACTGTTCACTCAAGAGTCCCATGTAGAGAATCAACCTTGCCACACAGTGCATGGCTTTTGTTTGATGTTTTACTCTCTTGACTTTTTGGGGCACCCACCACCTGGTTCCCATATTAATCACACATGGAGGCTTATTCTTAGTTAAGAATGCCTGGCTTTAGCTTGTCTTGTTCCTTGCCAGCTTTTCTTAAATTATTCCATCTATCTTTGACCTTGGGGCTTTTATCTTTCTCTATTCCTGGATACCTTTTCTTTCCTTCTTACTGTGTGTCTGACTATGTATCTGGGTGGCTGGGTGGCTGACCCCTGAAGTCCTCCTCTGTCCACTCTCATTCCCAGACCCCTCGCCAAGATTTCTCCTCATATTTATCCTCTCTGCCTGTCATCCCCACCTATTTCTCTCTCTTGCCTCGCTATTGGCCGTTCAGCTCTTTATTAGACCATCAGCTGTTTTAGACAGGCACAGTAACACAGCTGTGGGAGGGTCCACCTGTATTTCTGTGCTTTGATTGGTTAAATAAAGACCTGCCTGGCTTATAGTTAGGTCAACCCTTAAGTGGGCGGAGTAGACAGAACGGAAGTTCTGAGAGGAGAAGAAAGGAAGTGCCCAGACGCCACGAGCCACCGTTGTAGATGGATGCAGGTTAGACCTTCCGGGTAAGTCACCACGTGGTGACTTACAGACTTTTATAATGGGTTAGTTTAAGAGGTGAGGGCTAGCCGGGAAAAGGCTAGTGATAATAAGCCGGGCAGAGTTTAAATGAATCCAGTTTGTCACGTGGTTATTTTGGGTGCAGCCAGCGGCTGAGCGGGCCAGCGGCTGGGGGCTTGGAAGCTGGGTGCGGGGAACACAACGCACCCCTCTCCCCGCTACTTACAACACACAGCTTCACAGCGTTAAACAAATGCAGCATAAACAAAAGTCACAGACCTTAAAATGCTATTTTCCAACACATGGCCTCAGTGGTTTTCTAAAAATATTGGTGCAAGCTCCCAAAACTTTCTTACTCTTGTAAATTTGCAAAACCAACATCATGTGTATGATTCCAAGTTCTCCTGCCAGTTCAAGGTGAATCCTGGCTCCACTGGATAGAGCTGCAGCGATTTCTCTGTGCCTTCACAATGGAACCCTGGAAATGCATCTCTAGATGTCCCAGAGGCTCTGACCTCTCAGCGAGTCTCTTTTCAAATGAACTTTCTATTTTAAACTTTCAATGTGTGGTGTCTTGCCATCTGAGAACCTTTCTTATTGCCCCAGGATAAAGACTGAAGTCTCTTTAAGAATTACATCTACCCTGCCCACTCTGTCTGCCACCCTTTTATACTTTTTATGGGACCCATACTCATTCCTTGCCAAACATTTCTTGCATTTTCTGCTCTTTTGTGCTGTAAATCTGGGTAAATGCAACAAGAAATGACCACTTCTCCACCTGAATGTTAGACTGTCTAGAAATTTCCTCTGTCAGAAAAAAAATTAGATCAATATTTTTGGATTCAGCTTCACTCAGGTTTTCAGGATACAGGCAGGATGTAGCCAGATGCTGCCAGAATATTGCCTGCCCCTTTAACGTGACTTGAGACACAAGGTTCTCCTAGCTGCCCATGCATATCTAGTTCTCATATTTGTAGCTCAAGGAGAAACAAAAAATCATTTGTACATCACCTTAAAGAGGGAATCCCCCATGTTATTTTCATGTGCAAGGGTGAACACTTACTCCCTCACTAGAGTATGACTACCTGAGGGAAGCCGGATCAAGGAAGGCTAAAAACCATAGATGGAGGGCACATGGATGCTCAGGCTGGGGAAGAACGTGCTTTCCAATGACCTGTCAAGAAAGGGGATGAGAACTGTGACTGGTTGAGAATGGAGTCCAGTGGGAAAGGACATAAGAAGTTCAGTGCACACGGCTGGCTGAGGCAGGGCTGAAACAGAGCCACATTATTTGGGTTTCTGTCTAAGATTTCTAGTAGCCGTATTAGTATATCTTGATGCCTCCACCTGAGAGGCAATGGCTATGTGATTCTTAGCATCTTCTTGTAGAGTAGAAAATACCAGCACTCAAATTTTAGTGTCTGGAAGGATCCCTAGTACCCTTGCAGGAAACACCTTATGATGGTTAATCTTAATCTCAATTGCCAAATTAGTGAGATGTAAAACCACCTGAGGGATGGGGCTTCTGGTATACACATGGGCAAATATCTTTTTGTTTTGTTTTGTTTCTGAGACAGGGTTTCTCTGTGTAACAACTCTGACTCTCCTGGAACTCTCTTTGTAGACCAGGCTGGCCTCGAACTCACTGAGATCCGCTTGCCTCTGCCCCCTGAATGCTGGGATTACAGGCGTGTGCCATCACTGCCTGGTGAATTACCTTGATTAGATAATTGAGGTCAGAAGACCTGCCCGCTGTGGGTGGCATCATTCACCAAGATTAGATCCTGACTGTCTGAACAGTAGAAAGGAATCTGAGTGTAGGGCCTGGGTCTGCCCCCTGCTCCTGGGTTTACTTGAGGACAGTTTCTGGTCAGCCAGCTAAAACATTTTGTTTGTTTTTGTGCTCCCTCTGCCCTGCCTGGTGACTAGCTGTAGAGCGTTGTTTACTCCATCTTGGGTGTGGCAATTTTCCACCTGCCTGGGGGGAATTCCTTGTGCAGCAGCCAGGTATATAAAGATTTCCCCAACGTTGAATAAACGGCATTTGGCTGATCACCTTTCGAATGGCCCAGGTCTCTTGTGTGTTCTTTCAGTCTCCAGGCCCTTGCCCGGCTCGCGTACGGTACAGTGGCACGCGAACTGTACCAAGAGGGTAACACGGAATTGGGTGTTACAGCTGAGCACAGACTTTCATCACTCCCTTCTTCCTGAGCGGAGATGTCGTGTGAACGGCGGCTTCAGCATTTGCGTCTTTGGCTTTCCTGCCACGAGCTGTGAGCGGAAACACTCTTCCCCCCTTACACTGCTCTACCAGAGTATTTCACTGCAGCAGCAGGAGGCAGACTTCCTTGCCCACGTGTTTGTGTTATACTCTTGTTCTAGCTATGAGTTCTTCTCTGCCCTCATATTTTATGGATTTTGTCCAATTGCAGAATTTTCTACCTGCAGGAGTAGATATATATTTATGGTGTGGGATGACATCATGACAGCACCCTGAAGTCCCAGTAGGCCAAGGAAGACTCCAAACCATCAGGCTCACCACTCATCACAGATGTGCCATCCACCCCAGAAGACGTTAAAAACAAGAATGAGTGCCCAGATACCAGAGAAGAAAGACATCGTCTACTTCCTTCTGGCTTTCTGACTTTGGAGTGAGCAAATTTTCAAACCAAGAATCCAGACGTCAGTGTGACGAATCCACAGACATGTGTGAGGTCAGAGGCTGAACACCGAAAACCAGGGCCAGCCTTGCACCCAGGGTTGTCTCCCCTCTGCTCCGTCACACCCTTACACGACCTCAGTGTCTCCCTTTCCGACCTTCCTCCAGGCCTTCACTCATGGGCCCTGCTGTCAGGTCTGAAGCTGGTTATGTTAGGAGTCCTCACAGCCTAGTAAACACGCAGGATTTTTACCACATGCCTTGTGTATTTTGAAGGTAACGCAGGATTCTCGGCCTGAGAATCCCTTTCAGAACGAAGCGTTTCTAGAACATATGCTCATTCAGAATCGACTGTAAAGATTACCCATACTTTCTTAGTTCCCATTATTAATTCATCTATCAAAGATTCCTCATGACATTTATTGAGGGAAAAGAGATGGTTTTCTAGTTCTCACTTCCTAACTGAAATGGTTCATGTTTTGGGAAGCCAAAATGGTGGGAAAATAACTTGCTGTTTCCATCTTTTTTTTTTTTTTTTTTTTTTTTGAGACGGAGTCCCATGTAGCCCAGGATGGACGGATGGACGGTGGAGCTGAGGCCCGAACTCTTCCTCCACCTTCCCACGGATAGGGCTACTGGTGTGTGTCCTCACACCCAGCCTGATTTTAATCTCATTTTCTTCCACATGCTGCCATTTCCTATAATCTGTAATATTTTCCTACGTTGTCTACCCACCAATCTAAAATAGTGTATAAAGATAATTCTTGCTGTTTTTCTTAAACATTAACCATAATCCAAACATGAAGAAAACCTCAGAACAAAATTTTAACATTGGCCAAAGCAATTCATTTACAGACTTAAAAGTGAATTTAGAGAATGAAGTGATCATAGGTGAATCTAACAGTTAGTTACCCCAGGGTTGCAATAGCCGTAAAGAAATGTTAGGCCATTCATTAGGATGACTTCTGCTTTCCTCTTGGAAAAGTCTTTGTAAAAGGAAATGCTACACAACAGGGCTTTCAGACCCCAGCTACAAAAGACTAGCTGAGAAGATGAGCACACTGAGCTTTGCAAGGAGTCTGAGCCACAGTGGCTAAGCGAAGCAGTGGGCTCTTCAGGGGCCTTGTGGACTGAAGCGCCTTCCCTTCCCTAGGTCACCGTCTATCACAGCTTCCCTCTGGCCACAGATACAGTCAAAAACTCAAGATGAAGGGAAATTCCCAGGCGAGGCACACCCATAGGACTGAGCTGTAAAATACGATGCTGTCACTAAATTCTAGGGTAGTTTGTTAGGGAACCGTACACATCATGCCAATGAGCTCACCAACCTGAGACTTCCCAGCTTAAGAACGATTTTTTCCTTTGTTTTATTTCAAGGCAGAGTCTCACAGTGTAGCCTAGGCTGGATGTGAATTCAACAAAATTCTCCTGGCTCTGGAGTGCTGGAATCACAGGTGTGAGCTACTGTGCCTGGCTCAGAATTCCCGACTTCCCAATCCTTGAAATAATTCTATTGTGTGACTTTCCTCTTCTCTGTATGCCCTTCTTTAGTTCAGTGGGTGTCCTGTCACTGGGAAGCTCAAATTCTTACTCACTTCCACAGTTTTATCTTTGTACTACATTTGGAGAATTTCTTTAGTTTGTTTCCATCTTTTTGATTCATCAATTAAGTTTATATAAATATAAATAAAGTATATAAAAATATGTAGTATATATAAACTAAGTGTATACATACATATACATATGTTTGAGCTTCAGTGCTGCAAGTTTTAGCTATGAAAACCATTTGCCTCTTTTTTTTTTTTTGTCTTTGTTATTGAGAAGTGGTCTCACTACGTTGCCCACACTGGTCTTGGACTCCTGGGGTCAAGTGATCTCCCACCTCAGACTCCTGAATGGCTGGGCAGCTGCCCTCTTTTCAAATATTCTTGTTCTTTTTGTTGTTTTTGTTGTTTCCAAGTCTTTTTTTCCTTCTAGATCATTTTTAAAAATTTTTTATTGTTTATTTAACTTTATTTTATGTGCATTGGTGTGAAGGTGTCAGATCCCTTGCAACTGGATCTTCTGACAGTTGTGCCTTGTGGGTTCTGGGAATTGAACCCGGGTCCTCTGGAAGAGCAGTCAGTGCTCTCAACCACTGAGCCATCTCTCCAGCCTCCTTCTAGATCATTTAAAACAGTCTTATTCTGTAGTCACCTGTAGACTTCTTTTATTCCTGAGGCATTCATTTTCAATTAATTAATTTTCAGTTTATTTCATGACCTGGCTCTCTGGTGGTTTCCTGGTGTGGTTGGGCATTTTTAGTATGAGTCTCCTTAAAGCTGGGGTCTCCCATGGTGAGAACTGGCATGTCTTGAGTTGCAAATTGTACCTTCATTTTGCCTCTGATTCTTCTGCCGGAATCCTCAGTTGAGACCAGTTTGTCTTCTTGACTTAGTCTTCGACCTCACAGGAAATTCTGGTCTTATGGCATGTAACATTCTATTAACTCAACGCTCGAGGCAAATATGATAAAATATTAACATTTGCCAGCCAGTCTCTTTGGTATCAATGTTTTGCACTTCTCACCCATTGAGGTGTGATTGATGTATTTAAAGCCTGTGCCATGATGAGTATTGACAGAGGAACTGTGCTAGTTTCCTATGACCGCAACAAAGTAACTGAGGCAACCAATTAAAGAAAATGACGGGTTGATTTATACGTATGTAGTGGGCTCTGTCTACATGTGCACCATTATGCCAGAAGAGAACACCAGGTCCCACTACAGATGGTTGTGAGCCACCGTGTGGTTGCTGGGAATTGAACTCAGAACCCAAGGAAGTGCAGTCAGTGCTCTTAATCCCCGAGCCGTATCTCCAGCCTCGGAAAGGTTGACTTTTGGCTCACAGTTTGTAAGGTCAGTCTGTGGTCGGTTAGCCACACTGGTGTTTGGGTCTGTGGTGAGACAATACGTCACAACTGGGCTGCAGAGTAGAGAAAGTGATCACTTTTACTGAGGCCGGAAGGAAGCAGAAAGATCAGTGTCCTGATGCCCTCTTCCTGGGAACACTGCCCTATGAACAGAAGACCATGGAGTAGGTCCTTCCTCTCCATGGTTCAAACTCCTCATAACATCACAGGGGCTGGGGACTAAGGTTTCAGCACATGCCTTGGTGGACACTTCTCAATTATGAGTCTGCTTTATATCACTGTGGACGAGGGTTTTTTTTTTGTTTTTTTTTTTAGAATTTCATGTGAATTTTTTGGGAAGGAGAGTGCGTGCTTTCATTCAGCAGTTTCTCAAAATAAAGACAAGTGTACGTTAGAAATATAAGTATTCATTTATTCCTTCATTTGTTCATTCATTCTGTGAGTGTGTCTGTGTGTGTACCACAGCTTGAGTGAGGGGATCAGAGGACAGCTGTGGGAGCATCTCCTTCTGTCATGTGAGTCCCAGGAATTCAACTCAGGTCACCAGGCTTGGCAGCAGGTGCCTTTACCCACTTAGCCAACCAGCCCTAAATAGGGACAATTTTAAGCATATTGGAAGTACTGACAAACAAGCAGATAATCTATGATTCATCAATGGAGGGGCAAGGGAGTCTGTGGGAAGCATGTGCCATTTAGAATGAATTTTCAAATGGACTCTCTTTGTTTTCCCTTCTGTTTCCCAGCTGATGTGTATTGAGCAGACACAGCACAAAGAAGTGAATCTCCTGTAGTGGCAGTCATGTTCCCTAAGAATCTCCCCTCATGAAATCTGTATTGTTCATTTTGTGACCCTTCCTGAAGTTCCTCTAATGACTCTGTGTGTGTGTGTGTCTGTATGTGCATGATGTGGGGGGCTGTGTGTGTGTGTCTGTGTCTGTGTGTGTGCATGATGTGGGGGGCTGTGTGTGTGTCTGTGT
>JAQHUG010000088.1:2214794-2227755 GCA_028555095.1 Dicrostonyx torquatus | reverse complement strand
GAGAGAGAGAGAGAGAGAGAGAGAGAGAGAGAGAGAGAGAGAGAGAGAGAGAGAGAGAGAGAGAGAAGCGAGGGAGTGCTTTTCTTAGGCACAGAGCTCAGAATTACTCCCCCTCCTCTCTCTGTGTGTGTGTGTGTGTGTGTGTGTGTGTCTGTCTGTGTCTGTGTCTGTGTGTCTGTGTGTAGGCTTTGCTCCAGTGTTGTCAGCAAAGCTCATTGGGAGAGGGCAAGTCTGGGGCATGGCCTGGATGACAGTATGACGCACGCACCTAAGCCCAGGCCACTGATCCCCTGCGGAGCCAAGCCTGTCCTCCCTCACTGGCCCAATTCCCAGGCCAGCCTTTCTCTGCTGAGGGCCACCTCCCTCATCCACACAGGAAGGAGTGAGGGCTCTGCCTGGAGCGGGTGGACTGTCTCTCCACAGAGAGAGGAGCTCACTGCGTACCGAAAGAAAAATGCCTTGCTTGCTTACAGGCGATTTTACCAAGGAAAATAAAAGGACTATGATTTTAAAATTGTTTAGCAGTATCGTGCATTTATTTAACAAATGTAAATCATTTTCACCTCCCTTTTCTCTCAAGCCTCTCCTCCCACTGGACAGCCCCCCTTCATCTGCATGTCTTTGCTTTGTGTGTGGCCCATTGAGTTTAATTACTTATTTGTCCAAACTTGGGTAAGAGGTTCTTTAGTGGAGCAAGGGCAACAAACCAGGGGCAATGTCACTGAAAAATGACACCCCTTCCCCCAACTATGGATTTTGAACAGTTCCCCAATGAGGGTGGGGCCTGTCCCCCATCTGTGTTGATGGGGCCATTCTTTCCGTTCCTCTTATATGGTGATCCCTGACCTTGGAGAGGGTGACACACCGCTGTCCCACGGAGGGCAGACCATAACTCATGGTCACTCATCCTCCGTCAGTTATGGGCTTCCTGTGTTAGCCTTGGCTGGTGAAATATGAAGCTTCTCTGATGAAGGCTTGCAAAACTGAAGCTGAAGAATGGGGTGTGGGGCAATCTCTATCTCTACAACCCTAATGGCAAACAGGTGCTGGGGCTGGGGGGTTGTTGTGTGGTTTTTTTCATTTTGTGTGTGTGTGTGTGTGTTGGTATTTGGTTGTTTTTTTAAGTCCATTTTGCTCTCCTTCACCTCTTGAGTCCTGGGATTTAAAAGAATCATTTTATTAGTATATGTTAATTATACACAATAGATTCATATTAGTATACACAATATAATTATACACAACATATAATTATATATTATATGTATATGCTACATATTATAATTACATATAATTATACACAATAGATTCAATTAGATTCATATTAGTATATGTTAATTATACACTATAGATTCATTCATTCATGACATTTTCATAACCATGCATGTGTTTTATCATAGTCACGCACACACATTTTACCTCTGAGTCCTACAAATTCTCTTCTTTCCCTAGCTCCCTTTCTTGTCCATGGCTTTTGGAGGGTGGGGCAGTGAGGTGGCTCAGTGGGTGAAAGGGCAAGTGTGATGCTCTGAGTTCCCTCCCTGACGGGGGAAAGATCTGACTCTCCGGAGCAGTCCTCTTAACCTCTGCATGGAGCGACATGAACATGCCCACTATACATACACATTGCATGTACACACACACACAGACACACAGCAATAAATGATACATAAAACAAAATTTTGGTGGCCCCATGAGTTTCATTAGGTTATCTGACTACCCGGGGGAGTTTGTTGGCAGGACCAGGGGCATCTTCCCTGTGGCCCCGCAGCTGAGGAAAATGCCTCTCCTGTGTCAACCATCAACTAAGGACACATACTCAGAAAGTATGTATACTTTCCTTGCATGACGGGGCGTGGATGGACCAAATCTTGTTGGGGTAATCACAGCTACCGTGAGTTCCAGAGTGCAACAGCCATGTTGGATTAGTCAGGGTTCCCGTAAAAGAACAGAATTGATAGAATAAATATAGACTTTAAAGGGAACTCATTAGATTAGTTTGTGCAGTGTGGTCTGGGTAGTCCAACAATGGCTGTTCCGCACTAGAGAACCCAGCAGTTGCTCAGAGTACAAACCTGGAGGACTCATCGGCCTCCATCAGTGCTGAAGCCTGGGGAGTCCTGGAGAACTGTTGCTTTCTATGTTGGAAGCCCTAAGTGGTTGCTTCTAATGTCACTGAAGAAATGCCACCGCAAAGGGATAGAAGAATTTGTCAGTGAACGAGGAAGTAAGCAAAAGGCCAAATTTCCTTTTCCTATACCCTTTAATCTAGGCTTCCCCTAGAAAGTGCCACCCATGTTTAGGGTGGGTTTTCTCACGTCAATGATCTGACCAGGGAAATCTGTTGTAAAGAAGAACAAAGAGGAGGAGGAAGAGAAGAGACAGAAGACAGAAAGAGAGAGAGACAGAGAGAGGGAGGGAGGGAAAGAGGGAGGAAGGAAGGAAAGGAGGAAGGAAAAAGAAAGAGAGAAGATAATCTGTTACACTTAGTCCAGCCGCTTGTCTTTTAGTTAATTCCAGATCCAGGCAGGCTGGCAACCAAGATTAGCCCTCACACACCGTGCCCGGAAGTCAGCGTTCCCCCCCACTCCCCATTTCCTCTCGTTCTTGCATTCCTTCCCCTCGTTCTGCAGGGTTCGTGAGCCGTGAATGGTGTGATGTGGGTGTTCCATTTATAGATGGGCATAATTCTCAGTGCTTGGACAAGCCGTGAGCCTCTGCTGACAGCGGGGCTCTTCTGTGAACATAAACACAGTTACTTATAAGGTAATCTGTTGGGCACATCATGCCCAACTGTGATGGGGATTGTGACGGCAGTGAATCTGGAGGTGGGAAGGGCTCACGTGGTGGGTAGAGGCCAGATACTGATACAGATGGCAGCCATAAAGCCATTTCTAACGGAGGGAAAAATTCGCCATAATCAAATGATTAAATAGGTATTATACCCCTAGACTCGCACAACTCAGAGTAGTGTGTTCATAGTGTTGGCAGCTGGGGGCCTTGGTAAAACTGAGCCCCACTTCCTGTGTGCTCCTTGGCACCCTCCCAAGTTGCCCATGGCCCCATGTCCCCGTGGGTTGTTCTCATCATATGGCAACGGGCCCATAACATTGTCACCACCTGAATTTCTATCAGACTCGTTCTTTATTTTATAGGAATTGAAGCAAAGGCTTTGAATACGTCAGACAAATTCCCCACGACTACGCTACATCCCGAGGCTCTGTCTGATACTGTCTTATTGCTCTCTGATTCTCCCCTAGATATGAGTTCTTTGGTCAAGCGCTCTCTTCTCATCCAGCCATCTCTATATCTCAGTGCTTAGGACGGTCCCTGGCATGTGGAAGACGTTCACTAAATAGTTAACTAATGAGTTGCAGGACTTAAACACTGAATGACCTACCCAAGTCTGTACTAGCCTCATCAGAAGAAGTCACATTGCTAGTGGCCACATGTTTGGCCCCTGTGTGACCCACCTAGTCTTTATTCACAATACTGGGTTTTTGACCTTATATCCTCAGATTTCTGGAGTCTTCAATGAGAAGCAGAATCACCAGAGAGCAGCATGGCATTGACACTGCCCCAGGTAGTAGAAGCCACCACAGCCTAGGACAAAGGGATTTCCTGGTTTGCAAGACTTTTAGTGCAGTGAATTGATCACTCTGTGACAGGAGCATTCGGTGGAATCCTGTGGCGCCCCGCAGTGGACACTTCCTCTGTCGAGTTGCATCCTATTGCCAGGCAATCATGCTCTCTCTTCCTGGCGTATGGGAGACATCTTGGTGGCCACGGAATCTAGAAGTTGCAGACCAGTTTATCTGTGCAAGGACAAATTAAGGCAGTTGCTGCTTAATTTAAAGTAAAGGCTGTGTGTCTGTCTGTCTGTGTGTGTGTGTGTGTGTGTGTGTGTGTGTGAGAGAGAGAGAGAGAGAGAGAGAGAGATATGAGGGGAGGGCGAAAGTGAGAGAGACCTGATTTTCAACACTGAGTGCAAGCATTATGCAAAACAACAAAGGGTGGCTGCCAGGGAATCTTCTCCAGTGGCCGCTGAATGGCAGCTGCTGACGGCCTGACATTTTGCATAGGGAGAGACTGAAATGCACAGTATAAGTGAGTGTCCCATCAGGGATGTGATAGGTCCAGGCCTATTAATCAGGGGGTATCAAGAGCAATTTTTATGAGCACGAATCTATTGTTGGGGGGTTGTAAAAGTAAACCCTAACTTAGCTCCTGGTATCTTTCTGATAATTGCTTCCTGATTTCCATGTATAAAATCACACCAGATTTTCATAATATCTTCTTGAGCAGGTTAATCCCTCTGACTGCTTCCTGATATGAAACAATACTAGTAAATAATTCATGAGGTCAGGGTAAAGATTAAAGGAATGCATTTGAACCGCAGAGCAAGCCTGTGTCCCCTGCTAGAGTCACCAAGACTAGGGCATCTTTGTTCCATTTGAAAAGAACCTGGCCTCCCACAGGTTACCCAACTTGTGTAGGATGGTCCCACCATAAACAGAACCAGAGTTGAAGACTGGTCGCCTGATTCTCATTACCTCATTTCTTTAGCATTAGGCTAGTATTACACATGTAACATAAGAAAAATAAAAGCAGAGCCAGAGAGACAACCCAGAGGTTAAAGTGCATGGCAGGCAAGCCCGACAGCCAGAGTTCGGTCCCCGGAACACATACAAAGGTGGACAGAGAAAGGCACCTCCACAGAGTTGTCCTCTGAACTCTGTGCGCAGACCTTGGCAGAGGCGCGTCTACACATGCACAGGTAGTAAAGAATTTAGAGAAGAAGAGCAAAGCCTCTTTGGGGGCTGAGGAAAGGGCTCAGTGGGAAAAGAACTTGCTCAGAATGTGAGTTTCTCCTTTTGGATAACTAGAACCCATGTGAAACCAGATGCTGCCGCGTGTGCGTCTGTAGTCACAGCGTTCTTCCCTGGAGCTGGGGGCAGAGGAAGGTGCATGGGTGAAAGCCCTAGGCTAGCCAGCTTGTGTGTGCAGCAGCGAACCGCCAGGGACTCTGTCTTTCCCGGGGGCAGGGGGGTATTGACCCTTGAGTTTGGCCTCTGACTCCCATACATACATTGTGGCAGATACTCGCTTGCACTCATGGACAACTTTAAAATAAAATCTACTTTTCATCCTGCAGTAAGCGTTGCAGAGACAATCGATTTCAGTTGTCGAGTTCAGTGGCATTTCCTTCTGCTGCAATGATTGAAGGGAAAATGCAACACAGTTAATAAAAACAGCAGATAATAAAAAGACTTTTTTTTTTTTAAAAAAAAAAAAGCCTGTGCCTTCATTATGCAATCTTGGGGGCAGCTAATTTATCTTCCTAATTATGTTTTGCTTAAGCTGATTTTAAAATTAGTTTGTTTATCCTGAGCTCATACTGATTAGCAGCAGGGAGAGGTGGCCTCGAAGCATCTTGGGTGGTAGGGGGAAGATATTTTGAGATTTCAGGCAATTTCCAAGGATCATCCTTAAGTGGCTACAGAAGATAGAAGGCTGATAAGTTAATGGTGCTGTGAGTGTAATAACTATCATAATTATTGTTGGGATTATTTACATATAAGGGCTCAGCTTGCAGACCTGGAGGTAAAGAGGCCCCATGTTTCTTGTTCACTCTTCAATGCTAATCAGAGTTCAGATAGTCAAGAGAGGGAGATGGGAAAAGGAAAGAAGGGTTGGGGAGATGGCTTGGTGTGTGTTCTAGTTTGCTTCCTATTGCCATAATAAAGCCCATGTCCAAAAGCACGAAGGAGAGGGAAGGGTTTATTTAAACTTACAGCTTACAGTCTATCATGAAGGGAACTCCAGGCAAGAAAGAACTGAGGCTAGGAACCTGGAGGCAGGAATCAAATAGAAGTCATGGAAGAACACTGCTTACTGGCTTGCTCACTTTTCTTTCTCAGACAACACAGGTTCACCTGCCCAGGGGAGGCACTGCTTGCAGGAGGCTACGCCCTCCCACTTTAGTCATTAATTAAGAAAACGCTATGGCCTTGCCTGCAGGCCAATCTGAAGGAGGCATTTTCTGAACTGAGGTTCCTTCTTCCCAGTGGCCTCTAGCAAGTTCTTACTAGCACAGTGGGCAAGAGGCTTGCTGCACAAATCTGATTGCCTGGGTTGGATCCTAAAATTCTATGTAAAAGGTCTGAGGTGTAAATACTCATGTCTGAAATGCCAGTGTTCATATAGAGAAATGGGAGGTGAGGATAGGAGATTCCCTGGAACTTCATGGGCCAGAAAGCCTGGAATATGTAGTATTGCACAGCCCTGTCTGCAAGCAAGGTAGAAGGGAATGATCTACATAGATTTTGTCCTTTGATCTGTGTGGCATGGGTATGTCTGTGTTTACTCACACACAGAGATTAATAATAATAATAATAACAAATTTTAACGAAGAGGAGATTTGGGATATAGCTCAACGGTAGAGTACTTGGTAATACATACACACACACACACACACACAGAGAGAGAGAGAGAGAGAGAGAGAGAGAGACTGAGAAGGTGCTGGTAGGACTTTTCTTCTCTATCCAAGGATGGTTGAGCACCTATGGCATATTGTGAATTATACCAGTTACTGAAGGTACCAAGATGAATGAGGCCATTCATTGTCTCTACTCTGAAACCGTGCACTCTGGTGAGGAAAGCAAGGTAGAAAACAAGAGAGGCCACAGCTGGTGGAATTAACATTCTAACAAAGACAGAATCAGCACTAAGGAAGCAGAAGTTGGAGTCCACCTGCCTAAAGGAGGGGAGGGGAAGGGGATACACCCCCCAACTCTTCCTAGTTCCCTCATTGCCAGGGTAGAGGAGTGTAGAGAGTGGGGTGGTGGTTAAGTGTGGGCTGCTAGGAACCCCTTCAGGTTCAGAGTCTCCCAGCTTTCAGTTTTTATCAAAAAGAGGAACCCGGCCCAGAGAGAGAGAGCCAGCAGAGAAAGGAGCCAGAGGGCAGGCACTCCCGCTAGTCCTTTGACTTTTGTGCTGCCTTCAAGATCAAGATGGGCTGGGTGGACCCCTGTGACACCACTTCCTCCTCTGCAAGGCCACCGTGGCTTCTGAGCTCTGATTACTGCCTTCAAGTTCCAGCCTCAGGATGTCACCAGCTCCTTACTGACTGGTGCGAATTCCAGTTTCCCTCTCTGTCCCCTGGTGGGTGGCTTAGCTTTCCCATCACTCGGAAAAGCAGCCCCTGCATCTGATTCATTCCATTTAAACCCAGGAGATGGTTTCTGTATTTCTGGATGGGCTCTGTGCTGGTTTGGATTTGTTAGCACCACACAGACTTAGACATAGTTTGGGAAGATGGACCATCATGGAGGAATTGCCTCTATCAGAGTGGCCAGTGAGCATGTGGGGATATTTTCTTCACTATAAATTGATGAGGAGGGCCAGCCTATTGTGGGAGGTGTCATTCCTGGGCAGGTGGTCCTGGGAGGTATAAGGAAGGTAGCTGGATTTGAACTTGGAGAGCAAGCTAGTAAGCTCCGTCATTATCTCTGCTTTAGTCTCTGCTTCCAGGTTCCCTCAGTGATGTCTGTGACTGGGAAATGTAAACTGTTGTGGAATATTAGTTTAAGATGTGTTATGTTTGTTTATGCTGTGGAATTTTTTTTAATGATGCAAAGATGTGGTGCATTCTTTTGTGTTGCATTTGTTTAACTCTGTGAAGCTGTGTTACTTTGTCTGTGTAAAACATCTCATTGGTCTAGTAAAGCACTGAATGGCCAATAACTAGGGCTGGCGAGCAGAGAGGATAAATAGGAGGAGGAATGTAGGGAAAAAGGCAATCTAGGAGCAAGAAGAGAAGGAGGAGAAGAGGATACCAGGGACCAGCCACTCAGTCACCAACCACCCAGCCACCCATCCATCCATCCAACCATGGAGTAAGAAGGAAAGAAAGAGATATAGAATAGAGAAAGGTAAAAAGCCCAGAGTCAAAGCGTAGTTAAAGAGAAACGGGACAATTTAAGTTAGAAACGCTGGCTACAAACAAGCCAAGCTAAGGCCGGGCATTTCTAAGTAAGAATGAGCCTCTGTGTATTTGTTGGAGAGCTGGGTGTTGGCCCCCGAAGAGTAAAAACAAAACCAACAGTAGTAAAGCCACGTGAACCCTTTCTTCCTTGAGCTGTTTTTGGTCAGTGTTCGATCACAGCAACAGAAAGCAAACCAAGATAGGCCGTGATGGCTGTGGCAGGGGTAGCTGAGTGGGAGGTACGGATTGGGTCAGTAGGGTCTTCCCCAGGGTTGGGAGATCCCTGGCTTGACTTAGTGAAGAAGACACTTGCTAGATAGACATTCAAGGAAGGTTGTGCCTTGGGAATGTTTGGAGGAGTTAGATGCTTGAGCACAAGGATTCAGGAAAGACAGACAACCCTAGCAGTGGGAGCCATGGAAGATCTTTAGATAGGGAAATTTCCAGGCCCTTTAGAACTTACCAACTCTGCTTGGCGTGGGTGTGAAACACTGAGGAGGAGAGCCCTCACTTCAGACCAGAAGGCAGCAGGACTTGAACCGCATGCCTTAGCTGGATATAACAGAGGATACACATAATAGCTGTTATTCTCTTGATTCTAAGAAAAGAAATTTCTGGTTTTCTTGGCACAGAATGGATGTTCAGTAAATATTTGGCGAATTAATTATATTTGAGTAGCTAATAGTAATTGCAATTATAAAATATCCACAAACACGAGTATATCTGAGAGATTGATAGCATTTGGGCAGTGCCTTTTCTTTTCCACATATCTACCACTTAGCCACAGTTATGGGGGCTGTGACAATATCGGGGGCCTGCTGCTGGAGTCTGTGGCATGTTAGTTCTGTGTTTTCTGTCTCCCAATTCAGGACATCAGAGTCATTCTGCCAGCATACGGGTTTCCCAGCCTATGACGGTATGTTTTAATTGTCAACTTGACCCAACCTAGAGTCACCTAGGAAGCCAGCCTCGCCAAAGGATCACCTCCATTGACTTGGCCGACAGGTGGATTTGTGTGGGATGGTTTTAATGATGTTGACTGCTATAGGAAGACCCAACCCATCGTGGGCGCCACCATTCTTGCAGCAGTGGTTCCTGAACTGTTTAAGAGTGTAGAAGTGGCACTGAGCACAGCAGGGGGATGGACATGTATATGCTCACTCCTCTCTGCTCTTGCCCCTGGATATGTGACTACTCATTGGAAGTTCCTGCCTTTCCCACGACAGAGGAGCTGTCACCTGGAATTACAAGCAAAAATAACCCCCTTTGTCCCCTAAGTTGCCTTTTCCTCAGAGTATTTTATCATAGCAACAGTAATGAAACTAGAACATGGTCCCTCTCTATTTACTTAATGGCTTGGGTTAGAGCCATTGCATCTGCGTTCATTTGCAAGCACCTATAGATTTAAAGCTAACAGTCCCTGAATACCTCCAACATGACCAGACACATGCTGAAATGGATCCTGCTTGCTCCAACCCTTCTGTCAGGCTAGAGAACCAGGAGTTACTTTGTTTCCATTTTACAAATAAAGACAAAGGCAAGAACAGCAGACAGTGCATCCAGGAAGCACATGAGTTCACATTGCAGTATCCGACTCCAGGGTTTAGGTTCTGAGGTGTGGGACCACACCCCCTGCCACCGTATATTATGTGTACTTGGAGATGTAGAGAAATATGTTATACCTATGGGGGGCAGATATTAATGCTCAGAATAAATGTTGGTGCTAAAGATGTATAGTAATTCAATGTAAGATAAGGGGAGCTATTGTTATCCAGAGTCTAATTCCTGGCAGTATGGAGAAGGAAAGAGATCAGCGGAGGCTGGAGCCTGCAGAGGGCTTAAGGACTGGGGTAGGGTTTAACCTGTGGCCTTTCTGCTAGCTAAGGAGATTTGCTGAAAACCTTTGAACAATGCAAGGGCAAGCAGTAGGTCAGGTGTGGGCTGGTGAAAACGGCAATGAGAAATTAAATCAGGGGAAAACAGGCGCGAACAGGGCAAAGCAACTGCTTGGTTCTCCAGATCTTGGAGCTGGTGGAGCCTGGATGGGTGGACAGTGGGTGGAATGCCTTGACCCCTGCAGCAGGCTCCTTCCTAGGTATACACTTCCAGGTTGATTGGTTTTCGCGGATGCTACCTTTTCGTTTTGGATATGGCCAGCCAACTCCCATGGTGGAAGACAACTCCCATGATGACTGAGAAAGAGACATCTCTCAAAGTTTATGTGGGATGATGGGTTGGAAGATATTGCACTTCTTAGGTGACACAGTCCTTAAGTGACAAGAAAATGGCCCTAAGGATTCCAGAAGGAACTGGAAATTCTAATTATGGAGGGAATTATATTGGTCCTCTATAGTAGCCTGTATCTTTTTAACCTATCCATCATTTTTGCCCTTGGTGGCCCCCTTCACTCTATATGGCTTAAAGGGGATTTGATCTTATATGCTATCCATATATAGAAATATATGCCCCAGATGGTCAGTCAATCAGATTGCTCCTGGGCTATTTTGAGTGAGGCAAGCACAGGCAGCCCATCTCTTTCCCTCCCTCTCTGTCTCTCTGTCTCTCTCTGTTAAGGTTGAACCCAGGGCCTCATGCATGCTAGGCAAGGTAAGTACTCTGCCACTGAGCCACAAGCCTGCCTCTGATCTCTCTCTCTCTCTCTCTCTCTCTCTCTCTCTCTCTCTCTCTCTCTCTCTCTCTCTCTCTCTCTCTCTCTCTCTCTTTTGGTTTTTCGAGACAGAGTTTCTCTGTAGCTTTGGAGCCTGTCCTGGAACTAGCTCTTGTAGACCAGGCTGGTCTCGAACTCACAGAGATCCTCCTGCCTCTGCCTCCCAAGTGCTGGGATTAAAGGCGTGTGCCACCAGCGCCCGGCTTGATCTCTTAAATATGCCTGGAAGAGTCTCTCAGGTTTTGGAGATTTGGGGCATTCACTGAGCTAGGATGGTTTGTTCAATTAAGGTTAAATTTTATCTCCTGGAGTAGAAGCACACAAACAGAGGCATAAACCAGAGGATCTTTGAACCTGAGGAGGTTTAAGAAGCAAATACAGCCACAGTTATCTGTAAGCCCTACCTCTCGACATTTTGATAAAGGACAGTTCTGTAAATATATTGATTGACAAATTTTCTCCCAGAGAAATTATAGCAGTTCACGTTTCCTCTAAGACTTAAAAACATCTTTTTCTCCCTGCCTGAAGGGAATCAGGTATCTAATAATAATAAAAAATAGCAGATAAGAAGTTATGTGATTTCTGTTCTGATTTGTGTTTCTTTGATCCCTAAGGAATTGTCTTTTTAATATTTGTTGTTCATTTTCATTTGCAAGGGGCTCTTTGGCTGTGCTTGCAGCATTCCATTGCTGTGCACACCATGTCCATGCTGCCTTTAAGGGTTCTTTCTATACCAAGGACCTTACAGACTTTTCTGCTTTCAATATTGCCCTCAGTCTGCCGTCTTCTTTGACTGTTTGCTAAGGATTAAAAACATAGTTTTGGCATGACTTATATGCAAAAAAATGTATCTGCCTTTGGTGTACAGTTAATTGATGCTTTAAAAAGATTTATTTATTATTTTCGTGTGTGTGTGCTTGAGTGAGTTTATTTGTGCCCCATGAGTCAGGGAGCCTGCAGAGTCCAGAGGAGGGCATAGGACCCCTTATCACTGGAACTACAGGTGACTACAGGTGACCCACCAAGTGAATGCTGGGAACTGAACTTAATCCTCTGCAAAAACAATAGTCATATCTCCAGTCCCTGAAAGTTTCCTTAATTTTAACAAATGTATATCCATATTATGACCATGGGCATAATCCAGAGATAGAATATTTCTGTCACCCTGGGAAACCTCTCCAGTCATTTTACAGAGAGGTAACATGCCTGGAAGAGTCTCTCAGGTAGCAGTTGTCTTGGTGATTTAACCGAGGTAATGATATAACATTTAGAACGTTTTGTGCATGTGTGTGAGCTTATGGGTATACACGCTGGTGTGCATGCTTGTGTGTGCACACACATGGAGGCCAGAGGTCAATGCCAGGCATCTTCATTAGGGATTATCCACTTTATTTGAAAGAGCCTCTCTCCCCGCTCCTTCTGGTCCTCCTCTCCTCCCCAACCCTCCCTGTCTCACAGCACATAGTCTATTACTCTTGTGCTCCTCTCCTCCCTTCCCTTAAGATCTCTTTGTCCCCTTAGGATCCCCTACACCTGTTTATCCACATGCATAGATTTTAAAATCTAGAATCCATATATGAGAAAACACACAGTATTTGCCATTCTAAATTTGCTTTATTTTGGTTAACACAATAATTTTCAGTTCCATCAATTTTTCTGATGGTGTCATGACTTCTTGTGTGCGTTTTTCTGAATAATATTCCATTGTGCCTAAGTACCACGTTTTCTTTACCCATTCATCTGGAGGTGAATATCCTGGTTCCTGGTTCCATTTTCTAATGATTGCTAACAGTGCAGCATTAAACATGAATGTTCAAATATCTCTGACATATGCTGACCTAGAGTCTTTTGTGTATGTACCCAGGGGTGATACAGCTAGGTCATATGGCAATTCTTTATAGATAAACTTAGATAAAATATAACCAAACCGAATGTGCAGTGTCACGGACCTACTGAAAGAGCTTGGAGACATGTATCAGTGAATGACTCTATGCACTTGTATTTTAGATCTAATATTGAGAGGCATTCATTGCCCTAAATTCATCTATAAGTTTGGCCAGCCCCAATTAAAACCCCTCAAATTATTTTATAGAGATTTACAAATTAACTCTAAGATTTTTTTTTATTGGTTTTATTGAGCTCTACATTGTTCTCTACTTCCCTCTCTTTCTCTCCCCTCCCCTTCAACCCTCCCCCATGGTCCCCATGCTCCCAATTTACTCAGGAGATCTTGTCTTTTTTCTACTTCCCATGTAGATTAGATCTATGTAAGTCTCCCTTAGGGTCCTCATTGTTGTCTAAGTTCTCTG
>JAQHUG010000088.1:2172319-2200065 GCA_028555095.1 Dicrostonyx torquatus | reverse complement strand
CTGAGCCTAGAGAAAATATTCTCAATTTGAATCCAAGGGTGGTAAGGGATTCTGTCTCTCTAACACCCCAGCGCTTCTCTCTTTGAAGTGGTAAAACAACACAGGAGAAGGGATCACAGGCCTGCAGGGCACAACTGCCTGAGACTCCATAGTGGAAAAGCACTCAGCCGCCCACTCCTCGCTCTCAAAAGGCTGTGTCTTCCCAAGGTGGACACTTGAGGTGCCAGGGAATGGCGAGGTCACATGACAGTCCTGCACAGAGCAGGAGCCCAGGAGTGGGGCTGCAGAACTGCTGGTGTGGGGCTGCCCCTCTGCCTGTGCTCTGTTGGGGCCTCAGGGCTTTTACCAGTCCAGGGCAGGGCAGATTTCAGAGCAAAGATGAATCAGAAGGCAGGAACAATTAGGGACATGTTGGGAGTAAAGCAAATTGTTTCCTATGTACAGAAACACCTTTGGGGGACAAGCCTACATGGTCAAGAATGGTTCTTGTACCCCACTAGCAGACAGGCAGCTTTCCTCAAATCCTTGCTGGGCTGCTGGAGGAGGGTCCTCAACCCTGTCAACAAGTGTTCCTGTCACCTCTTCTGGGGGCCTAAAACCTAGGGGCAGCCAACCTATATCCCCGTTCTGACCCAGAAATGAAGCGTCGGGTGGATCTCTATGCACCCTCCACTCTGTCAGCAAGGCCTTCAAGGCCAGAGAGCTTGCAGGCTTTTCAGCCCCTGGCACTGGGGAAATCGGACTTCCTTGTACCCAGTTTCGAAGATGTTTGTCATTGAGTATTCTGATGCTGTGATCTGATAAGAGAGGCCCAGGGGCCTTCTCAACCAGTGAGCCAACAGGGTCTGAGGACTTAAAACCAGGAGACAAGGACACCCTACCCTGTGAGGTGGCCCAGTGCCAGCTCCCGTCACCTGAAATCTTCCTGGGTGTTTAGAAAGGAGTGTCAATGATTTTGCTGCCCTGACCTTGGGTTGCCCTTGGTTTTGATCTTGTGCTTGGGTTTAAAGGTCTCTGGTAGCCCTGGCAAAGCAGCCTGTGTTTTACTGAGGACACATTCGCTTGGCCTGAGGTTGCCTTCGACTTCACTTTTCTCCAAAGACTGAAGCAAAGCTGCCGTAGACTAGCCAGGGTTGGCATATATTCCTACACCCAGAAGGCTGAAGCAGGAGGATGGCAAATGTGAGAGCAGCCGGGGCCACAGGGTTGCATGGTGTCACCCTGCTTTACAATGAGCAGAATTGGCACGGAGTAGGCTGCCACTCAGCAATGGAGCTGAGAACAGACAAAATTCCATGCTCAGCACCTGCCATCAGACCCACTTCTGCATCCCCTGTGTGGCCCATCTGGTCCCCACAAATGTTCCCCACAGGCAAAGATGCTATGTGCTTTCTCCTGGATATCGGGGGTAGACATGGTCATTTCTATTCCGCAATCCTTTGGGGGTATTGTCTAAAAGCTTCTGTGTGGTCCTAAAGACTTGGACGATAAACAAAGTGTGACACTATTGTTGAGGGGGACCTTATAGTGTAATTCCATTGGCCACAAGAAAGAGTATGTCTACCAGAAAAGTTTTTTTCTAGGACTGGAACGATGGCTCAGCAGTTGAGAACTCAGATTGTTCTTACTGGCGACCCAAAAGTTCTGTTCCCAGCAACCACAATAGGCAGCCCACAATAGTCTGAAACTCTAGCTCCAGGGGGATCTGATACATTTGGCCTCGGTGACACCTTCATCCATATTAACATATACACAGACAAACAGACAGACACACACACACAAAATAAATCATTGAAAATTATTTTTTCAAGGGAATTGAAGCCTAGATATCTTTACCTATGTAACCAAGCCAAGGCGAAGAGTGATGTTGCTTCCATATCATACTCATTATGCCTGGACAGGAAGAATGAGACACTGGCTTACCAGGAACAAAGACAGCACAGCCTGGCTTGATCCAGTTCGTGCTCCGGGTCATGAAAAACAAGAGTAGCCAAATCTAAAATCTAGTACGATCAAGAATGTTCCCGCTGCCCGACTTGATGGAGTTATCACCTCAGTTTGTCAGCACACAAGAAACTGCTCGAATCCTTCAGTTTTTCTGCCCTTATGTGTGTGGTTCCTCAGTAAAAGGAAATAAGGGGAGTTGTGTCACAGGGGCTCTGGGTGGTGTCCCATAGTGTCACACCCGGCTATCTTCATGCTCTGTGACACAATGGGCTCAGTAAATACTCTGGCATCTCATGGGCAGGTAGATTCAGAAGCAGACTGGGTAGGAGAAACTGACAAGAAGGTGTTTATGGCATGATGAGGGATGCCAGGCACAATGCAAAATTCCAGACGTGTGCAGTTCTCCCTTTCATGAGAATTTGTCTGCTAAGGAAGATAAAATTTTAAAGTTCTTGATCTCCCTAATGCTGTGACCCTTGAATACAGTTCCTGGTGTTCTGGGGACCCCCAACCATAAAGTTTCTTCATCGATAGTTCATAACTGTGATTTTGCCACTCTTATGAATTGTAATGTAAATATGTGTTTTCCCATGGTTGTAGATGACCCCTGCGAAGGGGTCATGACCCACATGAAGGGTTCACGACCCACAGGTTGAGAACTGCTGCTTTAAACAAATGCACGGATGATCCTACAGTTTATAGATGGTGAGAAACCTCCATGAAAGAGGATACCAGCAGGGTCTGAAGCAGACTGGGGAAATGGGGTCAAGGAAGGCCTGTCTGGGGTGATACGGCTACGAGGAAGAAGCGAAGTTCCAGGACGGGCTCCAAAGCTACACAGAGAAACCCTGTCTCAACAAACAAACAAACAAAAACCAAAAACAAACGAGAGACAGAGAGAGAGAACTCAGAATGGTGCTGGTCAAACTTTATCATACATCAGAAGATCCCAACAGTTTGCTATGATGCAGGATCCTGGTCCATGCTCTGCTGAGGTTTTGGCCAAGGATCTGAATCGACCCCAAGGATATCCATTTCCAAGCTCCTGGACAATGCTGAAGCTGCTAGTTTGGAAACTACAATTTTAGAATTGTTTGCTAGAGAACCAGTCTGACAGCCAGGTGATGGGAAGAGGAGAGGATCCAGCAGGTAGAGGAAAAAGCATTTACAGACTCCCAAAGTCAGAGAAGGGAAGCACAGTGTGCGTGGAAGACAATGAACTCATGGCCCTGTGGCTTTGTGGGCACGGTAGAGAGAATCTGGACCCCACATGCCCCCGAAACCCAGTGCAGCAGAGCCACCGCTGGCTGTTCTGTGTCTAAGAATGGTCCCATCGACCCTGGGGATGTCCTGCTGCAGCATGAGCTTGCAGACATCCCGAGCATTTGAAGCGATGAGGCAGCGGAAGGGTTGAGCATCAAGTGGACCACACTCTAGCCTTGCTTGTTTCCCCTCCTTCCTCTACTAGGTGACTTGAAATATGGTCCTTGTTTACTGTGTGCATATTCTGTGCCAGGAGCAAAGCAGAGGGGACACTGAGGTAGACAAGATGGGTGACCTGTCCACGATTAACACACCATCTTGCTGTAAGATAGACATGTAACTTCCTCATAGCAGGAGGATTTAAAGCCACAACAAAGCTCTGTACAAAGGGCAGTGAAGCTCAGGGCAGAATGCAGTTCTGCCTGGAGAAGTCAGGTCCCAGGTCACAGGTCACAAGTCACAGGTCACAGGTCACAGGTCACAGATGGCTAGTGATGGAGCCACACCTTACAAGAAACTTCTAGAAAATGAACAGAACTGGAGACTAAATGACACAAGTCCCCTTTAAGAACTTTTTTGTTATTGTTTTAAGCTCTGACCTGAATCATAATCATGAGCTTCTAGAAGATACATACCCACATGGTGTTGAATTTGATTTAAAATATTACATAACCCTTTATATATAGAAACACATATGGAAACAATCTGAAAATATTTCTTCTCAAATATAGTGGCATTTGCTTTGTGAATTTTCTATTTCTGGATGGAATTATGTGAAATGTGGTTTGGTCTTCGGAGACTCAGAAGAAATTGTATCACCACCCCAAGTGCAAATGATTTTGGTTGCTCATTCGTCCATTCAGTTATTTCATCCGTCAGTCAAGTACGATTTAGCTAGAAATGTCAACTTTTGAAGTACTGCCACAGCCAGTCAGAGGCAACAAAGGCATGTAAGATATCCTGCCCTCAAGACCTTTTAAGACCTAGAAGTTAGAAAAAACTGAGTGTAAATAATTCTGGCCCAATAAGTGTTGACATGTGTAGCTACAAATAGTGTGGCCCAAGGATGTAGAAGAAAGTAGGCTATCGTCTAGGAGAGCTATTGGAAGCTTGAACACTTACGGAGAATAAGCCACCTGCTAAGGAGGTGTAAAGCGATTGAGCACGCAAACACAAGGGTCTGGGTAGGCGTTCCATACAGAGGGCTAGCTAAACAAGCAGAAAACTTGAGATTGTGTGGAAACGGTGCTTTCCCTGTTGGAAACATGACTTGGAGAAAGAGCTGGCATGGGTGGATGCACTATGGTAAAGTCTGAACTTGACTCCTCTAGCTGTGACTTACTAGAACTTCAAATGGCAAGCGTCTGCCACCAGCTTCCCGGTATATGTGTCTCACTTGATCTCTTAGGCCTGGCCTTCATCTTGGCATACTTTCATCCCATCAATGATACACTTAGAGTTTTTGTTTTTAAAATCTGTTTGCTAGCAGTAGTAAAACCACGATGCACTTCCAAATCCTTCTAAAGGCTGCAGGCGGAAGTAGTATTTTTTTCTAGAAGAATTCATGATTCTGCATCTATAGATTGAAAGGCATGGGATGTGAATCGAGTCCATGCTGAAGAGGGATGAATAGCTATGAGGCAGGTGTGGGAGGAGTGGGCAGTACCTGCGGGAAGATCTTCTCACCCCTGGGCAGGGAAAGCATGGAAGATGCTGCTACTCAAGGGCACCTGCCCAGCTGGAAGTCAGGGAGCCAGGGTCCCACGGATGCACCATCTATATGCCAACTTCTAAAACACACAGTGGGTGAGGAGAGGAAAGCTGATCTTGAGGGGCACTCAGATTTTAGACCACAAACCCATCCTCCCAGCATCCTTAGCATCAGTACTTCTATAATCCCAAAGGAAACCCACGTTACAATAAGCCTTCCTTTGATGAATATTTTCCAAACATATACATCGTCCTGAGATTTTGATAAAAGTAAGAAACTCAGGGAATCAGCTGGATGGTGGAGGATGTCTGAGATGGAAGTAAACAACGAGTTTACCCAACACAGCACCTGGGCCACTTTGGCCATTATTGAACCCCTAATGTCCAGCACTGTGCCTGGAACCAAACTGACCACGGATAAACATTTCTCTGAACCACTCAACTAGTGAAGCATCGAGAACCTCATGCAGTGTAGAAACATTCACTCAGAACCTTCAGCAAAGAGTCGTTCCATGTCAGGAGCCAACATTCTTGGACCTAGGAGAAAGAGGTGGGCTGTTGGCTCTTCTGCTTGCAGTAACTCTTCGACTACAGTGTCTACCTCCTTTCAGGCCATTTGATGACAGTTGACAGTCCCTCTAAAAGGGACTTTTCTAGTCCCCTAAAAGAAGAATGTTTTAGTCCGTGTAGTTTTATTCCAATCAATTCCCCTACTCATTCAATGCAGTGGAGATGGCTGGGTTTGCTTTGCACCTGGAAACTCTCCAGTAAGGCAGATGAGAGGGCTCAGTGCAGCGGAAGCTGAGTACAGGATGTGCAAAATGGCAGCCCTGTCTGGCTAGGTGGAGAGGAGACCAGCATGCTGGAAGCAGGGCTCTACACCAGGCTGCAGGTATCAGAAGGTGAGCTGAACACAATGGAGTTCCCTCTTGTTCATTTAGGTCTGCCATTGTATCGTGGCAGACAGCATCATGGCGGGGACATGTGTGCCGGTGAGAGGTCCCATGGCAAGACAGGAAGCCAAAGGACCTTAGGAGTGCAGAGTTTATTGCTTTATAACAACCCTCCTGCAGGAACTTACTGGGCTCCCATGAGAATTTTATCAGTTCTCTCAGAGGTCAAAGGCATTATTAATGACCTCTTATACTCTCCCGAGGCCCCACCTCTGAAAGGTCCACACAGTCCTACTGGGGATCAAGGTTCCAACACACTGAAACCACACATGAGCCGTGGCACCTGTTCTTGGTAAAGAGGGAATGTAGAGATCTGTCAGGTACAAAGCAGGTGTCTGGACTGGAAAGAGCTGAACACAGGTATGGACAGGTGCAGAACCCTCACTAATTACTTTGTGTTTGGGAAACCAGCACTTCTGGCCTCTCACCCTACAGATAAACAGAAGGCGTGTGGGAAGGGTGGTTTGTGCTCATTTATTAGTTGGGGTTTTAGCATCTAGCAACTGGAACTAGGACCAAAGGCCCCCAAGCTGCTATTACTGGCCTGGATACCGGGAACCTGACGTATAAAGGTGACTGACTGGCTAGTCAATCTTTTTTCTAAAATTTTCTAAAATTGCTCTGTTTTCAGAAGTCTTTGTTACACGGGATATTTATGAATCTGAAGATGATGTCTTGTGGCAGGGCATTCTATGTAATAAAAGAAAAACCAATTTGGGGTGCAGAAACAGAGGAAGCAGGAAAAAAAAGAGTCTATGAAAATCTAAGGGTTAATACTTTTTAATTTTCCTGCACTACCTTCTTTTAAAAAACAAACTGACTACCAAGAGTTGAGGAAATTTGATGAAAATGACCTTCTAGTCTTAGTAGTAAATCTTGGGACCTATTTGGTAAGTGACACCCCAAAGCACCTACACCTTATCTTTTAAGGGACAAAATACACCTGCTCCCTAGAATGTGTTGCTTAGAACAGGGTCTGCTGTCATGCCTCTGATCTCAGAAGACTGAGGTGGCAGGGTCACAAATCTAGAGACCCCCTGGGCCACAGAGGAGTTCAAGACCAGCCTGAGTCACTTAGCAAGAAAGGCTTATAACTCCACATTGAAGTTAGTTCTTGTCTCACATGTGGGAGACCCTACATTCCATGTCTTCCCCCTATGTATTGTCAAAAGTAGGCTTTGGGTGAAATGTCTTTATTCCCAGTAGTCTTTGCTCTGGAGGAGGTTGTTCTGAGATCAGCTGGTGCTCCAAAGGTTGACTCCCTCTCCACATCCATCCATTCCATCTCCCCTTTGAAGGCTGGTGGTCACTTTGGGGACTTGATCCTTAGGTCTGTTTCTCAGAGCTGCCTCTGACCCTGTGTGTTGATGTCCAACCTGTTAGTCCTAACCTTCACTGACCTGCTGGATATTTCTCTTGGGTGAAATATGGGTGCCTCAAATCCACAAAACTTCTCCCAGGTCATTCTTGTTTGTATGCAACTCATTTCTGTCTTAGTTGAAGGAATCCACATCCACAAGACACCCACACACAGCCATGGGCTCCCAAGTCCTAATTTACCCCATAACTTCTTTCCACCCTGGTGTAGGATGGTCCTTCTATATTTCTGTTGTTTTCATTGGTTGAATAAAGACACTGCCTTGGCCTTTTGATAGGGTAGCCCTTAGGTGGGCAGAGTAGACAGAACAGAAGGCGGTGAGAGGGAAGTGTAGCAGACGCCATGTTTCTCCAGCCCAAGATGGACTTTGGTTAGAATCTTCCCCGTAAGCCACGACCACATGGTGATACAGAGATTTCTAGATATGGGTTAGACTAATATGTATAAGAGGTTAAAACTAGTGGGCCAGGCAGTATTTAAATGAATACAGTTTGTGTGTAATTATTCCAGGTATAAGCTAGCCAGGGCCAAAAGCAGGCCCGTGGCCAGGAAAGAGGCTGCGCTCCTCTCAGGTGCTGGGAACACAGCCGGCACCTCTTACTACACCCCTTTTATTCCCTCCTTCCCAAAGCTGCTGACCTTACAAGCTTTTTTATGGATTATTATTAATGACCTCCACGTCTCTATGGGTCTTCTCCACTCCAGGAATCCCTCATCCACCATTTGCAGACAGAGTACACAAAGAACCATCTCTTTCTTGCACTGAATCTTTCTGGGGCTGCTCAATTTTTAGCTGCTCCCAGTAGTGGACAAATTCTCCAGCTAATTTCACTATCTGTACGCTTTTTCCTCCTGTCTTGCATGCCCCAGCTCCTTCATCTCTCTTGGCCCTTTGGTACTCAAAGAGCTGGCAGACCCATCTTCCTCTGCCCTTTGCTCCTTTCTGGTGACTCCTTCTCCTTAGGCAATGTCATCCAGGTCTCAGCTCATTCATAGTCACGTCTATACACAGATGACTCCCAAGTTTATGGCTACAATCAGCTAGCCATTGTTTTAAGCTATAGGTTCAACTGCCTTCCTGACATCTTCCCTTGGATTTTGTTCTAGTTTCCTTTCTGTTGCTATGACAACCACCATGACCAAAAGCAACTTAGGGAAGGGAAGAGTTTATTTTATCTTGCACTTCCAAGTCATAGTTCATCATTGAGGGAAGTGAGCCACCACAGTTGGATAAACTTAATCTTTGCAAAGTTGTACCTGCAAACCATATTGCTAATGCTCATTTACATGACATCTATGAATGTTCTCTGAACTTTCTATTCCTTTCTTTCTTTTTGACTTGAGCCATCCTAAGGACAGGCATACACACTGGGAATATTTGGTCTACATTTCTATAGGAAGTTTGTTTCATTGTAGATTCTTTACATGATTATGTCCAATATTGCAAGATGATTATGAGAAATGGGGGCTAGCATCCTGGGTCTACAGAGTTTTAGAGTAAGGTGATCAGAGGTGATATCAAGTGGTTTCTCAAAGTCAGATGTTGTCTGGTGTCAGATGATGGTGTTGTATATGCCTTTGGTTTGGGGCAAGACTGGTGATTATAGGGCAGTGCTGTGCCCACAAATTGATGAATTAAAGGTGGGCATTTAGTGTAGGTGCTGACAGTGATCTCAGTGATCATAGAAGGCCAACCTTCATCTTCTCTAGAAACTGTCAACCACCAGAAACACTTGCTAGCACTGACCAGCTGGTCTGCCTTTCTTCCTTTTCCCTTCTTCCTTTCTTTGCCTACATGCTGCCTTTCCTTCCTTCCTTCCTTCCTTCCTTCCTTCCTTCCTTCCTTCTCACTTTAGACACCAGGTTTTGGCAGAGAAGCTTTGTTGTGAGCCATTGGTGGGTCCCACACTTGATAGCCGTGTCAGTTACAGTAAGAAGTGAGAGCAGAGCTCCGCTATACAATTTTACACACCCTGCACGCACCCTGCCCCAGCACACTGGGATTCCCTGCCTTTGGGTCTGTGTTTCCCTTCCTCCTCTCCTTTCTCAGTTTTGCTTCCTTTCCTTCTTCTTATCCCTTTCCTTTCTTCTTTTCCACCTCCCTGCTTTTCTTCCTCTTTCAGAGTCATGCACCACTCTGCAGAGCCTTCAGAGGTACACAGTGAATAACAGAGATTCAGGATTGGGCTCTGGTTCACCACAGCACAACAGGAACGCAATAGAAAACATGTAAGTGTTAGGCATCCAAACACTGAAAGCCTAACAATTTATGTGAACTGTCAGAACTCTGGCTAAAGATGTTGAGATACTGTCTGGTTTTATGCAATATCTCAGGAGCAATAGACCATTTGCAGCACATACTGCAAATGGACATTCTTCTATCCAGCATCTCTTGAGAGCTCTTCTGGAAAACCCCACAGTTCAAGAAGCAAATGACGTGGCTTGAGTTTGTCTGTTATAGATCATGAGGAAATGGGTTTGGAGACCTTTCCGTTTCCTGCATTCTTTCTGTTCTCTTCCTTGGTCTTCTCTTTATTTACTCTTCTTTCTGGAAACATTTCTTCTTCTTTCACCTTTGGATCTAGTTTGGCAAAGTGTCCTGTTGTGGACTACAAGTTTTAATTGGGCAAGGTTGTGTGACATTTGTTTATGCTGCACCTGATTTGTCTAATAAAGAGCTGAACAACCAATAGCTAGGCAAGAAAGGATGGGCAGGACTGGCAGGGAGAGAGAATGAGGAAGAGGGAGAAGAGAGCAGGGGAAGAAGAGAAGGACACATCCCAATCAAGAAGCCAGGACAGACAGTCAGCCTGCCAGGAACCCTGCGAAGCAGTGAAAGTAAGATATATCGAAGGGAAGCCTGGAGGCAAAAGGTAGGCAAAGAGAAACAGAATAATTTAAGTTAAAAGCGGTAGCCAGAAACAAGCCTAAGATAGATTGAGCATTCAAAACTGTGAGGAGCCACACTCACTATTCGCCATTACAAGATGGCGCTGACATCCTGTGTTCCCAAGTGGTAAACAAGCTTGCTGCGCAGACGTGAAGGGATTTTCCATTCCTTGTGCTCTGCCTCTCCCGTGGCGTCATCTCGTGCGATGGGTAGCAGCCAATTAGGAGCCTACATGTCCTAGGCAGAGGATAGCCTCTATATAAGGGATGGCTTTCCCTGGTTTGGGGTCTCTGCTCTGGAAGCTTATGTTCTCCCTCTCAAGAAGCATTAAAGCTTACTGCAGAAGGATCCTTGTGTGCCGCGTCGTTATTGCTGGTGAGAGGGTCGCGCGGGACACAAAACTATTAAGAAGGCTCCATGTCATGACTTGGGAGCTGGTTGGTGGCCCCCAAAGAAAAAGCCTGGTGCACTGTCCCTGTTGCCTGATGCAGCCTGCATTTTTCTCCATCCCCCACCAAATCTCAACCTTGGCATGGCTCTTCATGAATAATGATTTTACTGGTCTGTTTCTCCTTGACCGTGCAGGCCTCCAGAGGCTATGAGTGTGATGTAATAATACATTATGCCGCTACCTTAAATTGCCTTGGCCCTTTTACTTTCTATTGTTGTGTTTTAGTTTTTCCACTGCTACCCACAAAACACTACAAATTTAGTAGTTTCAAAAAAAAAAGAGAAGTTAGTTCAATCAGTAAAGTGTTCCCTGTGCAAGCCTGAGGACCTGAGTTCATGTACCTGGAATCCCAGCTCTGGGGAGGTGGAGGCAGGAGGATTATCAGGGCCTTGCTTGCCAGCCAATCTTAATCGGATTTGTGAGCTCCAGGTTTAGTAGCAGACTCTGTCTCATAACTAAGCCTGGGCACAATAGGGGAAGATAGCTAATGCCAACCTGTGGCCTCCAAGTGTACACACACACACACATACACGCACACATGCACACATGCACGAACACATATACATGAAAACACTACTTATTAATATAATTACTGTGCATCTGAAGTAGGGATGTAGCTTTAGGAGCTTTTCTGAAAACTGCAGTCATCATCTGGGGCTGTAGTCTCAGCTCAGGTGCACCCAGGGGAGGATTTACATTCAAGTCTCCCTACTTGTCAGCAGAATTCAGCTCCCTTCCCTCTGTGTGATGGGCAGGGGGAGTGTCTCAGTTTCTAGTCAGGTCTTGGCTACAGGCATTCTTTGCTCCTTGTCATATGGGCCTCCTGACACAGCTTTCTAGTTTCTCAATGCCAGCAAGTTGCTGAGTCTCCCAGAAAGACCATCTAACCCACACTCTGTGGTAACAGCCCCACAGTCAGTGCCACATTCTGTCAGTAGGCAGCAAGTCACAGGTTTCTCCCACACCCAAGGGGAGGAGATGACACAGGACATGAACACAGGAGGTGGGGATAGTTGGGGGCCATCTTAGAATCTGTTATGCAGAGGGACAGCTTTGTGGGAGAAATACTTTACAAACCCCATCAAAGCTATATTAACAAGGCTCTCTGTAGAGCAGCTAACATCAAGATAATTTCTTTCTTTGTCTCTTTCCACATCCTATGAAGTAGGTGTTACTTCTAAAAATGGCTCCCTGTTCTGCCATTAGATATCTAGTCAGCTTTTCTGGATGAAAAAGTCATCAGGAACTTTTTGCTTTTGGCTGGGCTGACCCAGTCCTGTTGGTAGCTCCCTAGGTCATTCATTGTTAGAAATCTCTCCATCCTGGAGAAGCCAGGTATATGCACCCTGTGGGTTGACAGCCATGGACAAGATGCCACCAAGCCAGTTTTATAGCTGAGACGTTTGCACAGGTAAAACGGATTACTTTTTAGAAGAACCTCCCAGTGTGTGCCTAGACCACTAATGAGTACCAGCTCCCTAAACAGATTGGTGGGGGCAGCTGCTGGGGAGGGGGAAAGTTCAAGGAGATCAGTTGCCTGATCTACGTGTGACTCATGTTTACACGCTGTTTGCCCAATTAAGGCTGAGGGATCACCCCCTACACACATGTGTGTGCGCATGCACACAATAGTGTGCTGCTTATGTATTCCTTTGCATATGAAGAACACCCTTTACCAAATATGATATCATAAATGGGGCTATAATATATATTCATATATATTATGTGTGTAGGTATATGCATTCATACATATGTATACATATTTGAGCAGTATAAAATTTCTTTAAAATAAGCACGTCTGAGAATATAGTTCATATCACTTCGGGGATATTTAAGAGTACATGTGTAGTACGTACCAACATTTCACAGTACCCAAAATATAAACAAATGGAGGGAGCATGTGAACAAATTTGAGTTGAGAACTGTTGGCAAACTTGATGGGTTGTTTTCTGGAGACAGGGCTCCCCCGAGGGGATTGTAGAGAGCCTTAAAAGGGTTAGCAGATGTTTAGAACCTGAATCTTGAGTCCCAAGAAAAGCACTAGGTTCCGTTCACTAGCGTCAGTGAGATTTGACTTCCTAGAATTTCCAGGAAGGCGTTGCTCAGAGTCCAGTAACTAGGAAGCCCTTAAGCAACTCAAAGTCGGGGATCAACATCCTCGGAGGGGCGCTAGGACCCAGGCACTCGCTGGCCTTGGGACCTTTGGAGGAGTGAAGGCAGTGGAGGCTCAGATTGGCAGGCAGAGTCCCTAAGAGCAACCAGACCCTACTGGCGCGCAGAAGCGAGGAAGGCGCATGGTGCAAAGGCACAGCAGCTGGGTGCGCTCTATGAGTGGCTGCCGCCAGGGGCACAGGCACCCGTACATTAGGACAGCAGCAGGGGATCGCAGCGGGCATGGACCAACAGCAGAGCAAGCGCCAGGTGAGCCCTGCACATTTCTGCAGAGGGGTGTCCCACGGCACAGGCACAAACTTGGAGCCCTCCCGGGACCTGTCTTTGAACCCCAGGTGCTGAGATGGCCCTTTCCTTTTCCTCCAGTCTCTCCCCGTTTGGTACCTGGCTCCCATCTTTCTTCCTACAGAGGTGCCTGGAATGCCTAAGATGCCCGTGTTGCAATTTCTAATGTTTAATAATAGTCCCTGCACATGGGTCTATGCCTGGCCTGGCAGCGATCATTGCTTCCCTGAAGTAGCCTGGCTTCTGCCTCCTGTTGCGCGCGTTGTTCCCACGCTCCCTCACCTCCCGGGTGTGGGACCCCTGGCTGTCCGAATGTATTTCCGGTAGCTGCAAAATTAGCTTCTTTTCCGGGAAGTAAGGCACGGCAGCTTAAGACCCCGGGTGGGTGCGGGTGTAGGTGCGGGTACAGGTGCAAATGCAGGTAGAGGGGCAGGTGTGTGCGTGCGTGCGCGTGCATGTGTGCCTGGCGCCTCCTACTGTCGGTGACCCAGTGCAATTTCCTTCATGGTGCTCCCTAGGAAGGAGGATTCCTATCCTGTCCAGAGGGAAGCAGGGGTACCTGGGAGGGAAGAAGCTATTTGTGAGGGTCTCATGCCCTGGGTTCACAGCAAAATGACCGTGCAGAGGGCGTAGGAAGGGGGCTTGGTTTAAGGCTAAGTGGATATTGCTGCTCTGAACTTGGGAGCATTTTGAGAAGGAGTTAACAGTTAACTGAAACACACTTAATTGTCATTGTCACAGTCTTAAAAAAATACAATAAAATCTTACTGAAGTGTCTTTAACTTTCTACAGTCTTCTAATGCCTGTAGGAGTTTTTGTGATGGTCTATAAAGTTTCTGGCACCGACTACATACTGGCTTACCTGTTCCAGGCTGAGGGCCCTAGGCAAACACCCATCAGGGCTCCTGCTGCCAGCTGCTGGGACCAAGGACCTTACAATCATTACATTTTGAACTCTTGAGTCTCCGGCCAGTGCATGGGGTGGTGGTGGTGATTTTGGCATGCCTGCTTTGAAAGTTCTGTGACAATCTGAAGTTTCAACCTTCAGTGCTTCTCTAAGACAGTCTTTCTCCAAACTGTGTTGGGACACAGTCAACAAAAATATTTATCCAGGGTGCCAGGGGAGGTGAAAGGCAGAGAACACGCCCTCTAAGGCTTTATAATCTGTCTGCCATGGACAGTTCTTGCTTGACTGCCCTCCTGACCTTGAAAGGGCTATTTTCATTTTTCAGAGGCTAGGTTTTCCAAGAAGTAGAAACTGAAGAATGATAATTCACCCGTGGTGGGAAGAACGGGGATGGGAGGCAGGAGCTGTGTGGGGCTAATGAACTGTGAAGAAAAAAAAAAAACAAAAAAAAAACCCTCAGGCCACGTGTGCTGCCACCAAGGCTGACAGGGAGCCCTCAGTCCCGGGGTCCTCTCTGACAGGAGTTTGTTATGTTCGGAAACAGCCTATTCGGTGCAGTCTTGCTCCAGCTTGTGCTACGTTCTGAAAAAGCATTTATAGTTTGAAGAGACACTGGAGCAGAAGTGTGGAGGAGTCGAATCTTGATTCCAGGCTGTAAAGTGACAGACATCTTTGGTGCTTATGGTCTGGGAAAATAAACTCAGAGGTGTCGTTGGTGCTCAGAATGCACTGGGTCGGACCTACCAGAAAGATCTGACCCAGCTTGACTGCATAATTCTGAGAAGGTCCAGGCTTCACGGCAAGACCCTTGCCTGGCCACCCTCGCACAGCCCCAGGGTAAGAGGCCCACATTTGGCTCCTGGGTGGAAGAAGGCACAGTAAGCTTCCCTTCTCACGGGGGGGGTGGTGGGGTGGAGTGGGGTGGGGGGGGTGGCGTGAGCCTTCAGTTACATCTGATAAACATAATTTACTTACCCGGGAACAACTCAGTTAATATTAACTTCTCAGAAAAGCATCCGATCAGTTCAGCGATGAAATAATGAAATTCTCTTTAGAAACAGCATTAAGTATTGAAATGCCTAATATTATCAGAGCTTAGTGGGGTAAGCATATTTTCAAGGAAAAAAAACCAGACACTAGTTTTTTTTCCATTTTGTTCCAAGATGAGAAATATACAGAATGATTTATAGCTTTTTTTTTTAAAAAAAAACTAGACAATTTTTAAAGAAATAAAAGAGCCAAAGTAAATGCAAATCTAGCCACGAGAAATCTTGCTTCTCCAGGTTTCCAGAGATGAGCATCATGGGTAGTGGATATTGATTATGTACCCTTACTATGTGTTGTCCTCCATAAATGCTTTCATCAGGGCTGGGGAGATACACTTAGCCATCTCTGAAGGAAGTACTCTGGTGGTTTATTTGATGAGAAACTGGAAGGTTTTTTATGACTTTTTTTCTTTTTTCTTTTTTTTTTTTGCTTGACATCACTCAACTAGTGGGTGAGTAAGCTGAGCCAGCTAACTGAATTTGGTTATAAAGATTCAACCAAGCCCAATGGAAGAGGGAGATTTCAAAAAAGGAGCCAGAACACGTAGAGGCAATTCATGTGCCTCAGAGCACTTGAGTTAAAAGAGCTTTCACGAGTGGAATTTTTTTTTTCATCTTTGATTTTCTTGTTCTTATCAACATGACATAAGTATTATTTAAGTCAGTGAAGAGACTGACTCCTTATAACTCTATAGATCTGAGTCAGGGGTATGAACCATGTAGATGAAGACTGCTCTTTTGTTCCCGGATGCCCAGACCTGAATAACCACACAGAGACTATAAACTGCAACACTGCTTGGTCAATAGCTTAGGCAAATTCTTGGCTAACTCTTATATCTTAAATTAACTCATTTCTATAATTTGTGTATCACCACGAGGCTGTGGTCTGCCAGGAAAGGTTCTAGGCATCTTTCTCCTTCGGCAGCTACGTGGTGTCACCTTGACTCCGCCTACTCTCTTTATATCTCTATTTGGATTGCCCGCCTGGCTTTGATCTGCTAAGTCATTGGTCAAAACAGCTTTATTCATTAACCAATGGTAATAAAGCATATTCACAGCATACAGAGGGGAATCCCACATCAGAACCATTATTGGTTTAATCAATTCCCAGTGGATTGGGCACTTGGATTACTTAAGTACATATATTATTGGGATTGTGCATTTTGTATTTATTTATATATGTGAATCTTTATACGTGTGTGTGTGTGTGCTTGTGTGTGTGTATCCATCTCTTTCTAGTAAGTCAGATCCTAATGATGGGATTACCATGTAAACAAGCATGGTTACGATTAGATACATACTTTTCCCTACATACTAATTATTGTTATGAGTCACAGGTGCAGTTTCCCTAACACATCTAAGAGCTACTGTTTCATAGTGGTGAGCATTCATTGGATGTTTGGGGTCTTAACTCTTGCAATTCCTCTTCTGTGGTGTTCCCTGAGCCTTGGACGTAGGGATTGTATTGCAGATCTCCAGATGGGGCCTTTTGACAGTTCAGAATATCTGCAGCAGCCTCAGTAGCTGCTAAAAGAAGCCTCTTTGGTAAGGAGAGGTGCACTTACCTATGGATATAAGGCTAAGTGCTTAGAGTGCAGTTATTGGAGGTTGCATCAATTTAGGAAAATGGCAGTAGTATGTCCTCTTCTGGGATCTATGACCACCTGTCCCATGCATTCTTGGCCAGGCTTGCAGTTCCAGGAATGACTTTCCTCCCATACAACAGTCCCTAAATACAATTAGAAAGCTGTTGGTTACCTCTAAGATATAAGCATCACTTTTGCACCATTGGCGGTATTTTGCTTAAATAATAATTTAACACGGACTCACTGGTATGGCATGAGATCCAAGCACTCTGGTGCTCTGACTTTTGTGAGGTAGATTTGTGTGGCAGAAGTGGCAATGCTATAGTTATACATCAACCCTGCGATTTTAGTGGATGAAATAAATTTGATAAATAATTCTCACATTTGATGTCCAAAGTAGGTTAGCAGAATGCTCATTTCACACAGTCTCTCAGGAAACCAGGATGGCAGAAGGTCTGCCACCTTGTAATTCTACTTCCTGGAACATGTGGTCTTGGTGGTCCCACGGCAGGGAAGAAGACAGATGCGGTAGAAAATTACAACTGCCTTTCAATGTCTCAGCTCAACAATAAAGCTTAGTTCTATTTTTTTTTCTGGGCTTTAGTCAGAACTAGTTGCATAGACCTACTCAGATACATGGACACAGGGAAGTGTATCTTCCTACATTCTGAAGAAGAGGAAGAGAAGTAGAAACCGTGCATATACAATAGTCTGGTTCAGTGTGTCAGGGCAAATGTAACAAAGTATCAAAGGCTTACAAAGGAGAAATCTGTTCCCCCTCAGAAATTCAGTCTCCTAGCCTAGAAGCCCAAGATCAAGGTCCCTGGGGCTGGCTTCTCCCAGGACTTCACTTCTTGGCTTCCAGACAACCATCCTCTCTGTGTCTGTAGCTAGTCTTCTCTCTGCCTGTCTGTGTTCTTGACCTCTTCCTATGAAGACATCAATCACATTGGCTTAAGGTCTATGATAATAACTTCATTTAATATTAACTCTTTCTTAAGGACTCTGCCTCCAAATATAGTCACCTTCTGAAGTATTAAGGGGTTAGGATTTCAGTAAACTTGGAACATTACAGTTCAGACCATGGTGCATTATTTCTGTTAAATAGCACCTAGTGAGATGTAGTCATGCCGTCTTTGTTGGAGGAGTTACGTAAAGTTCTAAGACATTACAGAATCATTTTCCTCTTTACATCTCACCCATCTCTCTGAGTCCCTGCCCTCACATTTTGCAACAAAACATATAGTTTTCTCAATTTTATGGGCATTATTTAAAGGGAATGCTGTTAATAAGGGCATCAACTATCTTTTATTAGCGGTATTAGCAACGGTGTAGATGCATGGTGAAGGGAGACCAAATCTGAAATAAGACCACAGATACTGTGAACACTGTGTTTCTGGACATAGCTCCTACTAGAAAGCTAAGCAAGGATAGTGACAAAGCTCGTTGTGTCTTGTGGATTGGTCACCAGTACAAATCTGAGACCATGGTACTGACTGGCAGCATCTGATAAATGGCTACTAGCCAGGCGATAGCTGTAATGGATGTGTCATTGTCTTTAAATGTGTAGATAGTTTTAGATTTGTTTTGTTTTGTTTTCAAATTTGCTATCAAGGGGATGCACTGTTGAGTAATTGCCGATGAAGGTTATTTCAAAATGTTCTGCTCTAGTGTGACATCCAAACTAAAAGTCATTGTTTATAAAGAGAGTCAAGGAAGCAGGACATGGGTATAAATTTGATATTGATGAAGTAAATATTTGTCAGGGAAGGAATGATGCAATTTCAGATTTGCTTTCTTAGTCTATTTTTGGAAAGTACAAACTTTTAAGAAAGGCTATCCCCAAGCACATATGTCTAGATTTATATTTTGCTCTTGAGGATTATCTATTAAACATCACATAACCAACCTGAAGGCAGAAGGAATCGCCTAACCCCTTGGGGTAGATGAAAACAATCAAGAGATGAGAAACTGGGGGAGGGGGAGAAATCAGTGCTTCTGCCCTGCAGGGCTGCCCTAGGCTGTCATGCTGCTTAGTGGAGAGCAAGGACTCTTATTAGGGATACAAAAGGGATGGCTTTTGTATATCCATGTGCCTTAGATGTAATGAAATCTCACAATGGCAAGAATCAGAACCTGAGCCTCTGTCTCAGAACTGCGTCCCTCCCCACCACATGCCAGTGCGTACATTCCCTGTCATGGTATTTATTGTCTGACCTCTGCTTTCTGCCTGTGACACAGTCACTAACATGACTCAGAACGGAATGTCTCTTTAGGAGTGAGGTATATAGTGTCTTCATCTATTTGTACTACCGTAATAAAATGTTCAAGTTTGGAAAATTGATAAAACACCCAGATACCCACAGTTCTGTAAGCTTAGAAAATCTAAGATGAAAACATCAACAGGTTGGACTTTCTGGTGAGGACTCTGTCTGCTTCCATAGTGGCATTTTGTTGCCATGTCCTCTAGAGGAGGGAGTGCCATGTCCTCACATGATAGGAGGGACAGAAAAGTGACACAGTTCCCTCTGTAAATCCTTTTCATAACTGCAATGAACCCATTTGTGAGGGTGGAGACTCGCCGAGGACCCACCTCCCCATATCATTGCTTTGGGAACTAAGTTTCTAACACATACATTTTGAGATCCCTACATTACATTCAGACTATGCCATCTTCCATTTGGTCTTTAAAATTCTTGTTCTCACATATAAAACTTACTTATTCCCATCCCAATAGCCCACAAGTCATAATTCACCCAGCACCAACTCAAAAGTCTAAAGTCCAGAGTCTTATCTGAATCGCTGCTGAGTGAGACTCTAAGCAAGATTAATCCTAAAGCAAATGTCCCTCCAGCCATGGGCCTGTGAAATCAAACAAGACACACAGTGTAGACATTCCCATGGTGTGTGTGTGTGTGTGTGTGTGTGTGTGTGTGTGTGTGTATCGCCGTCACTGGATACCCAAGATAGGTAATTTGCAAAAAAAAAAAAAGATTAATTTCTTTTCGAAGAGATTTATTTTGTTTTATGTGAATGAGTGTTTGCCTGCATCTGTGATGCGTCCTTCCTGCATGCCTGGTGCCAACAGAGGCTGGATTTCCTGGAACTGGAGTTACAGACATTTGGGTGCTGGGAACCACGCCCTGGTCTTCTTCAAGAGCAGTAGTGCTCTTAACTGCTGAGCCATTTCTCCAGCCCCAGAAATGTATTTCCTATGCCTACTTGAGGGTATTAGTCTTAGTGGCTCCACTAGGCATTTCTGTGGTTGGGGACTGTTGGACTTCAACCTCACCTCTCTGCTCAGCACCCCCTAGTTAAGGACTCGGTGGTGGCTCTGCTTCTGCAGGGCCCTCTCTGTTTGATGTAGCCTTTGAAATATCGGTCAGGGACGCCATGACTACATGGCTCATTTTCTGGATGTATGCAGTGTTAACATGATGTGAACATTACCAAGGTTTTCTGTCTGTGCCCTTGAGCAGTGGCCATTGCTTCATCTGGACTTGCTTCATCTGGACCTCATGACTGGGTCTGCCAGAGAAAGACCTTAAGTGGATCATCAGTCCCACCCCATGACAGCTTTCTGCTTTTGTGGTACTCTGGTCTCTTATGATGGAATTGTGACTTTATAAAGAGAGAAGAGGCTTCCCCTCGAATCCTGTTGTCTCACCCTCCACCATGCTATGACACGGCCAGGAGGCCCTCATCAGACGCCGAACAGGTACCAACATTGTGCTTTTGGATTTCCTGGTCTCCAAGAACTGTGAACCAGCAGCAAACCTAGGTAACATTCACATGATGCTAAGTCTGCAGAGAATAGAGATTGGATAGTAGAAGGTCAGCTTTCTAGCTAACACGTCTATGGGGGGGCTGAGGAGACAATCCCTAGAAGGAAGATGACTCAGTAAACAGTTGAACATCCATGAATTCCTTACCATTGCACACTCTGCAGGAAGACATGTGGTTAGAAAGCAGAAAGAATGATTCCTCTACATTTTTAGCAACTGTCTTCTACTTCCACTTAGAATTCTCTAAAGAAAATTCTATACCATTTTCTGTTTGTTGGAAGTACAGCCCTTTGGGAAGCTGGTGAGTTGTTCTGACCCTGTCCCTACTGGTGATGGAATGATCTGAGGAAGACTTGAGATGAACTGTGTTTGACTGACACAGAACTCTTTGTCAGGATTTCTTCCCACAGAGGACCATTTGTGACCCTTGTTTTAAGTATCCAAGAGAAAACTCAGTTTTATTCTAGAACAGCACTTTCAGAGGGAAAATGACCACTACAGCATATTCACCATCTGTCTCTCATTGAGCAGATTTTGTCATCTGATAACAGGCATTTGGGATCTTGCGATGTGGCATGCACCCAGAATTCTCACAATGCGGGTACTTCGTGCTGTGGTCAGAAAGGCCACAGTTCACCTCTGCTCTTTGCAGGAGCAGGAAGGATCCCATGGTGACAAGAAAGGCACAAGGGGTGGGGATTAACAGGACATGACAGGAGGGGAAGAGAGTAGAGGGGATGGCAGGGTACTGTGCTTGGAGAAAGGGTGAAGCAGTGTGTCACAGCACATGACATCAGTAGGGACATGTCTGACTACAGCATGCACAGACAAGGCTCTGTATCTGTTCCAGGCACTGTGTGATAACCCGAGAGTTGGGCATTAATGGGCCGCCACTTACTTCTATCCCAGTTCAGTAGGTACACTGGTAAGGAAGCTTTGGGGTACAGTGAAGCCCCCAGGAGAAGGATGGAGGGGAAGTGGCAAGGGACACTGTTACCCAATCCCAAGATGGTCTCTTGCCTCAGCCCAGGTATAACTGTGCCACCCTGGCCTCTCCAGTCCCTTCCCCTTCCTTTGGAGGGAATCACCCAGACTGTGGGATCTCTTTTGCCTCCACCACTGTCCAAGTGGGCTGAAATCTGGAGACCTTTGGGAGTATGCACAGGAGGGAACAAGGGCATCTGGACAGCTGCTTCCCACTCTGTCTTTTCATGAGTACAAGGTTCACACAACAGATACCTTTAGGTCTGACCTGTAAGCGTTGAGAGAAGGTCAAGAAAGAGTCAGGTGATGACAATTGCCAGAGGAACATTTCCAGAGCACGTTGGAAGGACTGCCTGGGAAGAAGGTGTGGCAGAATGGTTCTGTTGGACACCACAGTAGGAAGGCCTCCTTTGTCATGTAATTGTTGAGGTCAGACCAGAAGGGAGTGGGGAGTAAGCCATGTGGGCATTTGGGAGAAAATGTTCTGAGCAGGAGTGGGGGCCTTAGAGGAACTGTTCTAGTGTCTGACGTGGAGCAGTAGGGGCCAGTGGAGCCACAGCAAGGGGAGAGCAGTGGGCACTGATGGGTCTCAGAGAGTCGAACTGTTGAGACCTTGTGCTCTCCAATGGGAAGTGATGGCTTCTGGCTGAGATCACAGGTGGCTCATCCAGAAACTCCTGAAGAAAGTCCAGTGGAGCTAAGTGGAAGTCAAGAGATGTGCCAAGAGCCACAGCCATAACCCAGGATGGAGGTGCTGGTGTCTTTGGTCAGGGTGGTGGCACTGGAGATGGTGAAGCAGAGCCGGGTTCTGAACCAGTGTCCCAAATTGAGAGAACAGTGTTTGCAGGTGGGTAGAGTAAGATCAAAGGGGACAGAGTCTCCTAAGTCCTTTCCAGAGCCAACATGTAGTCAACTTTTACCCTCAATCCATTGCTCAGGTTTTCTACCTGTGTGCATCTTTCTTTTTTTTTTTTTTTTTTTTTTTTGCTCATGCCTTCACAAATTTCTCTCCATGAGTCGCCTCGGATAAGCTGGGCTGATAGCAAGAATGACCATTGTCTTGGGAGACAGAAAGCCAGACCTTGAGTGCCACAGTGCACTATGTCACGGTCAAAGTAAGGACTCTTTTCCCTGGAGTTCTAAAACCTTGAGAGCCTGTAAGATAACTGCAGAAGAGATAGGGACTTTGTGAACTAAAAGGAAGGAAACCAACGAAGGGAATTACTTTGCAAAGATTTGTCTTTATTTTATGTGTATGTGTGAGTACCTGCTTGTGTGTATAAACGTGTGTGTGTGTGTGTGTGTGTGTGTGTGTGTCTGTGTGTGCACATGGTGCCCCAGAGACTAGTAGATTCCCATCAGGTCCCTGGAACTGGAGTTATATGGGGTTGTGAGCTGCTGTGTGGATGCCAAAAACTGAACCTGGGCCCTCTGTAAGAGCCATAAACACTCTCAAGTCCTCTTTCTCGTCCCCAGAAATCATTTCTGGCACACGGGATGAAAGGTAGAGAGGGAAGTACAATGTTCTAGTTTCATTATGTTTCTGTGACAAACACTGATCAAAAGCAACATGGCGAAGAGAAGGATTTATTTTTTGTTACGAGTCACAGTCCATTATTGAGTGAAATCAGGGCAGGGACTTGCTTGCATTTCCACCCAGAATTATTTCTTTCTTTCTTTTTTTTTTTTAAAATATTTATTTATTTATTATGTATACAATATTCTGTCTGTGTGTATGTCTGCAGGCCAGAAGAGGGCATCAGACCTCATTACAGATGGTTGTGAGCCACCATGTGGTTGCCGGGAATTGAACTCAGGACTTCTGGAAGAGCAGGCAATGCTCTTAACCACTGAGCCATCTCTCCAGCCCCCCCAGAATTATTTCTAACCAGGGAATTTACTCACTGCCAAGAAAGTATATCAGACACCATGGACAAATGCTGCTCAGAACCTTTCTCACAGGCTCATGTCCAGCTAGCTTCCTCACAGAGCCCATGACCACCCATCCTGGCTTGGTACCGCCCACTGTGAGCTGGGCCCTCAGCGGTCAGTTGACTGCCCACCCCTGCCATGCCCATAGGCTCATCTGATCCAGGCAGTATGCCTGCTGAGGCTCTACTGTCAGGTGACTCCAGCTGTGCTAAGTTGACGGTTTATGCTGACAAGGACATACCCTTTAAGAGTTTAGTGGCCAATGCCAAGCAGGACTCACCAGAAGGCAAGGCCAAGCGTCACTCAAGTCAGGTCTGATTTACAGTGAGAGTGACGCAGGGGCACTCCTGAGAGTTACTGTCACTTGGCCCCAGGAAGTCTGCCTGGCATGCGTGATTGCTTTTGCAGGTTGTTCCCATCATCCTTTAGATCTAACACGTGAACAATCTATCTGACCATCTGTAGAACTGAAACTAGGAGGTCTTTCAACATAGATCCTAGAAAGCCTTATCTGGCTAACGATTCTGCAGTCTGAGAATGTAACAGCAGAAGTATTATGTTGTTCTCTTATGGTCAGGAGGTGAGATGTATTAGTTATTAGTCTGCCTACAGGTTGCTATAACAAAATATCACATGCCGGGATGACCCAAACCCCTGAAATCTGTTAACCACAGTTCTGAAGACTGAAAGTATAAACCCAGAGTGCTGGGTGTCGGGACTTCTTCTAGTGAGATGCTTCCTTCTGACCTGTGTACACCCTGTCATCCTGCTGTGTTGTCACATGACTCTGTGTGTCTGTGCATGTGTGTGTGTGTATGTGAGTATGGGTGTGTGAGTGTGTATGTGAGTATCTGTGTATGTGAGTATATGTGTGTGTGCGCGCGCGTGTGTGAGTGTGTGAGTATGTATGTGAGTATGTGTGTGTACGTATGTATGTGTGTATGTGAGTATGGGTGTGCATGTGTATGAGTGTGTATGTATATTAGTATGTGTATGTACGTGTGCATGTGAGTATACATGTGTATGTGTGTGTACATGTGTATATGTGTGTGTGTACTTTACAGTGTGTCTTCTAATGAAGACACCCATGTTATTGGATTAGGGCTCCTTATCCTCATTTAACCTTACCCACACTGTTGAAGTCTCTCCTCTTAAGTATAATCCCTTTAGGCTTTATGGCTTCAGCTGGAGATTTGGGGAGATAGTTTTGTTTCTAACAGTTAAATGCTGCAAATTAAAAAAATAAGTAAACTTGCTTGAACTCTATGCATCTTCAATAAATTAAACCACACACCTTTCAAAGTATATGACTCATGATTTTATTTTTCTAAAATAGGGTCTCACTATGTCTGGCCTGGAAATCACTATACAGACCAGACTGGCCCCAAACCCACAGAGATCCACCTGCCTCTGCCTCCCAAGCATGAAGATTAGAGGCGTTTGCCACCACACCTGATCTCAGTTCATAGGTTTTGATGAAGAGTTTCATCATGTAATGTGCAGTCACTACATAAGGTGACATAATCCAGTCCCATGAACCCAGCCCATGCCTCTTGGAGTCAGTTTGTGACAACAGTCACCAAGCACCCACTGGCCTCCTTTTTCATAGGTGGAGTTGTCTTTATTAGTCTCTTGTCAATACCATGCATTATTATGAATTCAATTGAAATGCCAACCACAGCTAGGCTCTCGTGTTTGTACATATGGTCCCCAGATGGTAGCACTGTTTTGGGAGGCTGTGGAGCCAATAGGAGTTGAGGTCTAGTTAGAGGAAGTGCCTCGCTTACCGAAGGGCCCTGCGGTTATGTAACTTTGCCTTCTTTCCTGTCCTCATTTCTGTGCCTCTGAATTATGAACAGCGCAGTCCCAAGTTTCTGATGCCACAACCAAGGGCCATTTCTACCACTAAGCCTCCCTCACCATGAGAGCCTGTACCTCACCTCCACACCACAAGCAAAATAAGACTTCCTTCCTTCATTTGTTTCTTATCAGGCTTTTGGTGGTGAGAAAAATAATGTATATATGTGACCTTCAGTGGCCACCCTCTTCGATATGATATTGAGTTTCATATATATTGGTATAAGTATCTGAAGTTTGTCACTTTATTTTTTCTAGTGCTTTATTTTATGAGTGTATCACAATTTATTCATTGCTTGACCTTGGAGCTGTTTCCAGTTTGGGGCTAGTATTTAAAAATCTACTGTAAACACCCAGAGGGAAGCCTTTAAGCATAAATGACTAGAATAAATAGCAAGGATCTATGGTGAGTGTGCAGCACATTTAATAAGAAAATTTGCAACGCGATTGTACCGGCATATGCGGCCGTATGGAAGAGTATGGAGCAAGTGCATTTAGCCACTTTGGTGGTTATGCAGTGAGACAGCCTTGCGGCTCTTTTGCATTTCATTGATGACAGATGGCGAACATTTTCCCATGTGTTTAACTGTCCATTTTTATTTCTGATATTGTGAAGTTATTAAAATATTTTGTCCTAGTTTTAATTAGGCTGTCTATCTTCTGGTTACCAACTTGCAGAAATGTGTGTGTGTGCATGTCTGTGTGTGTGTGGTGTATGTGTGTGTTCACACATGCCTGCCTATGTGTGTGTTGCCTATGTGTATACGTGTCCATGTGTGCTTGTCTCTGTGTGTGTGTGTGTGTGTGTGTGTGTGTGTGTGTGTCTGTGTGTGTGCCCACGTGTGCATGTCTGTATGTGCGTGTGTACTATTGGGGACTGAACCCAGGGTATTGCTTATGCCAGACAACCACTCCCCTGTCTCCAATCCTGTGAGGTAAATTTCTTCTGGATGTATTTTTCTTCCAGTCAGCGTCTTTCCCATTTCTTTTCTTAAAGACACTTTACAAGAACAGACCGCTGAGTTCTGTTGACCTCCAATACACCCTTTTTTTCCATTTTGTGGCACATTCCTCTTACATTTTTTTCTAAGCAATCTTTGTCTACTCCTCATTTGCAAACATCTATATTTACTTCGAGATGTTTTTAAGCCTTGGAGTCTTTGCTTAATTCAGTGACCCGTATGGTTAATATTTGTGAGTGGTGTAAAGTCGGGGCCAGGGGTATTTATGTGCTTATTTTGTCTCACCATTTTGTGTACACAATCATCCTAGCACCGTTGCTGAAAAGGCTCTACATTACCAGTTGACTTCCATGGAACTGTTATTGAAACAAAGTTGACACACGGTCCTGGACCTGGACAGTATAGTGTTCCTTTTTTTTTCATTTGTCTGTCATCACACTGGCACCACCTGTTTTCTTCACTGTGCCCTTCTACTCAGTCTTAAAGGCAGGCAGAATCTCTCAATGTTGTTTGCAGAATTCGCCGAGTTACTGTAGGTCTTCTGTATTTCTGCATAGATCTTAGAATCATGGGGTCAGTTTCTAGGTTGGAATGACACTGAATAGGTCCTACAGTTTTTGGAGAACTGATATCCATCCGTCCCCGCAATGCTGCTGCCAAAAGAATCGAGTGGATGAGCTTGGGTTTCTCACACCTTTCGTTGGTGTTGTAGTTTTTAGCTAGGAGAAATGTTTATGCTTCTCCACATCACCACTAATGGCACTTATCAAATTCCTCATCACTAGCACTAGTGTTCTGAGCTTTGCTGAACTCACCAGTTCCAGCGGTTGCTTTTGAAGTCTTTAGGGCTGTCCTTGCACACATGTGTGCTTGTGAATAGAGTCTTCCTTTCCAGCCCGTGTGACTCTCCGTTCTTGCTTTAGTGCGGTGGTGAGGGTCTTTAGTACAGGGGGACGAGGCACGGCTGTGCTCTCTTCCAGATCCCAGGGGCACTGAGCAAGTTTCAGCTGAGAGCGACACTGGCTTTTCTCTTTTCTTCCTCTTTGAGGCAATGGATTGCAGCCAGGGCCTTTCATAAGTGGTTTATGGAGATTTCTCCTTCAGTACACATATGTTGGAAGTTATGAGGTGCTCTCTGCATTTGTTCCTGGCTGGCGTGTGTTTTGCTTTCATTCTAGTAAAGTGGTGAGTTAGTTACTTTACGGTGATAAAATATACACAATTTAAACTCACCATCTCCAAGTGTGTGATGAAGTACACTTAACTTTGGGTTGTCCCCCATCTAGTTCCAGCTCTTTAAAAAAAAAAATCACTTTGAATGGAAACCCTTCACCCCTGAAGCAGCCACTCTTCACACTCCAATCTTCCAAACCCTAGCAACTACCTGATTTATATGTCAGAGCTTAGAATAGACTGGATGTCTTATGCACATAGACTATGCTCTGAGGCCTCTTGTCTGGCTCCTTTCGCTTGGCATGTCTACAAGGCCCACCTGTGTTCATAGTTGAACCTGTACTTCAGTTCATTATCATTTTGTAGTTAGCTTTATCAGACTAGACTTGGACTTATGATCCTTCTAGCTTCTAGTCATGGAGTGTTGTAAGTAGCGGGGAGAGGGGTGCGTGTTGTTTGTTCCCC
>JAQHUG010000088.1:2146985-2171214 GCA_028555095.1 Dicrostonyx torquatus | reverse complement strand
TGTGTGTGTGTGTGTATAAGCTAATGTTTATTCTGGTATTGTACAGGAAAATCCTCTTAGCCAAACAATTACTATCTTGGGGACTTTGGCTGTACCCACTTGCAAAAGCTCGCCCCAGCTGGGCTTGTTGATTGTTTACGTCTCCTCATAAGAGGGCAGGCAGGGTCCCAGGGCCTCCACCTGTGCTCTCCTACCCCTTGTATGCAACACTGTCCTAACTCCACTGGCCTTGGGGAGCAGCTAGGATCTATAGACTGGGGAAGACTAGAGAAGGAAGGCTTGATCTGCGTGACTGTAGGAAAGCTGTTACCCTGTTAGGTAAAGACTTTCTGGTGTGAGACTTTGCAGGGGAGCACCCTCATTCCTATAAGTAACCCCTCACTTATGTTCTATAAGTAACCCCTATAAGCTTACTGGTTCCCCAGAGTAAACTTTGGAGGAATTGTACCTTGGTTCATCACTGGGGCCTGGGGAGGAGGAGAGGTAGTCGTTTATGGCTTCCCTACAAAGGGAAGGTAGGAACAGCTGGTGATTTAAACAGTAGATTCACTGATGCGAAGGCTTTGAGAGCTTGGCGAAAAATGCATTGTGCACAGCATTGGCCATGTTTCTTTGTTAAAGACTTATGTGGGGTTTCACTTCTAAAAGTGGGTGACTCAGTGCTTAGAGAGAGCAAGCAATTAACTAGGTCAGGTGGGAGTTCAGGTCAATGGTAAACAGAAAAGAGGTGTTGAAAATTTTCCTATCTAAAGACACAAACACGAGAGCAGCCTAGAAAATGAGGCATGCACAAGTTCAAAATTGTTGCTAATGAGCTGCTCCCACATGGTGGCTAGAATTATGAAAATAATTTTATCTTCTTTGTGTCTGTACACTGGACCCAATTTATACTATCTCTCCTCCTCCCAATCTCCCCAGGTCTCTTCTTTTTTTTTCTTTTGCAAAACTTTATTATTCCTGAAACACAGTGGGCTTTCCAGGTTTGAATCATTTATAGCAAGAAAAATGAAATCAAGTGCTCTACTGGGAATGTATTGTTGTTGTGTACATTAATATCATATTGAGTTCCGTGAGTAAACCAGTCCTCCTCAGACCCACTTCCAGAGATCAGGAAGGGTAATTGGAGACACCCAAATCTGCCATCTTCTCCCCCTTCATGCTGTAGTGTTCTATGGCAATCCTCTGTGGAACGAAGCTTCAGCTTCCAGCACAAGTTGCGTATTAAAGAATCAAATATCAGCTGGGCGGTGGTGGCGCACGCCTTTAATCCCAGCACTCGGGAGGCAGAGGCAGGCGGATCTCTGTGAATTCGAGACCAGCCTGGTCTACAAGAGCTAGTTCCAGGACAGGCTCCAAAGCTACAGAGAAACCCTGTCTCAGAAAAAAAAAAAAAAAAAAAGAATCAAATATCACACTTGAGGGGTTTTGCTTCAGCCACTGCTTTTGTTTGTAATATCTTGTTTTGTGGACAGAAGTGGTTTTCAAAGTGTGATCTTGAGGAAGTGGTAGTCCGGTCACTCAGAACCAGTCAGAAAGGTACACTCTCTTGATGTGCAATTTGTGTCTTGATGTGTGTATGCGAAAGTTTGGTTGTCGCTGGTTTGGAGAACCCGGAAAGCTCTCTTCCACATGACGTAATCTATTTCTGTCCATGATATGAAGAAGTCATCAGTCATGGTCTAGCTACTGTTGCCTGGGAGACATTTAGTGATATAACACCGGAAGTGCCATGCTCCAGAGCAAATGTCAAATTCTGAAAGGAAGACATTTCCTGTTGAAAGGCGACTGCCTCAGCAGCCAAGCAAGAGGATTAAGATACAGGATCCTCAGGAGGTGCTAATCCAGGGCCCCTGGCCTCAATCACAGCCTTGAGGCTCTTGGGACTGGTAATGAAGTGACATTCCAAGGGCTTAGAAGCAACTCTTGCAACAAAAGTCTCCAAAAATGACCTTAGCAATCCAAACAGGAAGCAAGAAACTAACATCCCTAGGGTGTGCCTGGTTGTAGAGAAGCCCAAGAAAGTCTTGGCAAAGAGATAGTCTTTCTTAGTCTCTCGGTGAAGTGGTGGGCCATGCACTTGTTGGTTGACAAGGAGTACCTGGAGGCTGGCGTGCCAATCTACCCTCTTCCAGTCTTTACAACAATGCTGAGTGGTTTCTTCTTCCTAGTTGTTAAGTTCTCCAGACCCAGCAGTAGACACAAAAGACCTTTTTGATGTTTTGTCTCACATTCTAGTCCTGTTCTGGGGACAAATGTCAGTTCTGGGGTTGAGTAGATACTTTCTGGTTTCTAGACCCAAACTTCTGGGCCCCAGAAGATTGCAAATCCAGGGGAAGCATCCACTGCGTCCAGGTGTCATTTCTTACAGGAGGGCTTGCGTTCGCACATGCACTCTGTCCTAGCTATCTCAGCTGGGGATTTTGCAGTTGCCTTTGAGAACACAGGCTCCTTGGCTCCTTGGCCCCTTGTCTAATCGGACACCAGATCCCAGGGATCCCAGTCACAATGAGATCCATCAAATCCCCTTTCCTCCTTACTTCTAGTCTCACAAATGCATCTATTCCACATTATTGCATTAACTCAGGATGCTAAGGCTGTCTCAACAAGATACCGCAGATTGGGTAGTTTACACAATGGAAATGTACTTCTTTCACAAATCAGCAGTCTAGAACTCCCAGGTCAGAGTGCAAGCATGGGGAATCTGGCATTCCAGCTCCATTGTTTGCCTTAGACCCTGCCTTCCCTGTATGAATGGACAGGCTCCTTCCTCAGTGTGTGACAGCAGTTCGGGGATCTCTTTCCTTAGTGGGTTAGGGTCCTCAGTTCTATGACCTCATTTATGTTATTACCTCTTAAAGGTAATTAATTCAATCATCATCACCATGGGGGTAGGGTTGGTGATCTGGGAGGACACCATTCCGTCTGTAAGGATCCCTACTACCCCATGTCTGGGCTAGTCTGACTCCTCATTGACCTCATTCCCGACTTCTCTCAGGCCATGAGCACACAGCCATTTCCATCCTGCCCAAATAGCCCTTTAGTTTGATTGAAAACCAGGGTGATTCTCATGCCTTGAATGTAGCCAAGCTCTGCGGTCTGACATTTGGTTCCTTGGTAATAATAGTGTAACTAGTTAGCTGCAATCCCACAAACTAGGACACATAATGCGTGACAGCACCAAACAATACCAAACACCACCATAACACGTTTTAGAAACCCGTTGTGAGGTCCTTTGTGCCGCTTAGTAGTTTCACCACAAGGCTTTTTTCCCCCCAATGTAATTCTTTATTGATTGGGAATTTAACATTATGAACCCAATCCCGCTCATCTCCCAGTCCCTCTACATTTGCCCCCACCCCTACAGTATGTCCCTGTAAGAACCCACCCTCAAAATTAATTAAAAAAAAACCCAAAAAACCCCACCTCACTCTTCCATCTTTCCAACACTTCTTCGTTTGTCCTAGTGGCATTGGGAGCTGTGGTGTGCCATGCACTTTAGTCCAGTCAGCCCTATCCACAAACTGTTCATTGCAATCAGTCACTGGTCTGGTTCAAGGTCTTTGGCACACCATCACTGCTAGATCCTTACTGAAACTCCTTTCAGATGTCCTGCTGGTGCCCCAGTCATGGAGATCCTATTGCTATCATTCCTAGGACCACTCCAGCCGGTCATAGATGGGGTAGAGGTTAGGGTGGGCCAGCCCAATGCCCAGGATATGGGTCTGGGGGTAGCCGAGCTGGTAGGTTCAGGCCACTGGGACTATTCCCTCAGGTAATGGGCATAGCCAGCTCAGCCTATGCCTTCAGGAGCCAGCTCTCTACGGTCCCTAGTGAGGGGTTGAGGCCATTTCTATGCAGTATGTGGAGGAGCCAGCTGTCCCATGGTGAGCAGGGCCAGCTCTCTTGCTGCAGTGTTCATGGAGGAGCAGGGCCAGCTATTCCAGGGCCAGTGAGCGGCGGGGCAGCTCAACAAGACCCTTGGATTTCAGCACTCATGGTTCCTGTGACTCCCCTACCACAAGGCATCTTAAGCCACCTCTTTTATTATTCGAGTATTCAGCACATGTCCTCACCTCTAGGTCTTCATGGAGGTCTTCTGCAATGTCCTCTTTTTCTACTTATTCAAATCCTGCCCGTTCTTTGAGGAACCACACCCATCTCCTCGGTGACATCTTACAGGTCTCTGCTACCCAAACTCGTCTTTCTCTCCAAGTTAGGATTTTTATCTTACAGTGAAACATACCTTATGAATACAGATCTGTGTTCCTGCCTGGATTGTACTTCATATCTCTCATGGTGCCCCGTGGAGTGGTGGTACTCAGTGTCCTCCTCAGTGCGGGAAGATGAAAAAGTAATAAAGGAAGATCATATTTGATGAAGTTTTCTGATAATTGTAGCCAAATGTCCTCTCTGCTGAAAATATCCATAACCCTACCCCAGAGTCCTTCACATCAGTTTTATGTTTATAGTCAGGGCCTCACTCTATAGCTCTAGCTGGTCTGAAACTCACTGTGGAGACGGAGCCAGCCTTGAATTTTTAATGAGCTTCTTGCCTTCGCCTCCTAAGTGCTGGGATTTTAGGCATATAGTATCTCACTAGGCCCCTTTAGCATATTTCAACACTCCCAGAGAATTTATTGTTTATCTCTCTAATCTCCCACCCCAGGTGGTCTACATTCTTGGAGGTGAGTGACACTATTCCCTTCTTATGCCCTGGTACGGAGTTAGCGCTGATGCACGGCAGGCTCTCGGTGATTTTCTGCGGAATGAATGGATGACGGGATGTTTTGGAATAAACGGTACACCCATCAGATGTGTATCTTGGTAGGAGTGGGCTTACTTAGAAACCTGGACCCGTTTTGTTTGCTTGTTTTCTGCTTGCTTGTTTTCAAATAGGGTCTCGCTCTATAGCCCAGGATGGCCTGGACTTACTAGGTAGTGTTGGCTGGCCTTGGATTTATACCAACTCTCCTGCCTCAGCCTCCTCTGTAAAGGAAGCAACTTCTACAAAGAAGGGCTGTCTGCTTCCCCCTTGGGTTTATCATCCCTGGCTCAGGAGTCACTGTCTTGTTCTATGCGTTCACGGCCTCTGTGGCTTTGCTCATACTGATTTCCTCTGACTAGTAAGCTGCCCTAGCCAGGGTCTAGCTAGCATTCCTCTTTCTCTATAAAGCCTTTCCAAATTACCTTAATGACCAGAAAAGAGCGGACAGAACCGCTCATTCTGTTGCTTGTGTACTTTATACATTTCTGTCATTTCTTGTAAGTTCTAAATCCCTGGCTACTCTGGAAGCTCTTTTGCGGAGTGGGCTCTACCCTGAGTTTCATTTGAATATCTTTTTATGTCTTGAACATTTCTGTGGAATATATTTATAAGACATTTGGAAATGAATGTTCCATCCTCCATAGCCTGACTGCTTGGGCCGAAGAGAACCTGGAGACAAAGAGTTAAGGGATTCTACAGTTCTCCCCAGGAGCTGGTCCAACCCTTTCCTGGTGATTCTCTTGTGGCTGGGAAGAACAGATCACTCTTCACTATGTAGATAAGGGTCCGGTACTCACTGCCCAGCAGGTTTGGTGGTTAGCTGACTTTCTCCCTACATCTTCTTTCTCTGTTTTGTTTTCTACAATTGGCACGAAAGATCCATCCTATTGTCCAAATTCTTTCCTTAACTTCATCTGGTCTTTGGAAAATAAAATCTAAAAAGTGATGCAAGCATAATTAAAAATACAACTTATTTTTCTTTCTCTTTGAGTAGCTGCATCTATAAATGCAGTAGCTAGGAATATTCCAGCCTAAAAATATCTATATATGCTTTTGTGGGTTTGGTTCTGTGTTTCCCCTGTAAATGTGTATCCATTAATTTCTCCATCTCTGTTTTTTGTTCCTTGCATTCTTCTCCTACCATCTTCCTCCTTATTTGATGGAAAAATTACCAATGAAATCCCATAAATGATAGCTTGCCCTTTTTTAGAAGATAATTGGGTAACACGACACTAATTCATTTAGATTATCTTAATGCAATTTTTAGATCACGTTTTACATTAACTTATGAACTTCAGTAAGTACATATATTTTTTCCATATTTTTAATTGATATATATATTATATTGCTTTTTAATCTAATTTTCATTTAAATACATTGCAATAGCGATAGACATAGTAGCGCAATTTGCTGGGCTATGCCTTAAGCGTTTGATGTATGGATTTCTTTCACACTTCATTACTATAAATAGCACTGATATAAAAATCTATACAGATGATTTTTATTTCTAAAACGCGGGTTTTCAAGTTAAACACATTCATTGACTTCAAAAACTAAAATTACAGCACATGAAATTTCTTACATAAAACAATAGCTCCTTTAATTTTGGATTATGACGGTTAAGAGATAAGAAGGCAAAAAAATAATTCATACTTTATTGAACAAATATTTGAGTACCCAGTTGTATATGAGGCACTGGTACAATGAATGTAGAAGATCCAAAAATAAATAAGAAACTAGAAAAATCCTGCCTATGGAGAGAGCCTAGATTCTACTGAGACAAGATAGACAGTAAATATTACAAGGAAGCAGATATATATTAAAATGAAAGGTGACATATGCTATGAATCAAACATTTCATGCCAAGGGGATTAAAGAGGAGTGCCTGGGTGGGCGTGTTAGGATGGAAAGACAGATAGGTTGAGACCTCTGCCCAGCGTTTCCAGGTTCTTGTCTCTATCAAAGAAAGAATTGGAAGAGAAGATAAATTAGGAACAGAGAGAAAATTTACAAATTTACGAAGGTAAAATTCAAAGGGTGAGTACCCAAAAGAGAGTAAGTAGCATTGTGGAATTTTGGATAGTTACTTGGATATAAAACTGATGGAGGGGTGGATCATCATGAGTTGAATTGAGGAAAAGGCAGGGGATTCTTGGAATGGGTACGAAATCCCCCCCCCAGCACTGTTTACTCCCTTTCTGTACTCAGATTTTCTTAATGTGGCATCAGAAACATAACGGGACAGGTTATAGAGATGGTGTTACGGTGGAAAGCTTTGCAGCCATCCACATCAGCCTTGCTGGGCCCAGCTGGTGTGGAGTGTCTTAGGTCTTTACTGGTCTAGGGGTCTGGCTTCATGCTCTGGTTAGCTCTGAGATCACCAGCCTCGAGCCACCGTGCACTTTGGCTCACTCTTCTGCAATGTCTGTCTAGCCAACTTTAGCTGGAGCAGAAAGGGTGAGGGTAGAAAACCCAGGCTGCTATCTGGGAGCAGCCTAACTGAATGGATGCTGTAGGTACTTGGAAAGACTTCAGTCTAACATGGTGTTCAAAGAAGGCTGAGGATGGGCTCCACAAGATTCACCTTCTTAGAAATGACAACTGCTGGATCAGCCCTGAACACTTGAGATGTGGAATTATTGTATTTCTGACAAATTCTTCTGGGTGATTCTGATGTGCCCTCAGGCTTAGGACTGTTCTTTCAGCTTTTTTTTTTTTTTAAAGCCCATGATTTTAAGTTAAAAATCATTCCATAAGAAGATACAAAGTTCTTAGCACTTCAAATGTTGGTGATTTTGAGAGGTCAGAGATGATGCAGGACATTGCAGCTCAGAGGTTAAATGACTTAGCCAGGGTTACACAGAGTCAGGTGTCAGAGTGACTCTTCTGAGTTCAGTGAACCTTCTGCTGGTCTGGGTTGCCTCATAAACGATGTCACATGACCTGTCAGGTGGTTACATTTCCAAGGCTCTCCCACGAGGAACACTGTCTGAACCCAGAAGTTCTCTAAGGTTGATCGGTTGATTAAGTGGTTATCTAAAGATCGATTAGATGACCATGGTTGTTTTAACTTTTGTGGTTAAAAATGATTCAAAATGTATTAATCACATTTTCTGTTCCTTGAGAGGTATTATGGGAGATTCATTCCATTTTAGAAGGAGAATGGACCTTAATTCTTCACGATCTTGCAGTGCTCTGGGTCATAATTCTGCAGTAAGCTCTTACTTAATATCATTATAAAACATAAAAGCCACTCAGCTGACCTTGAGCATGAGCTAAATTTCTGCTTTCTTTTTAAGTACTTTTTTTTTTTTTAAATTCAATTGGCTTTCTTTCGACTTGTTTCTTGGACATTGTTGCTAAAATTTTCTCACTTTAATTAATTTCCTTTTATAATGCTGGGTTTTCTGACCTTATTTTACAACTTGGGCCTAAATGATAGCTGCAGTGTCTGAGCATGCAGACACTGTTGTAGCCCCTGGTTGCTCTGTGTCCTTTCAGGGCAATCAGTTCAGAAATCACTTCCTGAGGCCAGCGTTCCTTAGGGTCTGACAACCAAGTAGGGGGTATGATTTCAGCTGACTTTTTCTCCATTTACACATGCCTGTAAGTTTCGGCCATCAGATTAGATCTGTCCCCTTCATGGGGGCAGGTCACACATTCCCACTGAAAGCAGTTGGAGATTATAGAGACAGCGTGAAAGTATATAAATCTTTCACCAAGCCAGAGTTGGAGGTGGAAGTTGTGTCTGAGTTACTGGCTGCTTTGGAAATGGGTTGTAACCTAAAGTACTTCTGCTCTGTCTTCTATTCCATGGAGAAGTCACATGACCTGGTGCCTCTATGAAATGTTCAAAGACTCCACTAAAGTTGTCAGGTTCTATTCACTGGCTGCATTGAGGCCACCCCTCTCGAGGCTTACTCAGTTTTTATAATGTATAAGTGCAACCTAAATTTGTTTCTGGATGTCTGTGTCGTCATGATTCATAGCCTAAGGCTCTCTACCAGAAGAAAGGGTATATTTTGTGTTTTTAATCATAGTTCAGCCTTCCAAAGCATCACGCGCACTTTTGTTTTCAATGGGTAGTTTCATTGAATAATTCCTGAACATAGCAACGGCATGAGAAGTGGCTGATGCTCGGTTTTGTGAAGGATGATGCCTGAGTTGGGTGTAGAGGAGCTCCTTGAGGAAAAATTGAGTTGGGATGGAGATTTTTGGGTTCTTATAATTTAACTCAGCTATTGTTTGTGCTGTAGTGATCCATTAGAAGGAAGGCAGATGGCTGTGGAATATCATTTTAACTAGGCAAAGATGTGTTACCTTTGTTTATACTGCAGAATCTTATTTTAACTGTGTAAAGGTGTGTTTCTTCTGTTTATGATGCATTTGTTTAATTATGCAAAGATGTGTTGCATTTGTGTTTGCCTTGCCGGCCTAAGGCACCCGACTGGTCTAGTAAAAAGCTGAACAGCCAATAGCTAGGCAGGAGAAAGAATAGGTGAGGTGAGCAGGCAGAGAGACTCAATAGGAGGAGAAATCTAGGCTTGGGAGGAGAGAAATGAAGAATTAGAGGAGGGGAGAATGAAGGAGTACATCTGGGGAAAGAAGCCAGGCAGATGCCAGATAGACAGACAGAGAAAAGCAGTAAAAGATATACAGGAAGAAAGGAAGAAGGTAAAAAGCCCGAGGGAACAGATAGATAAAGAGAAACAGGTTAGTTCAAGTTAAAAGAGCTAGCCAGAAATGAGCCTAAGCTAGGTCTAGCATTCAAAACTAATAATAATTCAAAACTAATAGTGACAAAACTATCATAATTTGGGAGCTGGTTGGTGACCCCAAAAGAAAAAAGAACCTGTTACAGATGGTAGCTGTCAGGTTTAGTTTTAAGTGAATTACTGTCCTCTGTACTATGGCAGTATCATCTGTACGGTGCCCAATCAATGTGCAAGGGAGCTGTGGGGAAGCTGTGATGTCAGAAAAGAAAGGCTGACTGACTCCTCCAGCTGCAGGGCATGCTGCCAGCAGAAACCTTGGTACTGTTGCCCTTTTCTAAGGAGGGGGGAGGTGCCTTAGCTAAAGAGGTCCACATTGTCCAAGGCCACTGACACAGCTGGGAGGAATGATTGATCTACATGGGTATACAAAGGTCCCTTTTGCAGCCCCACCTCAGGACCTCTCGGAAGCATCATCAGAGCAACGACATTCTTCTTGCAGGATGCCCAAAAATAGGTCAGTTTCTCCCTCAGCTCAGAGATCACTTCGCTTTCTGTTGTTCTCCAAATGTTACTTTTTTTTTCTTTTTTTCTTTTTCTTTTCTTTTCTTTTCTTTTTTTTTTTTTTTTTTTTTTTTTTTTTTTTTTTTTTTTTTTTTTTTTTTTTTTTTTTTTTTTTTTTTTCGAGACAGGGTTTCTCTGTGGCTTTGGAGCCTGCGCTGGAACTAGCTCTTGTAGACAAGGCTGGTCTCGAACTCACAAAGATCCGCCTGCCTCTGCCTCCCGAGTGTTGGGATTAAAGGCGTGCGCCACCACCGCCCGGCTTCAAATGTTGCTTTCAAGACACTCAATAAACACCTTGCCAAACACTACCTCAAAGTTTGCTGGGGAGCTCAACCCACTGGGAAACCCTTTGAACAGAGATTTTCCTCTGACTAACTAAAGAAGGATTTTTTTTTCTTTTTATGTCATTAAAATGAAGAAAAAAGTGACAGGCAAACTGAGACACAAAACAATAGAATAAAGTTGACTCTCTATGGGAACTTGGGATGTGGCAGTGTTTCTGGCCTAGAGATCACACTGGCCTTGACCTCAGGTATAATCCTCCTCCCTCAGCCTCCCAATTTGTAGAATAATAGGTGTAAACTAACTACCATACCCAGTTTGCACTTCAGATGTGGAGGGATGTATATCTTGTTTCTCTTTGGCAGTGAGAAGACATCAGCTGACATCTTCCAGTAACTAAGAGTTGAAGGCATGGGGGAAGGGAGGAGGATCATGTTGTCTTGAACTGGATACTTATTTCTTTGTATTTTGCATTGAACTTTGTCCTACAAGAAATCTAAATGGAGTCCTTGCTCAGACCGTTTCCAGATCTCCCTTGTGCCACATTGGCTGTGGCAAAAATCACTGAAGGGGCCCATGAGTAGGTGGGCAAGTGTTGACTGGAGGCTATAACATGTTTACCACCAGACAGTTGCACAGCGTAGTTGCTTCTAAAAGAATTCCCGTCCTCTGCAGCAGGGCGCAACCACTGCGGACCTCACGAAGAGAACGGAGGGAGGCCATTTTGGATTACCCAACCCAGGGTGGCAGAAGAGCAGGAGGAGGTTGGGTGAGGTGACAGTCAGGATGAACGTTTAGTGACACCCGAAGAGCTGAAAACTAGGGGAGAAAGCAAAAAAAACAAAAACAAAAACAAAAACACAAATAACAAAAGCAAGCAAGCAAACAAACCAAACAAAGCACAAATAACCACAAAACAAACAAATGAACAAAAAAACCACATGCAGACATATGTCTCTTCTTTCTTTGGATCTTTGACAGAAATGAGGATGTATTTCCCAGTGGGACAGCCCATCTCTTGGCATGAACTTCCGAAAAAAATGCAGACAGGGAATGGACTTTTTCTAAAGGCTGGACCGCCACCCAGTTGAACCTTAAGATTAGTATGTGGGTGCTGCCATTGAAGTGAATGAAGATGTAACTATTTAAGAAACTGGGTCTCTCAACTCCTCAAGTTGTGTTGACAAGCCAGTCAATGGGCTCCATGGGTCTGAGCTGTATGTTCCCTGCTGTTTGGGAAGGGCATCCTGGTGACAAGTCAGGGATGCCGCTGAAGATGTGTTTTTTGAGAAGAGACTTACCCCGAAAGTCTACCCAGCCATTCTGGGCCTGGAGAGGGGCTTGTGCAGACTAGGGGAGAGGGGCTAGGGCACTAGGGGGCCGCGTGGACATGGGTCTCCCGAAGGAACAAGGCCTCTGGGCAGCCAGGAGCTGGGGAGGGCTCCGAGGCACGGTGCCAGGCGCTGCGCGGCAGGGAGCAGAATGCAGTGGGGTGGCCCTTGGGGACCCCGAGGAGGACCGAGACGGGAAGGGGACGTGCGAAGACTGAAAGTGGGGAAGACGGAGCCGGCCGGCAGGCGGGCGGGCTGGCGCCCTGGCCCGGGTGTGGGGAGCTGGGCGGTGCGGGCCGAGGCGCGGGCGGAGCGGAGGGCGGAGGCGCGGGGCGCGCGTTTGGGGCGCTGCGGCGGGGAGGGTGGCGGCCGCCGGGGCGCGCGGGCCGTGTGTGCGCGCTCTGCCGCTCCGGGAGGAAGATGGCCCGGGAGGGAAAGTTGGGGTGACTCGTGCTGCCCCCGGACGCTTGCCAGGGGGCACGGAGGGAGGCTAGCCCGACAGAGCAGTGGCCACTCAGGCTGGGGGGCACGCAGTCTGGGCGACGCCACCGTCACCGCGCCCGCCCCCTCACTGCAGGTGGCCGCGGGGAGCTCCGAGTCTGGGTGGCCCGGGGGCGCGGGCGGGCGCGCGCTGGGGATCCCGGCTGAGGGATGGGCTGCGCCCCCAGCATCCATGTCTCACAGAGCGGCGTGATCTACTGCCGGGACTCAGATGAGTCCAACTCGCCCCGCCAGACCAGCAGCCTGTCGCAGGGCCCCACGGCGCCCCTGCACGGCCTCTTCGTGCAGACCGACGCCGCCGACGCCATGCCCCCGAGCCGCGCGGCGGGACCCCCGGGCGCTGTCCGAGTCCGCAGGTCCCGGGCTGAACTGGGCAGTGGCAGCAGCACCGGGTCCTCGGGCCCCGCCGTGACCACCTGCCGGGGCCGGAGGCGCCACTGCTGCAGCAGCGCTGAGGCCGAGACCCAGACCAGCTACACCAGCGTCAAGGTAAATGCGAGCTGTTGGGGGGCTGTCCGTCGGGTCTGCACCGGGTAGGGGGCTCGTGCGGGAGTTGGGCGGTCGATTGGGGGAGAGTGTTGTTGCTAAGGAGGAGTTTACTTTTCATTTTTTGCGGGTGATGAAGGCCCATGGAATTGGGAACGGAAACGATCCTGGAGGGTGCAGGGACCAACCCTAGGTGGTCCTGGGGTGGGGACAGGTGGAGTACAGCGCAGGGGAAAGCAGTTGGGGCGGCCTGTGGCCCAATGGATGTAGCTCGAGGGATGGGTATGCATCACCAAGAAGAGCATGCGAGTTTCTCTGAATGAAATCCTAGCGCTGATCTCGATCTGCATGTAGGTTCCGATTTTCACCTGCAAGTCAGCTTGGCTGGATGGAGTTCTCAGCGCCGTGGCCCAGTGCAGGGATTTGTGAATGAATCAGGCTGTTTATATTTGAAGAGCTATAGAAAGGAACTAGGGGAGCCAAGTGAAACCTGTTGTCACTGTAGTGTTTTTCTGGGATGACTGTATCCTGCACATAATGGAGAGAACACAGAGTTTGGAATGTCAGCCACTGTGGAGGGGGGTGGTTTTCAGTTCAGGGCAGAATGACGGTTCTGCACACTTATTTGCCATGGGGAATGAGAGTGTGAGGGTGTGGAACGGTTAGTGTCCAGATAGTTCTTGATGAACATTTATTCCAACATATATATATATTCCATCTATATGTTTTCAAAGTACTATTACATCCAAGAGGAAATCATTGTGTCAGATGTAATCACTTTAGAGCAAATCGAAGATTAATGACACATCTCGTTGTGCAGAGGAAGAAAACACGCCTCTAGATAAACACAGCTCTTATGTAGTCAGTAGATCACCAGGGACCATTCTATGATTCCTTAAAAAAGACACAGTTGTATACCTAGTAGTTAAAAATATGCTCAACAGTTGGCCCACTGTGAGGAGGCTCCGGGTCTTTCCTGGATGGAGTGTATCCACATTGGAGGAAAGGGAGGGATAGTGGGCTGCCTTTTGACCAAGTTAATTTTTGTAAAATGGAATCTCATTTTGACACATAAAACTTAACCAGTGTTTACTAGGAGCTGTGATGTTGCTTTGGTAATAATTGTGAACACCTTTAATATAAACATACCATTACGTATGTACCTACTATGTACCAGGAGTAAGTTTCTTTACTTACTTTTGAATATTAACAGTTTATCTAAAGAGTAGAGACCTGGATTCAATTATATATATATATACACACATATATATGTATATATATATATGTATATACATACACACACACACACAGAGGCATGTAGTGGGCACCAAGTTTGCTTTTTTTGGGTCTCCTGCCAGCAGTAACATAAACGTTAGCATTAGAAGAAATTTTAAGGTGTTAAAAAGGCTATCTTTAGCAACATCCTTCAGTTGGGATTGTGGAAGGGACTCTGAAGGCCTGAAGCAGTGGTTGAGAACGGCGACTGTTGGGGAACTCCGTGGTATTTCGTTCTGGTTGTTCGAGAGAAACTTAGGCATGCTTTTTACCTTTCATAGTAGCAAGGAACTCATTTTTAGTAGCTGGCAACCCTGGCTACTTGGTGTTTGTTTAGTGAAAGGAAAAAATAATGAATGAGACCATTTTTCTGTGTCTTAATGCTTTCTTCAAGAGGCTACTTAGAGACCAAATGGAGTAAAACCTGATGGGGAGAACGAGTTCTGATTATTAGCAGTTACTATAAACTCGAATAAATCTCATGCTACTTGACTTAAGTGTTAAAAGGCTTGACCTGGGAAGGAATTTGACTCAGTTTATCAACAAGATGTCCAAATAGGAGCTTAATTTATTCCAAGCCATTGCAAAGAATGTTGGAAAGGAGGGTGTTACTTCAGTGATTCAACATGGATTTGCATCCCATAAACCTCAGAAATGATACATCTGAAACTAGATCAGGTATATTTATACAAATGCTATAGAACTTCTTAGCACAGAACTACCCAAAATATTTAATAGTGCCTCTTTAGCCTCTGGCTAACATTCTGTGGTCTTTTGAAGTCTGAAAGTTCACATGTCCTGTGTCCTTACATGGATGAGATGATTTCGTAGAAAATTTTCCTTTTCCTTTTTAGAATAAAACTTCTCTTTCCTCCTTATGAGTGTGTGATAGTTGGCAGTCATGTGGCTCCTCCTCCCTTGCTTGGGTAGAAAAGGAAAGTCTTTGCCATTTGGTCTTATTTACAGCAGTAGCTGGTTTCAAGAGTTCCTCCTTTCCTCTTTCTACATCAATTATAAACACTATCTTTATTATCTAGTTGGCTTCTGGTATTCCCCTGAGTGCAAAAAAAAAGTGTGTTTGATCTCTCTCTCTCTCTTTTTCTAGCAATCATTTATTTCATTAAGCTTTTAGAATGATGAAGCATTATGATGTCAAACATGATGTCAACAGGAACCTTCTTGAATACCTAATTGGCAAAAAAGATTATAAACATTAATAATTCATATGCAGTGCAACAATATCACATGAGTTTCCATTTCTGGTAAGGAGTTTGTCTCTCAATTGCTGTAAAAATGCTCCTTCCTAGCAGTTCGTCTCCGTCGCTTGCCTTTTTAAGATAGTACTCTATGAGGAGCCTCCTGCAGGATGCTCGCTCCCGGTGTGCGCCACTTCTGTCGTTCTTGTTCGGAAATCCTCGGAGGAGATGGCTGGCCTTCTATTGGGGAGGAACTAGAAAGTCTTACCGATCATTTCCTGTACCAGCTCTTGCTGCTTGGAGCGTCCTAGCACAGGCTTTAGTGATGGTACACTCAACGTGCTCCACCCTCAGACAGGTGAGCTGTATTTTGGACGCAGATGCCCGTGGTGTCCTCTGTGCTGATGGCTGGCACTGTCACCACCTCCCCCTTCAACTGCCTATGTCATGCTCATCTATTCCTTCAGCTGGCATTTCCACCAGCCTCTACTGTAGATGCTGGAGATTCAGAGAGCGTCCATAGTATTTTCTGAGCAAAGCCCACACAGGAGGCTAACTCTCTTCCAAAGGGGTGAGACTTAAGCCGGTTATTGATGACGTCACAGCATTGTTCCATGGCATTCTAGAGTCAGTGAGGATAATGCTAAATTAAATAGCTATGTGACCTTACAGTAAACAATGAGACTTTATTAGGGGGAGGGATTAGAGCTACTTTTTATTAGTAGTTCTCGTCTTTCTAGTCCCGAGTCTCAGCTGGGAGTCACCTGGAGAGCTTGTTAGAGTGCATAGTGGGTCTGGGCCCCACCCCTCAAGTGTCTGATTTAATAGTTCTTGGGAGGGACCCGGGAGCTTGAAGTTTCAGGGCGTTTCTAAGAGATGTCTTGTTGCTGATCTGGGGCCACACTTGGAGATCCCATGCTTTGCCGGGCGGTGGTGGCGCACGCCTTTAATCCCAGCATTCGGGAGGCAGAGGCAGGCGGATCTTTGTGAGTTCGAGACCAGCCTGGTCTACAAGAGCTAGTTCCAGGACAGGCTCCAAAGCCACAGAGAGACCCTGNAGACCAGCCTGGTCTACAAGAGCTAGTTCCAGGACAGGCTCCAAAGCCACAGAGAGACCCTGTCTCGTAAAACCAAAAAAAAAAAAAAAAAAAAAGAGATCCCATGCTTTAAGTGAATTAAGTTGTTTTGTGGCCCAAATAAATTATGTGTGGCCATCTATAGCCAAATGTGCTGTCCGATTGCTGTGGACACAGCTCTCTCCATCTATGGAGTCAGGGTCTGAGTCCTCACAGCTGTCTGGGGAGAAGCCTGGACCGTGCAGCCCACCTGGGTCTCTAAGGGTCAGCTCCCGGCAGGATCATCTGGGGTTTGCATTGATCCTGATGTCTGCTTTGCCCCCCCATCCCTTCAGCTGCCTCTGCCCTGGAGGGACCATGCCCCACATGAGGGGCATCGGCAAGGTAAAGTGAAATGCTGAAAGAGGCTGGACATCAGGCGGAACACCTGCCTAGTCTCGTCTTCCTTCTTAGAGCTCTTGCTACTCCTTTCATTTTTTTGTTGTTGTTTTGTTTTATTTCAAAATAGAGCACAGAGTTTAGTAGGCTCCGGTGAGTCCTGTAATTTACATTAGTCAGGTTCTGGTTTACTTTCTGCTATTGTGTATTTTATCAGAATTTGTCCTCCTCTCAACACACAACATTAGAGCCAGTGGTTGCTTTCTTCTTTTGTCTCCAGTGCTGGGCATTGATCACAATGCCTTGTATGTGAGGCAAGCTTGACCCCGATCTCTGTTTCCAGCCCACAGGACTCTGCTCCAATTGCTCTCCTGTTTTGTACTGTAGTTGTACTAAGTTTTAAGGACGACTAGATAATTCTTCCAATAAGACTTCAAATCAGAGTCTGGTAGGGGTGGTGCTCACCTGTATTCCCAGCATTCAGGAGGCAGAGACAGGTGGATCTGTGAGTTCGAGGCCAGCCTGGTCTACAGAGCTAGCTCCAGGACAGCCAGGGCCACACAGAGAAGCCCTGTCTCAAAAAAACAAATCAAACCAAACCAACAACAAAAGACTTCAAACAGAAAGATGGAGCCTTCTGGAGTTTGCTTTAGATGTGTATGGGGGGGGTTGCTTTTATGTTATAGAGGGATGTTTGATGCTGTGAGAGTTTCTAGTGTCATCTCCTCTTGGTGACCACCTGATGGCGCTCTAATGGGACAGGACATACAGGTGAGGGCAGGGTAGAGTCTGTGACACCAGCTTGGTAATAGGCCAGGAATCCAAACAGCAAGGAGAGCGTCAGTTCCACGGGAGTTCTTGGGAAGATAGTCCTAAGACTGGAAGATCAGCTGGGGAGGAACAAGGGAGAACTTAGGATCAGGTGGGTAAGTACAACCTAAAATTTGGGAGTCTTCACAGAGGTGACAACCACTGAGCCAGGTTGAGGTTTCTGATGGAGGACTATAATTATTTACTTTCTGCTTTTGTGCGGCTCTCTGTTGGGCTTGAAGCACTCACAGCCAGAGGAATTGCTGGAGCCAGCCAGAAGCTATAGGAAACCACTTCACTTGGATGAGACAAGAAGAGCCAGCCACAGTTTCGTTGCTCCCTGATTCAACACTGTCCGGGCAGCAAGTAGAATGCACATGAAATGATACTCTCATGAAGGAGCTACTTCTAAGTTGTTGGCAGAAGGAAAGAAGTCCCCGAATGAGGCTGCAGGACCCTCAGAGAGAACCACAACCACCATGGAAGGGTCTTGGGGTGGGAATGGTTATGGAAACCCAAGGAATCAAATCGATAGAAGGTCGCAGAAGCTGTGACCTAAAGGAGGCATGTGAGAGATGCAGCCAGGGGATGGATGGACAGTCTTAGCTGGGCAAGTGTTCACGCGCATACACATGTATGTGCACAGATATAGACAGAGAGAGAAACAGAGGCAGTCAGATAAAGAGACAAGTGGGTAAATAGCTTCATGTAACTGGCCTACGTTTTAGGGAATCTCCTGACTGTAACTGCCTTTCACCAAACACACCTGCGAATCAGAGAGAATAGGAACATACTGGGTGGGTAATGCTGGGTACAGTACAGGGTAGAGAGTGGGACTGGAGGAGTAGATCCTGAACAAAGGCACCAAAAAGTGAGAACAACTGCTCCTCGGAGCTCCAGAGAGAAACGCAGAGTGCAGTGGGCAGTGCAGAAGCTTGTCTCCAAGAGAAGCGGGTTTTACGTGTGCCAGATTCATTGCGTGTTTCCTGCCTAATGATTGCTACTGAAATCTCTCTGGTGACCCTGGCTGGAGGCTTCTGAGTGCTGCACACCCACCTTCCTCTTTGGTTTCACCTTTGCTGTCTCCACTGACTCCATTGCCTCTGCTCTTGGCTTGTGCCCCCTCCCTCAGGGCTCAGCGAGGGCTGAGAGATCACAAGACTGCCTCATCAGGCATTACAGACCCAGCCTGCCACTTCACCCTGCCCCTGCCCCGGTTTTTACCCTTCTAAACTATGTCGGCTTCTTTCCTCAGTCCTCAAAAGTGAGAAAAATTATTTTTTAATATTTTTTTAAATTTTATTTTTTAAATTTCATTTTACATTCCACCCCCTCCTTTTACTTCCCCTATCCTCCCCCCACCCCAGCCCACCCCCTATTCACTCCTCCCAACAGGTAAAGGCTCCCATGGGGGGGTTCAGCAAAGTCTGGCACATTTACTTTGTGTTTTTAATTTTTGGTAAAGAATGTGCACATTGGGCTGGAGAGATGGCTCAGAGGTTAAGAGAACTGACTGCTGTTCTGGAGGTCCCGAGTTCAATTCTCAGCAACCATATGATGGCTCACAACCATTATAATGAGATCTGAGATCCAGTGCCCAGAACACTATATACATAATAAATAAATTTAAAAAAAAAGAATGTGCACATTTTGACCGTTTTAAAATATTAAGATGTGTGTTGGAGTTTTTATGATTTATTTATTTGGGGGGCTTGAGAGTGAACTCAAGGCTCTTACATATTAATTAAGCCCTCTGCCAATGAGCCCCTCCCCCAGCCTTCTGGAGTTTGCTTTAGATGTGTATGGGGGGGTTGCTTTTATGTTATAGAGGGAGCCTTGGTGGGTACCATGTGTCACCTGGAGTCCTGAAGCTTATGGGCTTGTAGTCTGCTTTACTTGGGCATTGACAATGAATGGTTTCTCTGTTTCCTCTCCCCTCCCATTGACTTTTACTGAGGATTTTTTGACTTCCCTGGTTTCCATCCATCTCCCCTTTCCTGCTTCCCATGGAATAACTCACTGAAAAACAGCTCCCACAATGGGACGCCGCTATTCTGCTCACAGTCTGATTTGAGAAACTGGTGGTTTCTGTGACAAAAATCAGAAATAATTTTATTCTCAACTAATCTATCCGTGAAAGGACTATTGTGTGTTATGTCATGTTTCCAAGGCGATTGTGTAGATTTTTGCAAGGTAACTCGGTGGCTTTAAAAGCACTTAGCTGTTAAGTCCCTGCTGTTCTTGGATCCTTTCATCTACACTGTTCCCCCTTAACTACTTAGCTACTCCAAACTACAAATCCTTAATTCCATTTTTAAAACCAGGAAACTAGGGCCTATGGCAAGGGCTTGGTGGTTAAGAGCACTTACTGCTTTTGCAGAGGACCCAGGTTTGGTTCCCAGCACCGTGCGTCAACTCACGATACCCTCTGGCTTCCACAGGCACCGTGCACTCTAGTGATGTGCAGTCCAAAACACTCATGCACATACAATGAGAAAATAAACGTTAAAAAATGTGGGAAATGAAGCTGTAACAAATGGGAAAAGCTGCCCAGGGTTAGAGTTGGATTTTGAAGGAAAGATTGAACCCAACCCCAAGCTTCTGCTTATTTTTACTGATTCTCAGCACACAGTCTACCCCTAGGGGTATAACACAGAACCTGTGGATGAGGCCCACCGTGGCTGGTGCTGGGGTACAGTTATCTGTCGCAGAGCCGAGGGGCTATAGAAGGAAGGCAGGGAACCAAGGGGCCTTGAGAGTGGAGTTTTTCTTCATACTCATCTACAGTCACTCCTATCTGTGTGGCCTGGAGTGCTGTTGTGAGGTTAGTGGAGGGTGTGCAAGGCATGTAGCGTTCATGTAATCAACACATAACATGTTTTCCTTGATCACAATGACATGCTCTACCATGATCCAGTGCTAATTAATATTCCTGTGGTTGCCACCACTGTCTTGGTAAATAAAATAAGATTAAAATTGAGGTTTGGGTTATGTAGTATTTTTTAAACATGTATTGTTTTCTATTGGAACGTGGAAAACATACTTTCTAGTGGATTAACTGGCTGGTGTAGTCTAACTGAACTTACCAAGATGTGCTATCCGGGAACCAAAAACCACCACCTTTGACGAATTTGATCTGCTTCAACTGGAATTCAGAAAGAGAAGATATGGAAGAATCCTTCTGGGTGAAAACCCATGCTGGGGTAGGGCTCTTGGACCTGCACAAGGCAGGGGCTAACAACCAGCACCACCTTGCTTTCATCCTGAGATGGTCCAGCATCAACTTATCATGCAAAGCCTCGTTCTCGAATTGCGTTGAAGGAGTGCTGCTGGCTTCTGTATGCTGTTTTGTAGGTGAGCTAGGGTGAAGTATGCTATACCTGGAAAGATGATGAACTGTAGGTCCAAAACCTGTTTTCTTTCAGACAGGAAGAGGAAAATAGCTGGGTAATTACAGAGCTGAGAGAAGACCCTGAATTCTGGAAGAAGTTACAAGAAGACACTAAGAGACTTATAAGCAACCTATTACACAGACTAGCACATGACAACCTTTTTTTTCCCCACCAGAACCACACAAACATGCTCAGAAACAGAGATGATGACCCAATCTAGGTGAAGTAAAACTTCTATTTCAAGGCTTCTGCTGTGAGAGCTTCAACCCAGAACAAAGCCAGATGGAAAGAAAAGCTGGTTTATTCATGTATACTTTTGAGACAAGGTTTTGTATGAAGCCAAGGCTGGGCTGGATCTTGCTAATGTAGTGCAGGCTGGCCCCAGGTTCTGGATCTTCCTGCTTTAGCCCTTTGAAGTCCTGGGATTGCAGGTCTGTGCTGCCGCACTCAGCAGGAAAGAGAAGCAAGGCTATAAAAGCCGGTGACCCAGCAGCCCTGGCCACACCTGCTAGTGATCTTTGGATCATGGGAGAGACAGTCTTGCCTGAGACGCTGGGTGGCTTTGAGGCGAGAAAAAGTCAGTAGTTTCAATTTCAGCTGAGCCTCAGTTAAAACTAGAAGTCTTTGTATACAACCAGTAGAGTGTAATACTCAGAATAATGATGGTAACCAGAACCAAGTTCCCATGAGCACATTTGCATGGACACACACACACCATACCACACCACACACACCACACACACCGCACACACACACCACACACACAAACCACACCCCATCTGCTAAGGCACATGCAGTAGGGAGAGAAAGCTTAGGTGGACACATTTGCATAAGGTTTCCTGCTCTTTCCTTCCAATCTGTGAATTGGGGTCTGCAAAGCCAATTGCAGACTCCCTCCCCCATTGTTTTCAAAGAGGTCCTCCCATCCCTGGGATGGTGGTTCAGAGCCATATGGAACCCAGGGTAAGTTTCCATACCCAGTGCCTTTCTCTAAAGTGATCTGACCCGCCAGGACTGAAGACCTTGAGATTTGCTGAATCTAACAGGAGCCTTCTTATTGCTGGATGAGCTGGTGAGGGCGGGGTATATGGTCGGTTTAGTCTGACCTCCTGAAGGTAGTGCTCCCTCCTGCTTGTCCTGAGTTTTCATGTAGGCACGATGGCGATGCTTCCAAAGGCTAGAGCATCTGCGTATCAAAGTGAGAACTTGAGATGCTGAGGAGCAATCAGGACACAGTTCAGATGAGTGTCAAAGGCAACCTTCACTTTTCTGTGAGGTTTATGAGCAAATAAATCTCAAACCATTTTGAGGGGCATCACTGCTGATCTCAGGAGTGGGTTTTCATAGAGAAGCAATGCAATATGTGGCATTTAGGTTTCTAGGTCAGCATGGAAAGGGTGTTTAACCCGTTGTGGAGCTGGGGTACAATATCTGTAGTGTTGAAGCAATGCTGCCGGGAGAGAAGCCTAAAATTGAATTAGGGCTTGTTTCTTTTCTGTGGTTGTCTTTTGGGAGAAGTGGGTTTAATTAGAGGGTGATGCAGGAGAGAGAGAGCCTTCAGGAGTTCTTCAGGGAGCAGCTACAGAGAGGAGTCATGGGAATGGGGTGTCTCTGACTCTTTTGCCTGCTCTTGGGACTCTAAAGGAAAAGAAAACAACTAAATATCTGTAAGTGGAAGAGAAAATGCAGAAATTAGACACACCTCTGTGTATATTTCCTGTCTTCTTTTTTATTCATTCTTCTCTCATACAATACATCCCAATGGCAGTGTCCCCTCCCTCCACCCATCCCAGCTCCCCTTACTTTTCCTCTCCCCCAGATCCACTGCCCCTCCCTTCAGAAAAAAGCAGGCCTCCCAGTGATATCCACCTAACACTGTCTACCAAGATGCAATAATACAGGTACAGACCCTTGTATCAAGGCTGGGCAAGGCAACCCAGCATGAGGAAGAGTCCCAAGGGTAGGCAAAAGAGGCAGAGACACCCCATTCCCACTGTTAAGAGTCCCACAAAACCCCCAAGCTACATAACCATAAGGTATAAGCAGAGGACCTAGTGCAGACCCATGCAGGTCCCATGACTGCCACTTCATTCTCTATGAGCCCTGTGGAGCCCTACTTAGTTGATTCTGTGGACTGTGTTTTCCTGCCTTGACCCCTCTGGCTCCTACAGACACCCCCCCACACTTCTTCCATGGAGTTCCCTGAGCTCCGCCTAGTGTTGGAGCATAGGTCTCTGCATCTGTTCCTATCAGCTCAGTAAGCAGATCTTAAAACCATGATGTACCAATGTTTTCATGACTCCTTGGTTTAGGCGCTTCTGTCTAATCATCCTGTTCTTTATGTGTGCTGCTATCTACATAAAATCTACTGATTGCTAATGGCTTGTCCCTTGTCTGGTCCCCTCCTTTCCCTCTTGTCCCTACTTGTGATCCATTTGTTGAGAGACCGAGGTCCTTTGTCCTGTAGACTTTGTCCCAACCTAAGTTTTACTTGTGTGCCTGAGGTGCAGCTAATGTGCTTCTCTGACTTCTGTATTTGCTAGGAAGTGACAGTTGGGTTTAGAGGTTCAATCTGACTATGCTCAGCTTTGTGTGTGGAGATGGGATATACATACATTTTATTTCTATTTTATTTTTTGAAATATAATTATATCATTTTTCCCTTCCATTTTCTCTCTCCAATCCGTCTTTCCTCCCTTTCAAATTCATGGTCTTTTTTTTTCCCCCTTGTTATATGTATATATGTATCCATGCAAATATAATCCATTCGGTCTGTGTAATGTGACTTGGATACACGTTTTCAGGGCTAACCAGTTGGTACAGAATAACCAGTTGGTGTGATATTCGATGAGGAAGCCTGTTTCTCCCACTCTCAGCTTACCCTGGTTGTTTATGTTCCTTGTATAGAGCAAAGGTTCCACAGTATCTCCTCCCTTTGCGTTGGCATGTGTATGTTGCCATCATGTTCAACACATGGTTAGGTGGTCAGGTTAGCAAGACTTTATGGGTGCAGCTTCTGACTTTATTAGGAGGTACAATATCACAACGAACTCCCCGATCCTCTGCTCTTAGATCTTTCCAACTTCACGTCTGCAGTGTTCCTCAAGAGCTGTTTTGTAGTTGTGTTAAACACACAGTTTCCATGGGGTTGTGTCCTCTCATCAGGAAGCACACAGCAGTGGCCTCTTCTTGGATGACAACCCTTATGAGTGACCCCTGCTCTGATGCGCTACCAGCTGTTGGGAGCTGGAAGATGATGCTGTTCCTGTTCCATCATTTCTTCTTCATTTATCAGCTGGAGTAACCCCACAAAGAGATGGATGCTAGTATCATGGATGGGAGGGACCTGTCTGCAGGAGCAGTGTCTGCCGTGCGCTGTATCGCAAATCCCATTAAGCTTGCTCGGCTCGTTATGGAAAAGACACCTCATTGCTTTCTGACTGGCCATGGTGCAGAGAAAT
>JAQHUG010000088.1:2115308-2131515 GCA_028555095.1 Dicrostonyx torquatus | reverse complement strand
GAGTGCTGGGATTAAAGGTGTATGCCACCACCGCCTGACTGTAACAGAACAATTTTTAAAGGCACGCCAGCCCTTGGGGCTATAGTTCAACATCGTAAAAAGATGATGTAGTGTGTGGGATTCTCTCATGGTTGCTTTTTGCTAAAGGGTACACAATGACTGTGTGAATGGGTACACAATGACTGTGAATTAGTACACAATGACTATGTAAACAAATACACAATGACTATGTGAATGGGTACACAATGAGTGTGTGCATGTGTACACAATGACTGTGTGAATGGGTGCATGATGACTGTGTGAATGTGTACACAGACTGTGTGAGTGTGTACACGATGACTTTGTGAGTGTGTACACGATGACTGTGTGAATGGGTACACAAAGACTGTTTATACAATGACAGTGTGAATGTATACACGATGACTGTGTGGATGTTTATACAATGACTGTGTGGGTGTGTACACAATGATTGCGTGAATGGGTACACAATGGCTGTGTGAATGGACACACGATGACTGTGTGAATGGGTACACAAAGACTGTTTATACAATGATGGTGTGAATGTATACACGATGACTGTGTGGATGTTTATACAATGATTGTGTGGGTGTATACACAATAATTGTGTGAATGGGTACACGATGGCTGTGTGAATGAATACACAATGACTTTGTAAATGGGTACACCATGACTATGTGAATGGGTACACCATGACTATGTGAATGGATACACCATGACTGTGTGAATGGGTACACGATGACTGTGTGAATGGGTACACAAAGACTATTTATACAATGACAGTGTGAATGTTTATACAATGACTGTGTGGGTGTGTATACAATGATTGTGTGAATGTGTACACGATGGCTGTGTGAATGTGTACACGATGACTATGTTGACTATGTGAATGGACACATGGTGACTGTGTGAATGGGTACATGATAACTGTGTGAATGGACACATGATGACTGTGTGAATGTGTACACAGACTGTGAATGTGTACACAACGACTGTGTGAATGGGTACATGATGACTGTGTGAATGTGTACATGATGACTGTGTGAATGGACACACGGTGACTATGTGAATGGACACACGGTGACTGTGTGAATGGGTACATGATGACTGTGTGAATGTGTACATGATGACTGTTGAAAGGGTGCCCATACAGAGAACAGAGCAGTTTCCTCTATGCCCGTCCACCTTTCTCCTCCTCCTCCACCTCTCCTACTCCTCCTTTTGAAGCAGGGTCTCTCTGTGTAGTCCTGGCTGTCTGGCACTTGCTATATAGACCAAGTTGGCTTATAATTTGCAGAGACCCTCCTCCCTCCCTACTGCTGGGATTAGAGGTGTGTGCGACACAAAACCAAGCCCACCTTAGTTCTTTGAGACAGGATCTCACACTGAACTGGCTGGTCATGGAACTCCTGGGATCCTCCTGTCTCTGTCACTATAGACTCATGAGAGCCATGCTGGCTTGTTCAAACTCCTCCAAGTCAGAAGTTCAAAGTCCTCATACACCATAGCAATCATTGAGCCTTGCCCCCAGCCCCAAGGAGGGAATGATCATCGAAGACAGTGGAAAATTATAATAATGGTAACAATGTCAGAAGGGAGCTTTTGTGACACACGGATTTGCCACACGTTAATTCAGAACCGACTGTAGTTATTGGTTGCATCAGTCCCTGTCCCAGGGGAAACAGTCCCTGCAGTTGTGTGTAATGAAGAAGCTTCAGTATCTGCTGTGTCCACACCTGAGAGCAGAGAAAAGGGAAGACAAGGGAGATGCCCTGACTCTATGAAGCCCTCAGCAGCCCTCGTGCTGCTTGTGGCAGAGTCTCTGAGTGCTGTGTTCTTGATGGCACAAGTTAACACGGGGCTCTTTAGTAGACAGTGGGAAGAAACAGCTGGACCCCTCTTCTGTGCTTGGCTGGGGCCTGCCAGCTAATGCTCTTGTGATGTGTATCCAGCCTCAGACAGAGCTGGTTCAGGCTGCCAGTGTCACCTCCTCAGGTCCCAGTAGGGACAGTGGACGTGTGTGGGCATGGCGTTGTGTCGTTGGAGACCAATTGACACGCACAGTTCATATTCAGCGGTCACGTAATTTTTTTTTTGTTAATTTTAGAATGTGATTGTTTTGAACATTATGGGAAGATAGAAAACCCTCTGCTTTTTATGTTTAAGAAATTCCACTGTGCTTCCTGTTTGTGTAGACTCTAATCTCCCTTGAAGTCTCGTATATTCTCTTTTTTTCCTTATTTTCCCAATGCATCTGCTTTCCAGAGAGGCAGAGAAAGCCTGGAAAGGTGGCTTCAGACCTGCAGTTCCCACACTGGGGAGGCTGGGAGAGGGAGAGCAGAAGCTCAAGGCCAGAACTGTTGAGGGAGTTTGAACCAGCCTGAACTATGGGAGACCCAGGAACTAACGCGGGTGGGAAGAGAAAGGGATACGGAGGAGCAGGGAGGGGGTGCAGGAGTGTGTGTGCTTTCTCAATGCCTCCTCTCTAGATGAATGGGTAGGTATCTGGGAATTGCCCATAGGTGGCCCTTTATTTGCATGTCAGCCAAAGTCAAAGGGAGCATTGCCTCTCTTGTAGCTCGTAGCTGAGCTGGAGTTGTGGTCAAGACAGCTACACTGTTGTGCAGGCCTTGTTGACACCAATGGGGATTGTTTTGCTCCATGCAGGAATGAAATGCATCAACTTGAAATGTCTGTGCTAGCCGAGTGCCCTGTTTTGCAAGCGTCACGTGCATATTCTCCTGGGTCTGTGCGAAGGGCTGAGACAGAGGTCTGTGTCTCCGGATGCCTATGGGGTTGCTAGGAAATGATTTTCAAAGTGCTCTGTGGTGATGCAGTGGGTTGAACTTTTTTTTTGTGCAGTGTTGCCAAGGAAACCAAGTGCATCATTGCCTTGTCTGACTGATTTATGGTTTAATGATAAAATTTGTAATCCAGGGCTAACGGGTACAAAATAACAGCAGCAATGTAGCCAGCCCAGGTGCTTTAAGGGAAACCACTGCATGTAGGTTTGGAACTGGACGGTCTCACCACACTGGTGGCAAGAACGCTGCGAAGTTGACATTGGTGGGGGCTTGTCAGTGTGTAGTGACAGTGCTCATCGGGTTGCTGTCTGTGTTCTCTGAGGAGCAAATCCATGTTCGCCTTGTACCTTATTACCATTGGGTTTTGCTATTGCTCCCAGGTCTCCTTGTAGCAGTGAGGGGAAGCTTGGCAGGGCTGCTAGGGTTTGGTTGCTTGGTGGGTCAGCTGACTTTACTTGCCTGTTAGTGCAACCCCCTCTCCCCTTTCATCCTTCCTGTGGGTGATATTGCTAAGCATGTCATCCATGAAAGCCTGCCACATGGACATTCTGCCCTGGGCTTGTTCTGTCTGCTGTCTGCCCTCTTTCGCCCCATCCCTACCCCTGACCTTGCCATAATTTTACGGGTCCTCAAAGAAGATAGAACCTCTACATGTGTTGAGGACAAGACCCTCCTACTTTAGATATTGATGGGTGTGGCTTATGGTTTCATCAGTGAGTTACAAGCTTTCAGTAGGAGAAGGAAAGTATGAAAGTAGGAGAGGAGAGCTGGGCCAAAAGGAGATGTCAGTACCCATTGAGTGGTTCATCTGCTTCCCTGAGGATTAGTTTAGCTCCTGGGGCTTCATCTCTACTTGCCCAACAGCTGGCTTCTGTTCTGTTGAACTAAATCTGCTCTGTGTTTTGGATATTCCAAAAAAAAATATCCTTTATTGATGTTTCCATGTTTAACGTATGTGGTTTTGGCATTTTGTCTGATAGTAGGTTTGACTCCTATGACAAGCTAACTCAGATGAATACGTCACTGCATATTGTAGAAGGCCCAAATATATTTTCATTCTTTTATTTAGCATATGTTTTCTGAATATCTACTTTGTGTTATATACTTCTGGTTACCTCTTCTTTACAAAAATATCACCAGGTACCCCCAGGGGACTGAGAGTCAAGGCTAGCTGGAACATGGAGCTGCAGCAGCCCTGAGAGCTGCCAGTAGGCTGGTCTCCCTCCTCGGGTCTTATAGTGTTGGCTGTTTCTCCAGTTACAGAGTCTTGGGTGCAATTTCTGTTAATAACATTTTATATAGGCCCAGAATTTCATTATGGCCTTCTAATATTGGCCTTCTGTAGACAATGCCTTTGTTGATTTAAGCACACACACACAGCCCAGAAAACACTAGAACTGAGGTACTTGGCTCTGTCCCCACATATGCATACCTCAGTGTAGAGGTATACAGCTCTGGTCAACTCATACATATGATTATGTCTGTACATGGCAGAGCAGGGATGAAGCAAGCCTGTCATGTTCAAGGACATCACTGAAGAGTTCTAGATGATGGGAGGGAATAGACAGGGTTTACTTTGGGCATTGGCCGTTCTCATCCATTCTTCTAAGGATGCCTGCCTGGCCTTCCCTCCTAGTGTCTTTCCTATAGAAGTTGGACTTTTCTCCTTTTCCCTTCCTTCCTTTCACATCCTCCCCAAGTTGCCTAGACACCTAAGATCCAAGCCAGGTGACAGGTAAGCATCTCCTCAAACGTGCATCCTCTTTGAGAATATGTTGTAGAATTCAAGCTCCCATCTTGGTAGATGGACAATACTTAGATATTTTCTTGTTTATTTAATAGGGATGAGAAAAGCCCAGTCTTGTCTGTAATTGGTGAGGATTAAATGAGAGTGTGACCTCAACATGCTTGACACTTGGTACAAATGTTTGTCACCCTCCTCTTATTGGGAGGGTTTCCCCTCCAGTGGTCTCTTACCTCCACGTAAGGGCCATCCTCAGCTCTCTTGACCTAGGTACAAACTTATGGGCTTTATCCACAGAGATGCCCCACAGAAGTGTATGATTTGTGGGTCATCTTATGCAGCAGCCAGGGCAGAGTAAACATGTGTCCTTACCTTCTTTTCAGTATTTGCATGTGGTTGTGGTTTGTGGGTACATGTTGGTGTGGGCAAACATGGAAGTAGGGGCATAGACTCAAAATCAACCACACTTACCAGTCTTTTAAACTTATTTGCCAGTAGATTAAGTATTCCGATTATCATTTGTTATGACCTGTTTTCATGTCACTCTTGTTTGTTGTGTGGACTTCAGCAATCTTCCATCTAGCATGGGAACAAGATTCTTTAAGCGATTGCCTGGGTCTAATTGTCTAGTCATTCAAAGAGACTGTAGGCAGAGCATTCATTCATTCATTAATTCATGCATGCATGCATGCATGCAACCAGTTCGTGTTGAATGAATTTTTGTCATTGCTTGAGGGGATAAAATCAAATCCTTGTCCTCATAGGGTTTGTTATAATTCAGTGACCATTTCATTCCTTCAATACATCTTGAAGTTCTGTGTGTTCTTCTCATGTTTCCTTCACATTTCTGCCTTTTTTCATTTATGTTTTCATTCATTTATTTATCCAGTAAATATTGACTGGGGACCTTATATGTGTTAGGCAGTACTTGAAGCACAGGAAACAATCATGAAAACCTCTTGTCTTCTTAGTTTATGCTGTTGTTTACACTGCAGTTAGAGGAGGCTACCAAGGAAGAGCATGAATAGCTACAATGTAAATACAATATGTAGGAGTGGGTAGAATGTAATAAAGAAATCGATCAGGGAAGACATAAAGAAATACCCATGTGCATTATAGTTCATTGATTTTTTTAGATGTACTTTCTCAAAAATAATTTTCACAGCTCTAAAATTAGGCTGCACTTCATAATTGATGACATTTACTATTTTAATTGGCAGTATTTCTTAAATAAGGGTGTGTCTCCCAATAGCATCTTAGAGGTAATAAACGTGGCATTACTCACCATGTGCCCGCCATTGCTCTTAGCAATTAATGTGTTGAGTCTTTCCAAAAGCCTTATTTGGTTGGTACTTGCTATCATTTGAATGTGCTCCCCAAAGTTCACATGTTGAAAACCTGATCCTCTCCACATGAGAGATGATTCAGCCATGAAGGTTCTGTCTACATGATTGGATTAATACCATTATGTGGCACTGGGTTAGTTATTGTAGGAGTGGATTGTTACAATAGCAAGTTCCATGCCTGTCTCCTGCTCTCTGCTGCCATGCATTCCCTTACCATGTGAGCATCCTACTGAGGCATGATGCAGCATGAAACCTCACGAGCTGCAGTCCCTTGATCTTGGGCTCCTCAGCCTTCAGCCATGGACAAATAAATCTCTGTTAATTCCAAGTTACCCGGTGTTGTTATGGTGTTCTATTACAGCAGTACAGTATTATGACTATCTTCCTTCTCAAGGTGAAGAAATGGGGGAGAGTAAGTTATTTACTTGAGGTCACACAACAAGCATTGGTGTGGTCAGGGTTGGAATGTAGGCAGGTCAACTGGGCTCTTAATTGATGAGCTGGGCTGCCAGTGCTCTAGGATAAAAGAATTTGAAAGAAGTGAGCAAGGAAACCAGGTGGACATATCCTTAGCGCATGTCCACAAAAAATGTGTGGCTCTGAGTCTGGGAATGTGTGCAGCATTTTCAAGAAAGCCCATTTTGAGGGAGTGGAATAATTGGGAAGGAGCCAAGAGGGAAGTGAGATTATAGAGGTGATGGGGGAGGCTCTACCTATGCATATACATTTGTGAGTCATCAGTGCATAGCTGTGAATGTGGATTGGATTCTCAAGGGAGTGGACAGAACAGAAGGGAGCTAAGCTCTGGACTATACATTGTAGTACATAGAATGTAGATACTGGCTTGGTGAATAGAACCTGCTTCTTGATAATGAGTGGCTGCTGGGAAGGAGGAAAATAGTGTAGTGACCCAAGAACCTGGTGAAAAATGGTGTTACAAGAGGAGGGAGTTATTGTTATGCCACATGCTACTGATGAGTCCAGCAAGATGAGGACCCATGTTCAACTGATGGATTTCGAAAAGCCAAGGACTTAGTTGTAACCAGAGGCAGCTCGTTCGTTTCCCGGCTGCCTAGCCCAAATGAACACATAGAAACTATATTAATTGCAACACTATTTGACCTATTAGCTCCAGATTCTTATTAACTAACTCTTACATCTTAAATTAACCCATTTCTATTAATCTGTGTATTGCCACCAGGCTGTGACTTACTGGGTTAGGTTCCAATGACCATCTCCTTCCACAGCTACATGGTGTCTTTCTGACTCTGCCTACTCTCTCTCTCTCTCTCTGTTTCTATTTCCCGCCTGGCTTTGCTCTGTTAAGTCATTGGTCAAAACAGCTTTATCCATAAACCACTAAAAAGCAACACATGTACAGAAGGACATCCCACATCATCTCCCCTTTTCTGTCTAAATAAAAAGTAAGGTTTGTAAGTGGAGACTGCTCATTCATTTCCCAACTGCTCAGACCTGAATAATCACACAGAAGCTATATTAATTACAACACTGCTTGCCCAATAGCTTAGGCATATTCCTGGCTAACTCTTTTCTTAAATTAACCCATTTCTATTGATCTATATATAACCATGAGGCTGTGGGTCTATCAGTAAGGTTTCCCAGTGTCTTTCTCTTTTGACAGCTACATGGTATCTCTTTGACTCTGCCTACTCTTTCTCTCTATCTCTGTTTGAATTTCCTGCCTGACTTTGCTCTGTTAAGCCATTGGCTGAAACAGCTTTATTCATTAACCAATGGCAATAAAACAATCACAGCATACAGAGGAGAATTCTATATCATCTCCCCCTTTATGTCTAAATAAAAAGCAAGGATTTAACTTTAACATAGTAGAATTATATATAACAAAATAGGTTTCAAGCAAAAATTAGTTACAATATTTAGTCTATTTGTATCTGACAAAATTAAAGAAAATAAAAAAAATCCATCATCTATTTTATCTTTGTGAGTCTAAAGTTTTATAACTAATTTATACTTTATTATAACCAAGGAAAACTATAACTGTCTTCAACTCTTCAATGACCCCAGAAGGATATAATATTACCTAAGTAAACAGGAAGTGCATTGTAAGCAACTTCCAAAGTTCTAGAATTGACAGAGACATCTTGCTGCCTGGGCAGTCACCCAAAGTTCTTCTGTACTGTTGGGGCATCCATCTTAAGCCTACAGTCCCATAGTATCGAGCAGACTTTTCCATGAAGCAGGAAATTTGAAGATCTGTTCTTGCCTATAATATCAGCTTATAAGACTCTTTCTTCTGTGTCCTTTAGAATGTCTGGCAGGTTTTTTTTTTTTTTTTGGTGGGGTAAGAGCCATAAAGGACTGTCTCATCTTCTTTAGGCAAGTTAAGCAGTCATTTTTCTGTGGGTCCTACATGTCCAGTACATAAAGCACACCGCCAAGCAGTTCAGCCAAGAGCAGTTTCTTGCTCAAATGGCTAACAAACTCCATAAGGAGCCTCTTCAATGCCCATCTTCCTCTTGAAGTAAATTGGTACTGCCAGGAGCAGATGTGTCTCATTGTCATGAAAAGTCCTAAGTTAACAAAGCATTTTAAATGCCATATTCTGTAGGTATTTTGAAGAATACCTATCCATCTGAAATATATCTATGTATATCTAGAAAACCTAACTAACATGACTACAGTTTGACTATTATAGGTGGCTATCTATAAATCTGCAATTTTTAATTATATATTACATTTTTAAATGAGCTGAACAAACCTAATACCTTAAGCAAGAGTACATATACACAGTATAACAAATCAGCCTTGAATTTTTATCAATAGATCAAGATCCATACCAAAGCAAAAATTCATCTCTATATCTTATCTCCCTTTAAATGAAAACAAACATTTATAAACAATAATTTTGGGAATTTAGACATAGTTTTCTCCAAACTGCTTCTTGTTGTTTGTTGGATGAAGTATTTAGGGTTCATAGAGACCTTTTTGGGGGTCTTGTTCTATCAAACCACATTAGCCTAGAAGGAATCCACAGGTTCTCATTTTCTGTGAAAACAAAAACAGAACCTCTTTTTCAAAGTAATATATCCTTAGACTCAAATTTTAAAGTCAAGGTACCTTTAAAGTATCTATGCTGGTTTAGCTTAGCAGCCCATACAATGAAATGTCTCTCTGTTGTTAGCTCACTTACAATCAAAAATTTTAAGGAAAACACAATAATATACACAATCCAGATTCTCTGTGTATATTTCATCTTTACATTTCTTATTTTTCTTTACTTCTTTAATCTATGACTATACTCTTTTATATTACTGTTACTATCTCTTTAAAGAATTTGTTTTATTTTTAACCTATTTCTTTTTATAACTGGCTATACTCTTTTTCTTTTCTCTCCCAAGCCTACGCACATTTATCTGACACTGTGCCCCATTCAGAGGTCTTTTTTATCTGAATCTGTCTTTATTGTGTATCTCTAATCATTTTCTGATCAGGAGTGCCTTTTTATTTTTTATTTTTAAATGCTAAGTGGACATGGCTACTACCAACTCCGTGCCCTTGCCTGTTTGCTCCATCCAGTCCAACATGGTGAAGGCATGTTCACTTCCTCTGCAAACCATGCACACCACCCCAGCTCCAGGGACATGGTGGGTCTATGTTGCCATTAAGCAATTTGTAACATGCTGCTCACAGACCCCATTTAAGTGTAGGACCTCAAGAGACAGAACTGTTCATGCAACTAGCACGGACCAGGAAGCCTTCTTAAAGGAAGTGAGCAGTTTTGATGCTAACGCTGAGTCAGGAAGCCTTCTCTTTAAGGAATCATGTCTCTGCTTGCCTCTAGCAAACAGACCACCTTAGAAAATGCTGCTACTAAGAAGCAGGGCTTAACTCTGTCCTTTTGTGTCTAGAATTCCTTCCCAAGATCTCTCAGTTTTTATGGGAATGTAGTTGCCTCATGCTGGCACCATTTGTAGATGGAGACTGCTTGTTTATTTCCTTACTGCTCAGGCCCAAATAATCACACAGAGACCATATTAATTACAAGACTGCTTGGCCAATAGCTTAGGCATATCCCTAGCTAACTTTTTTATCTTAAATTAACCCATTTCTATTAATCTATGCATCACCATGAGGCTGTGGCCTACCTCTAAGCTTTTCCAGCATCTTTCTCTTTTGGCAGCTACATGGCATCTCTTTGACCCAGCCTACTTTCTCTCTCTATCTCTGTTTGGATTTCCCACCTGGCTTTGTTCTGTTAAGCCATTGGCTGAAACAGCTTTATTCATTAACCAATGGCAATAAAACATATTCACAGCATACAGAGGGGAATCCTTGAGCAGGATCAATTCATGGCAGCAATAGAAGCAAAACCTGGTCTGAGTGGTGTGAAGAAGAAATGAAGAGAAGTGAAGCTAAGACATGGCTTTGAGTTGATGCCTGCCAGGAAAAGTGTTCTGTAAATGCCAGTTTAATTCAACAGGATGGTAGTGGGTTTTCCATAGCATACTGATTTTCTATTTAGGAGCGCCAGTGATCACTGAGAGGGAGGCGCTAACATCTCCAGATCTGTAGATTTGTCCATTTCTCAGTATAGTTCTGTTAGGTTTTACCCCATGTGTTTTGAAGCTCTTTGGTCTGATAATTAATCATGCATGTGACATGTCATGTCAATTGTCACTCATTGTCATGTACATTTGATAAATTGACTATAATTGTGTGATGTCCCATTTATTCTTGATGATTTTTTTTAGTCTGAAGTTGATTTGGTCAGATGGTAACATAACCATACTTCCTTACTTTTAATCAGTGCCTATCATGGTCTATCTCTTGCCATTCTTTTACAGTTAATACTAGTATAAGTATTTCTGGAGTGAGTTTCTCACAGACAGTATTTAGTTGGGTCCTGTGTTTTATCCCATTTAATAAGTCTGGCTTTTAGTTGATCCACTTAGATCATTTATGTTTAATGCAATTGTCAACAAGCTTTAATTTAGATCTAACATTTTAAAAATTGTTTTCTATTTTCTCCTATTAGTTTTCATTTTCCCTTCCCTCTTTCCTTATTTTTCTGAGTTATCTGAATATCTTTTACTATTCAGTTTTACTTTGTCTTTTGTGCTTTTCACCTTGTCTCCTTGTGTACATGTTTTTGTGATTATATAAGTACACATATACACTGATTTTTTTCCAGTCTGTTGAAAAATAATGTTGTGCTGCTTGTAATGGTAGAAAGAGCCCCATAAGTTCTTTTCTGCCTCTTTTTGTGACAGTTTGCTTATGGACTGGATCTGTTTTCAACGAAAACACCACCAAACAATGTTAGAAAGTTTTCTTTGAACAGTGAAGCATGGCCAAATCCATGAGAATCACTCACTATAATTGCCTATGCATTCAATTCCTATTCTTTCTTCGTTCCTCATCTTTCAGATTTCTCTGTTGTCTCACTTCTATCACTCTGAAGGATTCCCTTAGAATTCTTTTAGAGAAAGTCTGTTGACAACTACTTCTTTTACTTTTCCTTCATCTGAGAATGCCTCTAGTTCACTTGCATTCTTCACAGATATTCTTTAGTAACCAAAGCTTGTTCCCCTCCCCCCCTAGCACTTTGATTATGTCATTTCATTTTCTCCAATGCTCTGTAGTTCCTGGTAAGAACTCTCAGTCTTTGACATATTGCCTCCTATAGTAATGCATTATTTTCCTCTGGCTGCTTTCAGGAAATTTTTGTGTGTGTGTGTGATTGGGCTGTAATGTTTCTAGACATAAATTTTTTTTTATACTTCTTCAGTTTGGAGTTTACTGGGCTTCTTGAATATGTATGATTGTGACTATTATCACAGCTGGAAAACTTTCAGCAGTTTTTTTGTTGTTGTTCTCAAATACACAGAGTCTCTTCTCTCTGGAATTACCATGTCAAAATACTGAACCTTTTGTTACATTCTATAGGTCCCCCAGACCATGTTTATTCTTATTTGGTCCTTTCTCTGTGTTGTTCTGACTGAATATGCTCATCTTCAAGTTTGCTGTTACTTTCATCACCATTCTAACCTTGAGTCTTTCCAATTATTCTATGCTGTGGACCTAAGACATTCATTTGACTCTTCTTTATATATTCTGTTTTATGCTTAGTCTTTGCATGTTTTCATTTACTGTCAAATGTCGATCCTTACTTATTGGACATTCTTGTGATAACTACTTAAATGTCTTAGTAAGAGAATTCTAGCATTGTTTACGATCTGGTTTAGTCAGAGATCTCCAGATAAACATAACCACGGGAATAGACTTCTTAGGAAAGATTCTGTTGTTCGGATGGAGACTAGGATTTCACTAGCTGCTGTCTCCAGGCTGGAGGTTCAATTCTAGACCAAACACAGGTCTCAGAGTCAGAGATGTCAGAGTTGTAAATCCCAGTCTGAGTGTGACAGCCCAAGAGCCAGAAATGCTTATGTCCAAGAGGAAGAGAAAATAGACATACCAAATCAAGAAGAGGGGGTAATTCCACTCTTCCTCCATTTGTTCTAGCCAGACCTTCTGGTGAGGGTCAAGTGTATACCCACATTGGTGAGGGTAGATCTCCTTTGTTCAGTCTACCCATCCAAAGGAAAATTTCTTCCAGAAATAGGAAAATCAAAAACAAACAAAACCTTACAATTTGCAAGCTATGTAGTCATCTCTTAGTTCACGGCACACAAAATTTACCATCACAGTCTTGATTGCCTTCCCAAGCAAGATGTGAATTTCTTGGTTCTCGTGTCCAGCAATTTTGGATTTCATTATAATAGGAGTGTTTGCATCTTAATTAAATCTCATGATGAATCTTGATATTTTGGTATGTTGAGTTGAAGCCACAAGTTCTATTCATTCTTCTGGATGTGGGAGTTTCATCATTACTTTCACTTCCCAAAGCTAGGGTACTCTTTGCAACTGTCTGGTGTATATGCTGCCTGGTGGCCTGGCTGTGACCTGGAAAGTGATCTATATTACAGTTTAATTCTGAAAGTCTGTAGTTTGCTGCCCAGCATGAGTGCAACTTGGAGAGGAGCCCAGAAGCACATAAACAACCATGCCTTTGCTTTCCCAAGCTCTCCCTTCGTCTTTATCACTTGTATTTCCTAGTTCCCTGGGACTACCATTTTGGGTCCCATGGCAAGAAATATGGGATTTCCTGTTCCTGGTTCTGTTGTATATGTGGCTATGGCCACATTTGGGGCCAAGAAATGCAAGAATACAGGAAGAAAAAGAAAACATCAGAGAGTTGCTTTCAGTAGATCAGAGAAATAAGTTCTTGTCCTGTACCAACATTTTAGTTTCCTTTGTCTTACTGCTGTTCCTGCTGTCACAGGGCAGAGGGAGACCTATGGTAGGAGAGGATGGCCCCAAAGAACAAATAGGAATGCTACCTCCATCCCCCAAAAGACACTCCTTTCCTATGCCTTGAGCTAAAATTAAAAACTTGTCGGAATCCTAACTGAAAGCATTGCTTCTTTTCAGGCGTGCACTGAAAACTTCTTGTGCATAGGGAATGGGAAGATGACAAAGTTCAAAGTTCAATGCCTCTTTGAACTTTGAATTCTAGATGATTTTCCAATCTACCTACTGTTGTATGCATTTGTGTGTTTTCCCATGGTTCTGGTGTGACCGCTCTGTGTTTCCTGGAGTGGCTTCCATTCCTGTTCTGGTCTCATGGTGGCTACAGAGTCAGAGTGGAGGCTGCTTACTCCCTCTGCCTCAGGCTATGGGAGGCACATTAGCCATGTCCACCATCTGTGAGCTTGCCGTTGGTCAAGTTCAAGAATGGTTTGAAGCGCAGAAGGTGTGTGCCCCGTTATTTGGGGTGGCGCTGAGCAGGATAGTGGGTTCTTGCTGGCATAGCTTCCAGAAGCGTCTCAGCATCCATTGCTCTTTTGTAAAGTGATAACTTAGAAACTTTACAAAAGTTTGCTGTCCAAGCTGGTCAGTACTTGTGGTCTCCAGCCCTTTGGGGTAACAGTGTTGCCGTTTCTTCTAAGCTCTCCTCCACGGACTAAGGGGAACTTTGCCCTAAGCACTCATTATCTCATGAGAGGGACAGGAAGGGGGGCTGAGGGTTGGCCTTGGCCCTCACACAGACTTGGACCCTTCTGTCTTTGCCTTGTCACTTAGTAACTATGTGACCTTGGCCAAGCTACAGAGCCTCTCTAACTTCTGTCCCTTTGTGAGTGAAATAAGACAATCAACACTGTACTCAGGGGGCAAATTACTGAGTCCCCAAGGCAGTGCTGCTAGGTTAGCATAGTGAATGTTCCTCACATAATGGGCTTTGAGCCATGAAGGAAAGAGGTTGGCCTTATTTTCTCTCTGCATCCAGTGCTATTCAGTATTTCTTTTTAACCTGCTGACATATATGACTTGGAGTCGCTCTCCTCTTGATATTTTGGCTCATATTAAACATCGAGTAGGATTCATTCCTGAGACCCGGGAACAGTCAGCATACAGTGCATCACACTACTTCTGTACTGAATGTGTTTGCATCGCTATCTGGGCATGATAGGGAGTCATTCTAGTACAGAGCAAAGGTAAACAATGATGCATGTGTGCAGAAGTCCAGAAAGCATGTCACCCAGGCTGCCCGTCCAGTGCCTGTCTCAGAGAAAAGCTGGGCAAAGCCTCCAAGTGGCCTCTGTCTCCTCTGCTAATTGCAAGTGTCTCACTCTCGCGCCTTCACGTTGGCATTAAATAAACCCTCCAGTGTGTTTACTGATACCAATAACAATCCCATCCCTTCCTGGGAAGCTCTGTAAACAGCACTTACTTAGTAAACAGCTGCTTCCCTTATAGCTAGACAGGATTTGAAAAACTCCTAAAGCCTTTTTGCCTTTTATATTTGGAAACCTGTGTTAGAAAGGAAAAATAATTTGATTTTGTACAAATGCAAATCAGCAAGGTTCTTGGAGGTGAGAGTTATGTGTCTTTCTTTGTTCCCTTCACAAATGGGTGCTGAATACTTGTGGGCTCCGTTCATTTCAATTTGAATGCTTTTGAATAATTAGTGTGTGACTAATGCTTTATATTGAATATTTTAGTGGAATTAATCCCCAGCCCCCAGTGATGGAGAAGATGTTGGCCTGGGGTTATCTGACCATCTGATAAGGGAGAGTTACACCCCACTATGCTGCGGGTTATACTGCCTTCCTTTCTGCATGAGTAGAGTCCATCTTCGAGACCTCCTGTGAGCCCTGGGTTTTAATTAAAATTTAAATTGCCCTTCTGAAAAACTCTCACTCGAATGACTAAGACAAAAAAATGAAAAGGCTTTATTTTAATTTCTGTCCTAGGCTGTCACTGGAGAGCTTGTTGAAGGGGAGATCACAGAAAGGGCCTGGTGTAGGAAGCAGAGCACTTAGGTTCGCATGCATCCAAGCGCTGCCTGTGTTCCCAGGCTGAACTCAAGGACCCCTATGAAACATTGTGTTCCGGGGATAACAAGCCAGTAGCTGCAATAAATAAACATGCACAACAAACCTCCCGGGTAGACAGCGTTCTGGAGGGACCCGCCCCGGGTTATGACAAGAGCCAAGAGTTCCAAAAGGGGATGTGTTTAACCTTGTCCTGGATCTTCCCACAGAAGCAGGGTGTGTGTGTGTGTGTGTGTGTGTGTGTGTGTGTGTGTGTGTGTGTGTGTTAGGAGGATGGGGAAGCCTTTAAAGTGCACAGCAGTCAGAAAGAGGTCAGGGTCATTTCCACTGAAAGAATGAGTTTTAACTTCAGAGAGATTGGATGTTACTTTCTACACTAAAATTATCCAGCATTGGAGAAGGAAATATTGATGGTGCTGACTGTCTATAGAAATAATTAGAGCAAAGAAAGGCTGGGCTGGGATCAGTAGCAAAGATGCCTAAGGAGACATTGACAGTTACTCACTAGCCTTTTCCTTTAAGAGCAGCGTGTTTTGAAGTGTTTCAGAGAACACTGCTGGTGGAGAATGTTCGACATAAGCAAACAAAACCTCAGGGGTCCAGAGGTATCTCAAGATGAAGCATGTGTAAACGGTGGGTGATGAAATACTAAGTGAGATTTGGAAAGCCTGGTGATGATGCTCGCAGTTTCCTGTAGCCTGGAGGTGCAACAACTCCCTTCTGTTGGGATTTCTATTAAAATATTGGTAACTTTTCTTTTTCTCATTTAGCATTTTAAGAAACTCCAAGCAAAAAAATCAATTGCATTTTTTTGTTTTGTATGCGTAGGTTGCTATGTGTATATATGAAAGCTGACATGTGGTGGCCAGAGGTTGACAGTGTCTTCTTCAATTGCTGTGCCCCTTATCTTGTGTGTGT
>JAQHUG010000088.1:2081418-2114817 GCA_028555095.1 Dicrostonyx torquatus | reverse complement strand
TGTGTGTGTGTGTTAAAGCTCACATGTGGTGGCCAGAGGTTGACAGTGTCTTCTTCAATTGCTGTGCCCCTTATCTTTTAATGTGTGTGTGTGTGTGTGTGTGTGTGTGTGTGTGTGTGAAAGCTTACATGTGGAGGTCAGAGGTTGACAGTAAGTGTCTTCTTCAATTGCAGTCCACCTTATCTTTTGGTACATTGTGTACATGTGTGTCTGGATGTGTGTGTGTCTTTGTATGTCTCTCTGTGTGTCTGTGTGCCTGTGTCTGTCCATTGTTTGGCGCAAGATCTCTCACTTAATCTGAGTCATGACAATTCAGCTATGTTGGCTGGCCAGTAAGCCCCACGCATCCTCCCACTTCCCAGTGCAAAATTTCAGACACATGTGGCCACACTGGGTGCTGTGGATCTAAACTTGGGTCAGATTTACCAATTTAGGCCATCTCCCCAGCCACCTCTGTATTTTTTAAATATCAACTTTCACATCAATTGTAACATTGGGTTGTGTTTCTTTTCTTTGGAACAGCTTTATTGAGGTGCAGTTTACACACTATGGAATCCATCTGTCCTAAGTGTACACTCTAAGCTTGTGAGTTCGTTCACTTATACAGATAATCACCATAACTCAATCTTAGAACATTTTTCTTAGTTCTAAAAGAACCCTAGTACCTGACTACCACCCCTAGAACCATGTGACTTGAACTCAACATTTCCTCTAAATGGAGGTGCCCATGTAGTCTCATTTGCCTACATTCTTTCACTTAACATGACTCCAATGTGCAGCTGTGCTGTAGCATGCCAGGGTGGTCTGTTCTTTTTTATTGCCAAATAGCATTCTGTTATATGTATATACAGCATTTTATTTATCTTTTCCGCAGATGGTAGGCATTTGTGTTGGCTCTTATCTATTGCTTTTATAAGCAATGTTAATGTGAATATTTGCCTATATGTCTTTGTGGGATTTCTGATTTTATTATTTTTTTCTCGAGTAGAGTCACACCAGTCGAATCAGGTTTGTAGGGTAGCTTTTTAGGATACTGGCCAAATTGTTTTCCATGTGCCTGTGATATGCCCCATTCCCACAGGCACCCTTATTTCACTTTTTCATTTTCTTCTTGATTAAATAACTAATGCTTGGTTTAAGCTTGCAAGTAGAGAGTAGAGTATGGAAAAGGGCTGGAGAGACCCTCTCCATATATCACCCTATATCCTTATGCCAAGAAAGGTGTTGGGAGCACACAACTGGGGCCTGCAGGGCACTCATGCCTGAATGGGATAGTGACACTATTCCCAAGGGAGTTAGAGTAATGCAGACTGGCTGCAGGTGACCCCAGCTGTGGACTCACTTCCAAACAGGACACTGAAAATGGAGCGCCAGAGCATCAGGGCCCTCAGTGGCAGGTTAAGACTGCAGCTCTGGACACCCACATTTGAATAGAAGCATCAAGATGAGTCCTGTTCAATGCACAGAGAGTGAGAGACCTCGGGACGCTCAGTCCTAAAAGGGGTGTCCCCATCAAATCTCTCCCCTCAGGACTAAGGGAGCTCTGTGAATGAGGAGGTAGAAAGAACACAAGAGCCAGAGGGATGGAGGACAGCAAGAAAACTCCGTCCTCTAAACCAGTACGACTGACACGGAGACTGAGGCAGCACGCACAGGGCCTGCGCCAGTCTGCACCAGATGGGCCCGAGAGCCGAAAGGAGAAGTGGCAACAGGCACCCTCATTTCTCCTGCCTTTCTTCACGTCTCTTTTGCTCTGTTTATTTTGACCTATTCGGCTTTGTTTTTAATCTCACTTTATTTTATTATTATTTTTTAGGTGCCTGTTTGTATTCTAATGAGAGAAAGAAGAAAGAAAGGGTGTGGATTTGGGTGGGTTTGGAGGTGGGGAGGAGGGGAGGATCCAGCAGAGGGGGAGCTAAGGGGAGCAAGGTGTAATCAGAATATATTGTATGAAAAAAAATCTATTGGAAAAAGCAAAGGTGACTCTCGGTGGGGAGGAGGGACAAAGATCTTGGCCTGGTAAGTCAGTAGCGAGTGTAAGAATCCCTAGTTCAGGAAAGATTGTGTTGTCTTTTGGGAATGGTGCACCGTAAGTGCCGCTGTTGTTAATCTTCCTAGTAGGGCTGTGTTATTGGCAAAGAGAAGGGAATCCGGGCTCACCAGAGGTTGAATGAGCCGTAACCGAGCTTATAACTGGCAATGAGTTCCTGCCCATTTGCTTGCCTCCTAGCCAGGCTGTGCAGATGCAGGGGCATAGATCCGATTCTCTGACCTTTAATGGTCATATCTACCAAGTAGTGGTAAATGAATTGAATGAATGAATGAGTGAACGAATGAATGAAAAGAGCTCCAAGTACAGCTCTATCACCCAAGGAAAAGTTGGGGGAATTTGAAAGGACGGTTTTGTCTTTGTCCTTAATTCTCAGAAGCAATGAATGTCTCAGAAATGTGTGGGATGTGGGTGCCACATTCGCTGCAATTACTCAACAGAAGAAGGGCTGGGGAGGGCGTTAGTGGCCCCCAGGCTTATCAGTTGTCAAGGCCATTTACTCGCATTCTCCCGAAGAATGCCACTTTAGAAGTACTTCATTTTCCACTGATGGGGATTTAGAGGAATGAAGTTTCTTGAGTAAGCATTCCAGCGTAAAAGAAGCCATTTGGATGATGTGTCTCCTGTGGGTGAGCTGTCCAAACACAGCCCCACTACACAATCGCTGCACACTTTGGGGGTGGCTGTCGGTGCCCTCCAAGCGCCTGTTGCAATTCAGGTGCCATTGAGAAGGAAACCTATAAGAGGCAGGCAGGTGCTACAGACATTCCGGTCCCATGAGACCGAATGGCTTTACTCTTCGACCTTCTACCACGAGATGGTGCATGCCCCCGGGCTTGGACTGTGAAGTTCCTGAACGTGTAAGGATGTGTCTGTTCTCTCTATACTGCGCAGGCTCAGAAATTCCATTACAGCCGCACACACGGGGCCACAACTCTACTGCTGGGTGTCTTTCCTTGGGTATCTCCTGTTTCAAAAGAAAAGCAGCCAATGCCAGTCCCTTCCAGCCAGTACAAGTAGCCATGCTCTGCTGCTTTCTCATCTATGTTGGTACAGGTGCCCACTCTGTGAGGCTCTGTGCCAGCCACTATAGATGGCTCCGTGGCAGTTTTATCAGTGAGGATAAAACATATCCTTACATATTAAGGAGCAGAGTGGTCACACGCACAAGGCCTTTCTGCTTTGATGTTGAAGAATATAACTATTCATGTAATTCCAAACTCCTTGCTCTTGCTGTCCACTGAGTTCTGTCGCTTCCTTCCTTTTCCCTTCTATGACGACACGGGAAAAGGAGGCTCCCTGCCTCTTAGCAATGGAAGCTTAGAGGGACACTTTTTTCCTCTGTGCTTATCTTCGCTTCTGTAAGCAACTCCTATTGAGGTCCTAGCATGCTTTGTTTGCTTCATTAGCTCATCCCCCCCCCCCGGGTTGTGATGGAGGTCTCTCTTCCTGCTCAGCAATGGTGGTCCCTTTGTGGTCCACAGTCAAGATGGGGTGTAGAGAGGTCTCTGACTCTAGCTAAGGACAATTTGTGACAGGCTTGTATGGACTTTCCAGTGTGGGTCTTTGGGGGATCCAGGGTTCCTGAGATGTGCAGAAAACAGGATGCATCCTCTTCTGAGGGGCAGGAACAGGAGGCCAGGGGGACCGAGTGTGATTCCCAAGGCAAGCCAGGCCGAGCGATTTTCTTTCTGGGTCAAACTTTAAAAGCGTCTAATATAGGTACTCTTAGGAAATGACCATCTGCGGCAGCATAATTCAGCACATTGTGGGCTCTCATAGCCACTGATGGTAGCTGCGGGAGGCCATTTAACAACAGTGCTAAGGGCCTGGACTGTGGAGTCAGGTGCCTAGGTTTCCAATCCCAGGCTCTTGGCAGCTGTGTGACTCTCAGTCACTCTTAACCTTTCTGTGCCTTGGAATCTTCAGTCACAAGCAAGATGATGGTAGAGTTCCCCCACCCCCGACAGGTTGCTGGACATACTGCATTCTGAGAAATGGCCCCTCTGATGAGGGCTCACTGAACATCACTTGACTCCCCCCGACACTCCCAAAGGCTGCTTTTAAGGTTGTTTTCTGCCATCTCATAGTGATATGTCTAAGTGTGAATTTCTTCTTGTTCATACTACTGAGGGTTGGTTGGTCTCCCTGAATCCATAGAACAGATGTCTTTTACAGTTTCTGGATTATTCTCAGCCATGGCCTCTTCACAGGATACTTCTGCCTCATGGTGTCGCTCCTTCCTCAATGCCAGGTATCCATTTTCCTAGTGCTGGTTGGCTGTTTTTTTGTTGTTGTTGTTGTTTTTCTGACATCACCATCCAAAGATGCCAAAGTTCAAGAGTAAATGCCTGAGCTACCTGATGTGAAATTGAACCTTACAAAAAGAGCAATATTAGGTGAGCACAAATGAATTGCAGAAAAAGAAACTATTTTCCCTAATTTAAAGTGGCATCTATGTAGTCCTATGTGACATGGTTATAGGCTGGGTTGGATTATCCTCAGCTTTCTGTCTTTAGTTATCATTGACAGGAAGTAAGTGCCCATATTGTCTTCATTGTCACTGCCTGAGCATTTACTGAAAGGAAGCACCCACACACAATCAGTAAGCAGGATGAATGTTGACACGGTGTCTTTCTTGAGTGATTTTGTATGTTCCTTTCAGATCCCTTCCTTCTCATCTGCTGTGGGCAACAGATACAAACGCATCCAGTTGCTGGGCAACTGGATCATATATGTTGGAAATCCTGGAAAGAACTTCAAATGTACATTCCTTAGAAACTACAAGGCTTCTGATATGTCACAGGTTTTCTGCTTCTGAATGTAGATATGAAATAAGCTTGGAGAAGAACGGTCTCAGCCCCAAATGGTGATAGGAAAGGACCATCTGAATAAATGCTTTCTAACGTGGAAGGTGCAGCCATCGGCGTTAAATTAACTGTGCTGATGAATAAGCGTTGTCACTTTCTAAGAGTCCCGTGTCTAATAGGTCGTCATTCCTCTGTTCTCCAGGTACTGTGTGGCAGCAGCTCCCCAGGCAGGGGCCTAAGGATCCCTCTTTGGTTCTCCCTTACAGAGGGATGAGCCATCTAACTCTTTGTTTCAGATTTTTGTTTTGTTTTTCCTCTATCAAGTTTTTGCTTCTAAGATAAAGTTAATTTTATTGTCAGAACATTGAATGCATTTTGTAAAGAATCCTCATTGTAATGAATTTCTTTTTAACAGTCACATTCCCAGTTCTCCCATTAAGTGAGTTCTTCCGTGTCTTCTCTTTTCTATTCCTCTTATAAGGTCCCCATTCTGCATGGACCAGCAGGTGATCAACACACGTTCTGTACAGTCAGAGATGACAGCCTGCCACTGTCTTGGTCCTTGTATGCCTCTGTAGGCATAAGGAAGGATGGTTAGCTTACTGAGTGGTACCTCAGGGGCACAGGGAGATGGTAGACAAATACCCACAGGTCACTCATAACGCCTTTTTTTGTGACTGTTTTATTTGGAAAGGATACTTCATTTCTGTTGCTTCTTATTGTTGCCCCTTCCACCTCCTACTTCTCCACCACCTCCCCCTCCTCCTCCCCCTCTATCACCTCCTCTTCCCCCTTTACCACCTCCTCTTCCCCCTCTACCACCTCCTCCTCCCTCTACCACCTCCCCCTCCCCCTCTACCACCTCCTCCTCCACCACCTCCTCTTTCCTTTTTCTTCCTCCTCTTCCCTGTCAAGCTTCCAGGGTCTATGAATTTTCATCTCCCTGCCCACCCAGATGTAGCATCTTCCTGTATCTAGCCTCACGGGTCCTGTAAAGTTCCAGGGCTTTCCACTTCCTCTGTGGTCCATGCAGCCATACACGGAGGTGTTGAAGATCATACCCAGGTGGAGGCACTTTCTGGGAGTCATGTTCATCGCTCCCTCTCCCAGCTTCTGACTTGATGCTTGTTTCTGGGACGTTCCCGCTGGCTTCTGGTCTTTCCATTACCTCATCTCCTGGCTGTTACGTGGGCAGGATTGCCTTCATAGGTATGCAGAGGACCCAGTCTTCAGAAGGACCTCATTTTCTGCAGTCACTGTCTGGAAGTCCTTTACAATTTCGTTTTAGGATTTCTGTTTTATAAGGGGAGTCGGACAGTGGAACATGTGCCATGGCCTGGAAGCCATGGCTGCCACATGACCCTGGCCTGCTACCTCCTGCACCCTTCTCTCCTTATGCCCCTAGATAATTTCTCAGCTATTGAGCCTGACCCTACCTTGCCACCCCTGCAGTCCTAGGCTGGATTAGAGACAGACCTGGTTGTATATAGTAGACGCTGAGTCTTCCATACTGGTCAGGGCCCTGGGAGCATGTGTGCAAAGGGTTAGAGTCCCAGCATAGCAGTACCCAGGTGCCTTCGGTGGGTAGTTCAGTGGCCTCTTGTGTGCTGCTGGCACAAGTAGAGTCCATTCTGGCACTTAAGTCAAAGTGTCCTAGAGGTCCTTAGTCTATTGTGGTTTGGGTTGGGAAGAGTGACTTCTCTTCTTCCAGCTGTGGCTGGTCCTTCCCATTTGGGGCTGAGTCTATTATGTGATCGCCGGCAGCTGTGAAGTTAGGGGTGACTCGTGTGTAATGAGTCTTTTGCTGTCCTGCCAGCCAGTTCCCAAATAATGGTACAGAGGCTTCTTATTAATGATAAAAGCTCAGCCTGAGCTTAGGTTTTGTCCCACTAGCTCTTATAACATAAATCACGTGCTTCTATTAATCAATGTCTTGTCATGTGGCTTTTTCCCTTTCTTTCATTCTGGATGTCCAACTCCCTCCATGTGTTGTTGGCATCTCCTCTGAACCTCGATTTTCTCCTCCTACTTTCTCTCTCTGCCCGGAAGTCCTGCCTATACCACCTGCCTAGCTATCGGCCGTTCAGCTTTTTATTAAACCAACCACAGCAATATATCTTCACACAGTGTACACATATCCCACAACACTTGTGGGTATCTCACAGCTTGCCTTTTGAAAAGTTTTTTTTTTCTTCAAAATTCAGATTTAAGCATCTCTTTCTTTAATTTGTTTTCCTAAAGCACTTCATCTTTGGAAAAGAACCTACCACCATCACCTCATACATATGCGCCCTGTAAACCCAACATGCTGTTCCCTCCCCTCTGAAAGCTGTGCTTGATAGGGTAACACATATGAGACTATTCTCTCCTGCCGAACCCCTCCCCATCACCTTTTCTTTCTTACTCTAAGTTTATAAATGCTATCTCTCATTCTAGTAATTCCTGAGTCTCATAGAATTTACCTAATCAGGAAAGCTCTTCTAGTCTTTCTTCGGGATGCACTCTCCATCCATTCCTTTTTCCCTTTACAGTTATTGATGACTCTGTTTTAGCCCCCTCGATCTGTTTCTTTTTCATTTTTCCCTTCATGTGTGGTGATGTATTTTCAACTTGATCTTCTAGACCAGAACTCTACAGACTTCAGAACCTTTGCCAGATTCATCACACTGCCCGTTTCTATAAATGTATTTTTATTATATTATAATCTCATTTGCATATGTGTCTCCTACAGCTGCTTGCATGCTACAGGGGCAGGTTTAAGCAAGTTCAACAGTGACCATTTGGCCACAAAATAAAATCTGTCATCTAGCTGGGCCTTTACAGGAGAGTTTGCTAGGCCTTTCTACAGCTGACATTTCATCCTTAGGAGTGAATATTATCTTTCAGTTAGATCAGTGGTTCTCAACCTGTGGGTCTCGATCCCTTTGGGATCTCACATCAGCTATCCTACATATGAGATATTTACATTATGATTCATAACAGTTATGAAGTAGCAGCAAAATAATCTTATGGTTGGGGGGTCACCACAATATCAGGAGCTGTATTAAATGGTTGGAGCATCAGGATGGATAAGAGCCACTGAGTTAGATTTTTGAATTTAATTTTTTTCTCAAATTCTTTTAGTTTAGAAAGTCTTCTCTCTTTTAGCTGGACATAGTGACACACACCTGTAATTCTAGAATAACTCAGGAAGTGGAGGCAGGAGGATTAAGAGTTCAGGGTCAGCCACAGGGTCAGCACCGCCCATTGAGTTCAAGGTCAGCCTGAGCTACAGGAAACCTTATCTTAAAAAACAACAACAAAACCTAAACCAAAACAAAAACCCAAACAACAACATGGTCTCCTTTTATATTCTAATTATATCACTTTGTTGGTTTGTTTTTTGTCTTTTAACATTTACTTGAGTCTCTTTGTATCAGTGAGACCTCTATGATTTACATCTTTGTCTCATAGTGACAAAGTATCTTCTTTCCTAGTCTTCAAGTTGATGTCTTCTGCACCAATGCACGAAAGCTGTGGGAATCCCCAAGCTGTGTATACTTGAGTCGAAAAGAAGATGTAGCTGAAATTTTCTTCAGGGTGCTAACCAGCTCCCAAAGAAAGACATTGAGAAATATTATTTATTATGGAAGCTTGCCCCAGCTTAGGTTTGTCCCACTAGCTCTTTTAACTTAATTTAACCTGTTTCTATTCATCTACGTTTTGCCTCAGGGCTTTTTACTCTTTCTTTCATTCTGTATGTCCTACTTTCCTGCTTCCTCCATGTCTGGCTGTCCCCAGGTTCTCCCTGGCGTCTCCTTTGTGTCTCTTTTTCTTTCTACTCTGAGCCTAAATTCCTCCTCCTCCTTACTCTCCCTGCCCAGAAGTCCTGCTATACCTCCTTCCTCACAATTGACCACTCAGTTTTTTATTAGACCAATCAGGTGCCTTAGGCAGGCAAGGTAAAACAGCAACACATCTTTACACAGTTAAACAAATGTAACACATCTTTACATAGCTAAACAAATGTGACACATTTTTATATAGTTAAACAAATATTCTGCAATAGAAAGACCAAATTTGTGGGTATATTTTGTTTCTCCGTAAATATTTACCATCACTTAATTTGTTGTTAGAATAAAACTATTTTTATATCACCAGAATGTTTTTCCTTAAAGCAATGATTCTCAGCTTGTAGGTTGTGACCCCTTAATGGGTCCCATATCATGTATATCAGACATTATCATTCATAGTAGTAGTGACTTTACAGTTATGAAGTAACAACAAAATAATTTTATGGTTGGGGGTCACCACAACATGAGGAACTGTATTAAAGGGTCACAGCAGCAGGAAGGTTGAGAACCACTGCCCTAAAGGACGGCAAACTGGAAATAATGTATGAAAGCGAAGATGGGTCCCATCCCATGTGTTACAAAGGACAACCCTGTGGGCATCATTTGGTCTCCTTGTGCTCTGATTTTGTCTGAGTGTGTGGGCAAGTTTACGAGGCATTCAGCTTGCTAGTGTGTTCTTATTCTTTCTATTCTCACTTGCTTCAATTTTACGTTCAGGGTTCATAGTTATTTCTGTGATTCCCAAAATGCTGTATTTTCCCCTAACGTGCTTCAGCATGGAGTCAGCATATTCTTTGCCCCAGCCAAACATTGCAGGCATTGGTAAGCAGAAAGATAATTTCTTCCATGTGTGGAAAGCAAAGGCAGGTAACTAGACCATTTGAAGACTTTATTCATAAAGAAGAGAAAATAGATAGTTTGCACTGAGCATCCTGAATTGTACTCCTCTGCTTCTGTTCTGTGTCCACGCAGCAGTGTCATTGGTATTCAGGTGATGATGTAAGATGGAAGACTTAAATCATATAAAATTGCATTAAATGAAAATGTTTTAAATGTCTTACTTAAAAGGTTTAAAATTATCAGAAGAGATAAAAGGGCAAAACTCAGCTGTATTTTTCAACAAAAGAACTATCTTAAATTTAAAAATTCAGACAGAATAAACGTAAAAGTATAGGAAAATATATATCATATTAACATTAATCAAAGGAAACTTGAAGTGGACATATTAAGTATTAAATGCAAAATATACTTCAGAAATATTATTACTTGTTACAGAGATCATTCTGAAATAAAAAAGAAGGCATAATACCAAAATTTTATTTATCCAATCATAGGGCTTCAAATATAAGAACTAAAAGTGGATAAAACCAAAGAGAGAAATAGCTGCATCTACATTGATAGCCAGTGACCTTTTCTTAATATAATTTGAACAAGAATATTCCAGATAAAGATGCAGTGGTCATAGGGCCAGAAAGAGCCTGAGTATTAGTAGAACCCAGCGGAGCCCAATGTGTTTGGGGTAGAACAAGTTGGCCGAGCATGGTCTGTGGTAAACCATGGAGATGAGAGGCGTTTAGATTGTGTGAGACTGCGTGGACTCTTGTGACGTGCTCCCAGAGTCAAAGTAGGACTGGGAGCCACAGTGTTTGCTTCGTGCTGTAACTTGATTTAATACTTAGTCCTTAGGTGACTCCTAGAAATTCCTCCCAGCCTAAAAGTGAAGACAAGAACTGATGAAGAGCCCCCCCATGTTAAAGGGCAGGCTGGGCCTGATAGTGCAGCATCAGAAAATAGACTGATTCTTCTCATTGCTTCTCTCAAACTTGTTCCGTCAGATCTTCCTTCTGTGTGTCTGAATCATACACCTTTTAAGTTTAATTTTTACTTATTAAGCAGTCTAGACTGAGCTTCAACATAAACACGCATGCGCGCACGCGTGGACACACACACACACACACACACACACACACACTATCACCCTCTTTAAGTGCTTCTGTGCCTCCTTCAGCCCAGAACTGTCCCAGTCTTGGGAATCAGAAGAGAAGAGCTTCTCTTGTCCTACCTAACTGGTAGAACTGGCACAAGTTTTTGGTCCCTCAAGATCTAGGTGAGTAAGAAAGGCGAAAGGGGAAAACTGATTCCCTCTGCGGTTTTGGATGAACTTCTGTAATTCCATGTGTATGTGTATACATGCGCAAGTTCTTGCCTTCTGCACACACATGTATGCATGCATGCTTCCATTACTCAGCTAAGGAACGTACTCTCTAGCTGGCTTCTTATCATGCCCTGTTGTTCTTGGGAGTAAGCCCCACACCTCTCTGTGCTGGCATCTCCTTTACCCAGTGGCAGGAAGCTCTCCTGGATAGGGTCCCTTCCAGGTATCCTATCTTCTGCCGCCATCCTTGTTCACTTGGCCCACTAAAACCAGTGGAATTGTAGACTGTTCACACTTTCTCTCATTCCCTTTCTTCTGGAGCAGGCTCCACGCATCTCTCTCCTCTGTCATTCATGCCCTTGACTCATTTAAAGACTGCTCTAGCCGGGTGGTGGTGGCGCACGCCTTTAATCCCAGCACTCGGGAGGCAGAGGCAGGTGAATCTTTGTGAGTTCGAGGCCAGCCTGGTCTACAAGAGCTAGTTCCAGGACAGGCTCCAAAGCTACAGAGAAACCCTGTCTCAAAAAAAAAAAAAAAAAAAAAAAAAAGACTGCTCTACACTCCATAGTGGAGTCTTGTAGTGGTCTGTGAGTTTCTTTCTGCAGCCTCTCCAAAGGCTGTGGCATGCATTCTCTAGCACGGGAGTTCTTAGGTCCTCACTCAGGAACAGGAAGAAGGGCTGAGCCACTTCCCTACTCTAAAGAGAGAGGGAGCGGAGGCATCCCTTACTGAGCTAGCTGTTCTCAGAGGCAGTGCTTAACCAGCAGCTCCCCAGCCTTCTCTACACAGTCTAGAGGTGGGAGAGAAATCTGAGTAGCAGCATACACTCTCTGTATCCTGCAAGTGTTTTGTAGGCAAGTCTCTGTGTCCAGGATCCATGTTTAGGGTTCAGCCATCGAATCTTCACTCTGTGCGGGAGAGTTTGCACATTGAAATCTAGCGATCCACCACACTTCATTCATTGTATGAATAAAATATACAAGAGTTTTGTTTTGTTTTTTTTTTTTTTGAAAAGCTGTGCTGTGGCAAAAGTCTTTTAAGACCTTGTTCAATGAAAAGTGTTTCTCAGAAATCAGCTCATCATTTAGCATCTGATTTGGGTCACCTTTGCTGTATAAAGCATTTAAAAAAGTTACATTTTAAAAATTAGCCACCATGTATGGACATACTTCTGCAATGTTTATATATGTCATTTAAAGACTCGGCAGAGTAGATGATAGCAAGAACATCTATAAATGCCAAGTTTGTAGAAATTGAATGTTAGCTAACTTTACCATAGAGTAAATATATCACCAGGCTCTGTATTGATGGTTTTCACTGAGACTCGTCTAGTCAATAATTGGGCCGTTTTCCCAAAGTGCCCTGTTTGTTTGTTTGTTTTTGATTAGAAAAGTGATTAAAACATGAAGAAGTGATTGTTCTTGTGGTGATCGAAGATAAACAGATTTGGGAGGAACTATTGATCAAGACCACCTTTCTGTGGAGAGATCACTTTGTCAAAGCAGTTCGAAAACTATTTGTATATAGTTACTTTTAAATTTCCAGAAATGAAAGTGACAACGTATCGATAAAACCAGTGACTTGAAAAAAACCAAATATCAGAATCCATCTTGTTAGAATTCTCTCAGGAAAGTACTGGAAGCAGCTTGCAGCCCCTCCTGGGGGCTCAGTGGATGACTGGATGGTGAGGAATGTCACTTCTACAGAGAGGGAAAGACATCTGGAGGGGAGGCTCCAACTACTGAGAACCTTTGTGAAGCCCAAGCCTTTTGACATGCATAAGTAAAATGTAAACTAAGAAGTGATATCAACCAAGACACACTGACCACTGGCCAGCAACATCTGGAAGTTAGAAAAACCCTAGGAAGTATTCTTAATTCTCTACATTCTTCTCTGATAGACCATTTTGTTTCTAATCAGTCACTAATGTTTCAACAAACAAGCCTCATTGATAGCTGTCAGCCAGACTCTGTCCCCACCGCTGTAGGGGAATCTAGTGGTCTCCTCACTCATTTGCCTGATGACCTCTCTCAGGCCACTTGCTCCTTTGGAACCACACCTGGACCTGTGAAGTGCCAGCACATGCCTAAGAGGGTTTCGGGAATGGCCCTTGTTGGGTCATCCAGTTGGGAGAAAGACTGCCTGTTTCCTTCTGTATCCGGGGTCCGGCTGAGCCCTCTCCTCCTAACTTGAAGACGCCTGGTTGTGGCCCTGGCTCCAGAAGCAGGGCTGACTTGCTGAGACATGCCTGTAGGTGCAGTTTTTGTCCCTGCAGGACATTGGAGGGTGTGACGCCACAGGCTGTTAGCAGCTTCTTGGTTTTTGTTTCTTTTCTCTGCAGCTTTGATGAGGGTTAAAAAAAATATATAGCTGGTCTACTTTTTTGCTTTTCCAAATGAAAAATATCATTTAAAAATGAGAATGCTAAGACTTAAAGAGGCAGCAGCGAGAAGCACAACTGTATTCACTTCTGAACTGTAGCTGGTGAAGATTTCATGTCTGTCTGGTGGACTGTCGAGATAAAAATATCCCACAAGTGAGAATAGGCATGGAGCTAGTTGAAGGTCTGGGGGAAAAAAGGTCAAAAAGCAGAAAGTCAAAATTAGAAGATACAACAAGGGTCTCACAGAGGACACAGGGTGTAATGATCTGCTCTGTCCCTTTAACAGTCAAGCCACGCCCACTCCCTCTGTGGCTCCCCCAGAGGCAAGCTGATCACCAGCTTTCTGCCTGAGTCCTTCCCTCTCCTCCTTTCTCTTGGAGGCAACTTCTGTCTCTCTCTTCTCCCCACTTCTCCCCATCTCCTCTCTCTGTCTCTGTCTCTCTCTCTCTCTCTGCTCTTCCTCCTTCTCCTCTTCCCTTCCAAACCTCCTAAATAAATATTCAACTTCACTCTTCATGGTGTGCCTATCCGTGTCTCTGTCTCTCCCGCCCACTGCCTGGCTCCCTGGCTGGGACAAGCCGCCTTCGGAGACCTGTGGTGTGGTCTCCTGGCATGCCCATTTGTCTCTCTCTCCTTGTGGGACTGGCTGCCCTGTCGAGGTCTCTCGCCCATCACACTGCTCCCTGCCTGGGACTCGTGGCCCACTGTGGCCTCGGGACACTCTGTCTCCTGCCTGCCGCTGCTCGGGGACCTGCAGCATGGTCTCGGGACCCACTGCCTGCTGCAGCCACTTGGGGATCTCAGTATTTTATTTAATCCATTACACAGGGCATAGAAGAGGTGCTGTGTATTCTTTAGTATCAGAACGCTCCTGAGTAGATTATCTGTAGTCTCCCTGTGTGGATATTAAGTCCCTTTAACATTGTTTAAAAGAAGAAATTGGGAGGGGAAAGCAAGTGCCCCTCTTGCTTTGTACAATAACTGAAATATAGAAGAATGATCCTGTGTTAGAGACAGAATCCTTCTGCAAATTTGTGGTCTTGTGAGAATAGAAAGAACAGGCTGGTAATGTATATCTTATATCTACCTCTTCTATATTTCCACATCTCTATCAGGTGTCTAGAACATATATCTTGCCCAATATTTGTAAGCAACATTAAGTTAGATAGTATTTAATTTGGTGACTGGGTTATCGAATTGCTTATTTGGAGTTGCCTGTACACTGAATTTATTGTCTTGATGACCCCTGGGTCTCATCTTGAGGGATCCTACCAAGGAGTCCAGGACAGTTGGACTCAGGGGAGACACTCTGGGAGACCAAACGTCTGTTCTGTAACCATGTGACCCAAAGGACCTGCTTTGTACACGTGTGGGAAGCTGAGCCTTGACTTAGATGCTCCCAGCTGGTTTCACTAGCTAAGAATTCGTTAGTTCACATCACAGTTAACGTGATGTGAACTAACAGTTAATGCCAGCACGAGATAACAAAGAGAGAGGACCTGGTGGGTCCTGCAGGAGCCTCCAGGGAAAGGAGTGACCGACAACAGATGATGAGTGAAGACGCAGATGCTGCTCAAAGTGGGAACAGGGAATATTTTGTCCTTAAGGAGTTAAGACCAATGTAAGATTTTGTCTGATCTTGCAGGGGGTTAAATAGTCTATGTGATCTCTTACTGAAACTTTATGGAATATTGCTAGGTAAACAAAAGCCTTTGTTCATTGGATCCTATCTAGTTGATTGAATAAAGGTTTTCACTATTGTTTTCACTCTTTGATACTCAGATTTATGCAAGAACTTTTCCCCACATGATGCTTTAGATTCTAGTAATTCATAGAAAACATATGTAACCTTTCTCTACTGAAGGACTAATTTACAGGACTTCGTTATCCTGTTTCCCTCCCCGTCCATTGGAAGATATGGTTATTAGGTTGTGTGGTTTATTTATTGACATTGAAGTGGTCTCATCAGATCACTGCTAAGAGTGCCAGTTCCTCTGAGTAGTAGGCATTTGGTGTTCTATAAAATGACCAGATAGTGAAATTCCTGGTGAAAACTATGAATTTATCCATTGCTTTCTATGGAAGCTTTATTGAGATGTAATTTATCTATGTATACAACTCATCCATTTCAAGTGCAAATCGTGATAGTCTTTCATATGTTCCCTGAGTTGTCCAACCATGACCACATCTGCCTTCTCCAAACAGACCATGGGTGACAGTAGCAATCACTACCGTCTTCCAGTCCAAGAAAGTCACAAAGCTTTTCTCTGTCTCTGTGATTTGCCTGTTCTGAACACGTCATATAATGGATGCATGTAGTGTGTAGCCTTTGATGTTCGGTTCCTTTCACTTCGCATAATGTTTTCAAGATTCCTCACCACTGTAGCTTGTCAGTACTTTGTTGAAGATTCACACTCTTTTCCATGTGTGTACCACATCTCATTTCTCTTCCTGCCATTTGGCGGACACGTGGGCTGTTTCCACATTTTGACTATTCTGAATAATGCTTCCACAACCGTTCACACAGAAGCTTCTGTTCATTTCTCCTGGGGGTACATTAGTAGTTACCCCTTTGAGGAATTAGACTACTTTGTAAAGCAGCTATACCGTATCTTGGCCAAAAGTAGTTATTCGCTATCTATTTTAATACAGGGGATGACAACTCTAAGTATGAGTGAATTCATACTGATTATGCAAGGCATGAATCAAGTTTGTATATCCTGTAACCAGATTATTCTGGAGTGCTAGGGAGTGGAGCCTACTCGGAGTAGCTGAACAAAGAGGAGGCAGGAGGAGGTTTGGGATGAGTGCGCTAAGTGCTAAGAAGTAGCTGGATATATTAAAAGAGGAGACTATGTCCTTGCTTGTCACTGTGGTGGCAACTGTAGGCTCATAGGGAGTGGCACTATTAGGAGGTTTGACCTTGTAGAAGTAGATGTGGTCTTGTTGGAGGAAGTGTGTCACTAGGGGTGGGCTTTGAGGTTTCAGATGCTCAAGCCAGGCCCAGTGTCATTCTCTCTTCTGCTGCCTGCTGCTCCAGATGTAGAATTCTTGACTCCTTCTCCAGCACCATGTCTGCCTGCACATTGCCATGCTTCCTGCCATGACAGTAATAGACTAAATCTCCAAACTGCAAGCCAGTACCAGTTAAATGTTTTCCTTTATAAGAGTTTACTGTGCTCATGGTGTCTCTTTATAGCAATAGAAACCCTAAGATAATCACAAAATCCAGTAAGTAGTTATTATTGGTTCTAAAGACTAGCTGTATATTTATTTTTTAAAAGTAGTTTAAGTTAGATGCATACTTGTATAAAATGGGTTTTATTGAGACACTTTTTAAAATGAACTAATTTTTTAATTGTTCATTTCTGGCATTTGCAGTACTCTTGGTGACATCCTTGACCAGGGTCTCTTTGTCATAGTCCTTTACTGAACAACTGTAGCCAACTACTTTATGCGGTCCCCCCCCAATCAGTTTTACAGAGGCTTGCTCATTCCCCTGGTCTCCTGATGTCATCAACCTTAATTTGGCTGATTTGGTGCAATGGGAATCCATCAACTTGACACACAGGTTCATCACAGTTGGATGCAAGCACACAAACATGAGGGCTTGGTCCTCATCCCAGGCTTTGGTAGCTTAGTCCTTGTGCTAGGTCATCATGGAGGAGGATCTCCTTAGCATCTCTTGTAAAGCAGTGTTACCATCTGTGACACCTCCCTCACACCTCCAGCAGCAATGTCTTCCTGGGCCATAGCAGTGGGTTATGAATAAAGCCAGATCTTGAATGCACTGGAGCCTGCATGCCACTCTGAGATGGCAGGGAAGAAGGCTCACTGAGACATTTTATATATCCACATAACGTACATGGTTTATGGTCAACCCTATATTACCAGGGTTCTACTCCCTCTCTCTTCCCACTGATCCATTTCCTCTTTCCTAATAGTCCCTCTCTATTTTTATGCCCCGCCCCGCCCCCAGTTCCACATATAAGAGGAAAACGTGTGCATCTTGTCTTTCTGAGCCTGGATTATTTCAGTTAACATATGGTCTTCAGATACATCAGTTTTGCTGCATGCAATATGATTTCATTCTTCCTTAGACTGAATAGCACTCCATTAAGCGTACATTACAGTATTTACTCTACCCATTCATCCATAGATGGACACAAGGCTGCTATGATCAGTGCTGTGGTAGACATGGGTGTGCAGTCGTGTGTTGTATTTGTTTCTCTGTGTGTAACCAAGAATGGTATATCTCAATCATATATATTTACTGTTTTGAGGAACCTTCATACTGATTTCCATCCTGGTTGGACTAATTCCATTCCTTCCAATGGCATATAAGGGTCCCCTTTTCCTTATTTGTTCTTCTTTGTTTTCTTTATTATAGTTATTCTGGCTAGAGTGAGATGGATCTCTGTATAGTTTTAGTTTGATTCCCCCAATGGCTAAAAATGTTGACTGTTTTATTATTTTATTATTTTTTATTTTAGGGATTTTAATATAATCACATCATTTCCCCTCCCCCTCCAAGCCTTCCCATATACTTTCCTTGCTCTCTTTCAAATTCATAGCCTCTTTTTCATTGTTTTCACATGCACATACATGTGTGTATGTATGTGCATATATATATGTGTATATATATATATATATGTGTGTGTGTGTGTGATTTCAGGGCTGACCATATAGTGTGCTCTTCCCCGAGGAAGACTCTTTCTCCCATTCTCTGCATACCTCAATTGCCTCATGGTGTTTCCTGTGTTCACGTTAGCATGTGCATTGTTGTTGTCCCTGTTCAGCTCATGTTTAGACAGTCATTTTGCTGCGTCTTTATGGGTGTAGCTTCTGACACTGCTGAGAGACACGGTCTCACAGCAAACTCCCTGGTCCTCTGTCTGTTTCTGCCCCTCTTCGCACTGCTTGCTGAGCCTTAGGTGTGGGAATTGCTCTTTAGATATCCCCACTGGGACTCAGCTCCACAACTCTGCATTCTGATTGGCTGTTGTTCTCTTTAAAAAAAAAAAAACCCTCCTCCTGTGGAACATTTTCTAATGTATTTATTGGTCTTTTATCCTTCTTTTGAAAGTGTTTTCTCAATTCAGCTCCCTATTTGTGGGTTGAGACTTTTTATTGTTTTGCTTTTTCTGGCTTATTTATATGTTTGAGATACTACTCTCCTGTGAGGTGAATAGCTGGTGAAGACTTCATTCTGGACTCTGTCCCCTTTCTCTGTCACCTTCTTTGCTGTGCAGCAGCTTAGAATGTAATGCAATCCTACTGTTAATTCTTGCCATTGTGTCCTGATCTTTGGAGGTCTGTCCAGAAACTTTCTGCTTATGCATATACCATTACGGCATTTTCCTGATGTTTCTGCCAGCCAAGGTTTGGGACTTTCATTAGGTCTTAGATCCACCCTGGCTTGATTTTCACACAAGGGGTGAGAGCTGCAGATCTACTCTCATTTTTCTGCTCGGTTTCTGCAGCACCCATTCCCCTCCCCACTCCTTCCTCTAGAGTTGGGGAAATTCCCTCCATGATTTCAGTCAATAGTCTTTTTAGGTGGGGTTTGAGACAGGATTTCTCTGTGTAGCTTTGGCTGTTCTGGAGCTCGCTCTGTAGACCAGACTAGCCTTGAACTCAGAGATCCATCTGCCTCTGCCTCCTGAGTGCTGGAATTAAAGGCGTGTGCCACCACTGCCCAGCTGCCCCATGGATCTTATGTTCAGTTTCTTGATCATTCCCCAGAGTCCCTGGATGTTGGGCTCATGCTTACTTACTTATTTTTCTTCTTTGGTTGTAGTGCTGCCTCGACCTTGTCTTCCATTTCTAATTTTCCTTCCTTCGGTGCAACTACTTTTTCTCTTTCTTGGCATTGGCCCCCGAGATAGGTCAGTGTTAACAGACTTCCTCTAAAGATGGGAGATAGAATGGACCGCCTTTCCACTTCTCATCACCCAGAGGAGTCACCCTCTCATTGGGTGTAAGGCTTGTGAGAAGTATTAGCTTCTCTTGTGGGTAGGACTGCCCACTCCTCATCAGGCATGCCTGGCTCACCTTTCAGATAAGGTTCCTGATTCCTCTCTCCTCACCGGGTGATATATCTCAAGAAATAGACATCACAACAGCAGCAATAACAATCCTGCCTATTCAGGTGTTCATGCTGGCAAAAGTGAGTCCATTGTGCCTCGTATTTCACGCTTCTCTTCTGGGTTTTTCTGGGCTATACCTGCCCACCGGGAGACAGAAAAGTCTGGTGAATATTTACCTCTTTCCTTTTTGGTGTCTGCCAGCTAATGGTTGAGGTCCAGAGCTGTCTGGAATGGTTTTAAGTCTGCTTGTTTTCTAGGGCAATGTTGCCCCAATCTGAAGTCCTTACCACTAAAGTATTCTCCTGATAGATTACTTCAGTGTACTCCAAGGCTGGGCCAGCAATGGCTGCATTGCTTGTCTGATCTTAGCCGCTAGCCCCCACAGAGGGGGAGGCAACAAACACTGGGTAGAAGAGTGGCACCATTTCCCATGCTTCCCACAACTATGGCTCACACACCTACCCCATCTCCTGATGGACAAGATTGACCAGTCCTAAAGGAAAAGCAAACTACACTCTGGTGTCTTCAGTCCAAGTCCCACGACTTATACTTTCCAGTAATCTTGCTTCAGTTGCTTTACAACAGGTCACAAGATAGATACTGGCAGAGATGGTGTGCCAGTACTCTCTGGACAAGGAAAATGTGGAGACTTTGATTTTGCAAAGCAGCAAGCTTTGGGCGCACCCTCCTGAAGATGGCTCCCCTTTGCAGCACCCAGCTTTCCTATTGAGAAATGCAAAAATCCTCTTTAACACCAGCTAGCTACATGACTCCCAACTCATCTGAATTCAGTGTGCTTTTCTGTTCCCGTGACCATTTCCCAACTATGTCCGTCTTCCTTTGCCGGTCTGTTGCTTCTCCCTGTCTTGTCTACCAAGCAAGGACTGTTGTAGCAAAGGCACTTTCTATCCTGCAAAGCTCTGCCTCTTCCAGCCTCTGCGTGTCAAGATTGAACTCCAGGGCGTTCTATCAAATACCTCGCTGAGAAGGCATTGTCTGGCTTGTTTGCTTCTGAAGTCCCTGAGAGGCTGGAAAGCGCTGCCTGCTGCTAATCTGTTCTCTTCATACACTTAGTTCAGAAGTAGTCAAGTCCTTTCAGGTCATATTTCCAGGGGCCAACAATGCTCAGTCTTACCAAAGAGGCACAAGAGTCTGCAAGGTATGTTACATAGGCAAAATAAAACTTGACCCAGGTGAACCATAGCCGTGGTCCAAAGTGGACTCCTGGGCCTGTTACATGACAGACAATCCAGTCAGAACCTGAACATCCTCACTACTGTTGTGTCCTCTATTTTTGTGACATCCTTTGAGACCTAAGTACATCTCTCTTCAGGTCAGTCGACTCTCTGGTTTTGCAAATGTTTCTGCCTTAGTTCTTTTTTAATGTTGGTATAGACTGGCTGGTTATGTTCTTGGAGATGTCTTATCTTCCATCCTGCTACTGAGGCAGCGGGCTTGTTTCACCGTCAATAAACTCTCTGTGCTTCTGTGGATTGGCTGGTCTTCTCTGAGGCTGGAAACCAAGACACAGGAGGAGTTGGTGATGCTGGACCACAAATGCCTGCTGGACGCCAGTACTCATAAATGTATCCTTGACTGGATGGGCTGTGCATTGTTTATCTATTGGTGAAATCTGTATCTAAATGCATATTTTTCTAACTTTCTGCCAGAAAGCTCAGAAATTAATTTATTTTTGTTCTACTCGCGTTATCCATCAACATCTTGATGAAAAAATTCTACACTCTTTTCTTTATATTTTTTAATCGTCTCAATTTTAAGGCTTTTAAAGACATTGTTAGCCACTTTAACAATATATAGACAGAGTTTTCTTTTAAGTATTATTTGGAAAGTTGAAGTTTAAATAATTTCCAAATCTCTCTTTCCTAAACTACAGCTATTATTTCTTTTAAGAATTGTAAGTTTCTGGCTCTCCTGAGGGCTCTCCCCATGCCTCCCTACCATCTGTGTCATCCTTTCTCATGCTAAGGATGTATGCGGGTTTGCTTTTGTTGTTGTTATTTCTAATTTTATTTAGAAAATAGAAAATGCTTGATAATAGTCCTTTAATCTCCATATTGGGATGTAAGCAGGAGTTGCCTCAAGTCTTCACTGTGGGCTCTTCTGATTCAGACTGTCCTTGGGTAGAGTGTAGGGCATGGTCTCCTTAACCTCCTTCTTTTCTGGGGATTGGGTGGGAATGTGTCTCGCCATTGTGAAGAAGGATTGTGGTCCTGCATCCTTTAGGGGAGCTCAGCTCAACTCTGCTTGATGCCACCACCCAGGAAGCAAAGACCAGTGCCCTAAATGTGGCAGGATTGGCCTACCAGGTCCTAGCACTCACAGGTATCCTGCTGTGGATCAGCCTTCTCTCTGGGGTGGAAAGACAGCGGCACAGCTCGCACCTTCATTGCTTGTACACTGCATTTGAGGATTAACTTTCTCGCCAACGTTTATGTGTAAGTTCGTAGCTCTGATGATCATAATTGGCCATTTGTAATTCCAGGACCAGCACTGCGGTGCTTCGCGGTTGCTTACGGGCACAGCTGGAGCGGTGAAACATTTGCGTCATCTCAGGCAAATGTTCCCAGCTGAGGTCTCTTGTTCCAGCTCTCCTACCGAAAAGAGCTGTTCTTTTCTCAGTCTATTTAGTGCCATTTTCCCCCCATCTCTATATTCCTTGTTGCTGACATCATGTCTAAAATAGGCCCAAACTCAGGGCTAAAATACCATCTTCCCTTTTACATGCAAGGACATGACAGGCCTTGGGAGAAAATACTACTACTGGATATCTCTGCAAGAACAGCCTCTAGTACTGTTGGCGTTGAGTTCAGTGTTAATAAATCAGCGGTATTCGATGAGCTCTTTAAACAAAGGCAAGCATGTAACATTATTAACATATTGATCCTCGCATGTGACCAGAGGCTTGCACGAACAGACTCCTGTAATGTCCCAAGGAGCAAGGGCTCTGCATTTGTTAATTCAGGTTTTGAAGTAACTTTGAGGTAAAGATAGGCCCTCAGCCAATTCGATGTGTAAATACACACATTGTTCTGTAAGGAGATCTCTTCAAGGAATCGACGCACTGCTTCCGTGTTTCAGAAATATCTTACTTGAATCTAAACAGTTTCTCAGGCACCATGTGGAAATCACATTGACTCTCTTAAGACATTGGCCTCACCTGAACTTTTACCTGACCTTATGACATCATCAAATCCAACCACCTTGAATAATGAGGATTGACAGGGCCTCTTTCTTGCCCTTATTACTTCCTCATGTTTTTAGGAACATGGCCACTAGGATAAAGCACGGGGCTTTTGAATTCCTTGGATCTGTTTTATCTGGAGACTTTCACTTGGCAAATGGTGGTTGTTATGTAGTGTTGAGCTGAGCTTTGAGCTTTTGAAAAGACGAAACCAAACAACACTTCTCTCCACAGTTTTTGTTCTCGACATTACAATTAAAGAGCTTGCCATGAGATTCTGAAGGCTGGCGATGCCTGATCACTCTGAGTCGTCCAAGCCCACCCGGTACATCTCCCCTCATTCAGAATTATTTGCCAATCCTTTGGGTGAATCATTCACTGCTTCCCACTCAGAGGTTCAGTACACTAATAAAAATAGCAAGAAAATAGCAACAGAGTGCTTGCAGAGACCTGTGCTGGCGGCCACAGACAGGAGCAGCCCCCAGGGTTACTCAGAGAAGCCATCCCCAGGATTACTCAGAGAAGCCACCCCTCCCAGGGAAAGGTAGTGAACGCAGTCTCATCCTGGGTGCTAGGGTACAGAGAATCAGTGATGGCTGTGGGCCCAACCTGAAGCAAGGCACGTCTACCACCCCTCTTGGGCTGAGGGAATGTTGTGGAAGAGAAGAGCAGAAAGCACATAAGAGCTACGAGATGGGGAGGAGGGCCTTGGAACACCATGCTCTAGACTAAACACAAGTACAGCTGTTACTAACTCTCATCAGCTGTAGTGACTGCACTGGGCCCACACAAGACTGGCTCTCTCAACAGTCTTAATCAGCAAAGGGGAGGGGCTTATGGGGTTTTACCCTTTACCTCTGAACTGTAGGCCGTTGGTAGAGTCTGTGAGAGGGGAACCACTGTCATTGGTTCTATACAAACTTTTGAGGCCACCAGGCCCCAACACATAGCCCTAAACCCGTAGTCACACAGATGACCCTGGTTATCTCAATGGGTCACAATGACCTATGAGATTTTTGAAGAGACAGGCGAAAATGGTCACACATATGAATGGTAAGAAAAAATTTATTTAGAAAACATAAGGAAAGTAGGCATTTCCTGCCTCATTTCTGAGTTCTCGGCCTCCTCCCTGTACCAGAAGGGGCAGTGGTGGGCACCCCCACTCTCCCTACCCTCCCAGACTTGGATCCCAATCTGTGCTCTTGTCTCTCACAAATCTCACCAGACATCCCACTCAGTCCCCAGACAATGATTGTAAGTAAATCCACTTTCTCAAGGCTCCTTACACTGTGTTAGAGCGTTACCAAGAGAGCACTCACCAGAGCAGGCAGAAGGAAGACTTTAGGTGGAGCCAGTGTCAGCGATTGGGAAACTGTTTGGTCAGAGATTAGAATTAGATGTTTCCTGACACACATGGATTGGCAGATTCCTGGAAGAGATTTTCTTACAGAACAGTACATGTTTGTGTGTTGGATTAGCACAGTGACTGTCCTTACTCACCAGGTTACAAAAGCACCCTAGTGGAAGGGTGGCTCGTTAGGTGTGGGAGAGCTAGCTTGGAAAGGATTGCCAACTACCACTGCCCTTCAATAACTTCATATGCTTTTGTATTTGTACCACGTCACCCTTAACCTTCTCTCCCACCTCCGCATGTTGCCCTCAGCCCCAAGTCCCCGCCTCTCAGGAGAGTGGGAGCCCCGAGTCCCCGCCTCTCAGGAGAGTGGGAGCCCCGAGTCCCCGCCTCTCAGGAGAGTGGAAGCCCCGAGTCCCCGCCTCTCAGGAGAGTGGGAGCCCCGAGTCCCCGCCTCTCAGGAGAGTGGAAGCCCCAAGTCCCTGCCTCTCAGGAGAGTGGATATCACAACAATACTTGGATGATAAATCCTAGGACTTTTGGATTTCACTGTTTTTTTAATTTTTAATTTTTTAATTATTTTTTTAATTCTTTAATTGAACTATATATTTTTCTTCACTTCCCTCCCGTCCTCTCCCCTCTGTTCTACCCTCTTCCATGGCCCCTGTGCTCCCAATTTACTCAGGAGCTCTTGTCTTTTTCTACTTCCCATGTAGATTAGATCCATGCATGTCTCTCTCAGGGTTCTCTTTGTTGTCTAGGTTATCTGAGATTGTAAATTGTAGGTTGTTTTTCTTTGCTTTATGTCTAAAAGCCACTTATGAGTGAGTATATGTGATACTTGTCTTTCTGGGTCTGCAATACCTCACTCAATATGATGTGTTCTAGAGCCATTCATTTGCCTGCAAAATTCAAGATGTTATTATTTTTTTCTGCTGTGTAGTACTCCATTGTGTATATGTACCACATTTTCCTTATCTGTTCTTCTGTGGAAGGGCATTTAGGCTGTTTCCAGGTTCTGGCTGTGACAAACAAAGCTGCTATAAATATAGTTGAACACATGATCTTGTGGTTTGATTGAGCATCCTTTGGGTATATGCCCAAAAGTGGTACTGCTGGGTCTTGTGGAAAGTTGTTTCCTAATTTTCTGAGAAATCACCATACTGAAATCCAAAACAGCTGTACTAGCTTGCATTCCCACCAGCAATGGAGGAATGTTCCCTTTACCCTACAACCTCTCCAGCATAAGTTGTCATCAGTGTTTTTTATCTTGGCCATACTTGCAGGTGTAAGATGGAATCTCAAATCAAGTTGTTTTGATTTGCATTTCTCTGATACCTAAGAATGTTGAACATTTCCTTAAGTGTCTTTCAGCCATGTTAGATTCCTTTGTTGAGAATTCTCTGTTTAGGCCTGTACTCCATTTTTTAATTGGGTTATTTGTCCTTTTGATGACCAAATTCTTGAGTTCTTTCTATATTTTGGAGATCAGTCTTCTGTCTGATGTTGGGGTTGGTGAAGATCTTTTCCCATTCTGTAGGCTGCCATTGTCTTGTTGACCATGTCCTTTGCTTTACAGAAGCTTCTCAGTTTCAGGAGGTCCCATTTATTAATTGTTTCCCTCAGTGTCTGTGCTACTGGGATTATATTTAGAAAGTAGTCTCCTGTGCCAATGCGTTCTAGTGTCTCTTCCGATTTCTCTTCTATGAGGTTCAGTGTGGTTGGTTTTATATTGAAGTCTTTGATCCATTTGGACTTGAATTTTGTACAGTGTGATAGATACAGATCTATTTTCATTCTTCTACATGTTGATATCCAGTTATGCCAACACCATTTGCTGAATATGCTTTTTTTCCATTTTATAATTCTTTTGCTTCTTTGTCAAAAATCAGGTATTTGTAGGTGTGTGGATTGATATGTGGGTCTTTGATTCAATTCCATTAATCCTCCTGTCTGTTTTTTATGCCAATACCAGGCTGTTTTCAGGACTGTAGCTTTGTAGTAAAGTATGAAGTCAGGATTGTGCAGCCTCCAGAAATTCCTTTATTGTACAGGATTATTTTGGCTATCTTGGGTTTTTTTGTTTTTTTTTCATATGAAGTTGAGTATTGTTCATTCGAGGTCTGTGAAGAATTTTGCTGGGATTTTGGTGGGCATTGAATCTATTGAATCTGTAGATTGCTTTTGGCAAGATTGCCATTTTACTATGTTAATTCTACCTACCCAAGAGCATGGGAGATATTTCCATTTTCTGGTGTCGTCTTCAATTTCTTTTTCAATGATTTAAAGTTCTTGTCATACAAATCTTCTATTTGTTTGGTTAGAGTTACTCCAAGATATTTTATGTTATTTGTGGCTATTGTGAAAGGTGATGTTTCTCTGCTTTCTTTCTCAACCCATTTATCATCTATGTACAGGAAGGCTACTGATTTTTTTTTCAGGTTAATCTTGTATCCTGCTATATTACTGAAAGTGTTTATGAGTTGTAGAAGTTCCTTGGTAGAAATTTTGGGGTTGCTTATATAAACTATCATATCATCAGCAAATAGTGAGAGTTTGATTTATTTTCCGGTTTAGATTTCATTCTTAATTGGCCTTCCTGATTGGTGATGTTCCCAGGGAACATACGTGTACAGAGGATTATAAGTTCTTCTGACTTTTAATAGAATTGGATCAGACTCTAGCTATGCTAGGAGTCAATCAGAGGCAAGCCTTCTCTCCGAGTCTTGCCCCAGTGGTGGGATCCTAACCTAATCTTTCTCTGGAAGCCTCTCCAGCTGCTGGCCACCTTTATCTTACCAGAGAGAGGGGATTAGACAGGACTGAGAATTTCTTGTAAGTATCACTCATTCCAGTGTAGATCATAGGCTCACCCTTACCATTTGCCTAGGAATTAAGTGAGCCCTGGGGGATGACCCTGTTAGCAGAATCCGTGAAGTGATGGAATCATGGGCACCATGATGAAACTCTTACTAAAGGGAGACTGCCACAAGAAGATGTATTGTAACTCATTTAAACGGTCAGGCCCTGCCCTTGTCCTACCATATTCAAAGTCATTCTGGGTAACAAACCATCAATGTCAAAGTCAAAGAAAATGGCAGGCTATCAGAGACTATAAGTTTCTGGCTCTAAGGTCAGTGGTGGCTTGTTGGGCACATGGTTTCAATTCATTGCTGTAGTTGGCATTCCCAGATGATAATGGCTTATGGACTTGAAGGTAGGGCCATCTAGGGACAGTGAAGATAAGCATCTTTCACACTTGGAAGTTCCGTTCTGAGATGAAGGAGGTAGTGATTGAGGTCAAGGAGATAGTTCATTCTTTAGGAAGAGGAAGAGAAATAGTTTTGAAGGTAGAAAAGAGTAATATTTAGGGAATATTATCAAATATGGAAGTACTTACCTGGTCCTGACCTGGGAGCAGGTGAGAAGGAATGAGCAGAGGGAAGGGAAAAACAGAACTATCTCTGCTTGCACACCCCCAAACGTGTCCACTACTCCTAGTGACAGCCACCCTGTCCAAAAGGCTGACCAGACACAAGAGTATCCAGGAAGGACATTTTTATAACAACCACTTCACATTCTGAGGGTGAGAAACCAGGGTTTAGTGTAGGTTATTCAGCTGGAGTATGGAAGGGGTTCCTAGACCCTGCCCCTGGCAGAGTCTGTTGCTGTAGGCCTTCCTACTAAGGCCACCTTGCACCTCCTGGGAGCCTGTTAAATAAGTACTCTGCACCAAGTATCACTTGTTAGTGCTCCACCTCCCGTCTTCAGGAGCCTGTTAGAAACGTTCGCTGGAAAGATGGCTCAGAGGTTAAGAGCACTGGTTGTTTTTCCAGAGGTACTGAGTTCAATTTCCAGCAACAACATGGTGGTAATGAGATCTGGTGCCCTCTTCTGGCCTCTAGGCACACATGCAGGCAGAATTTTGTATACACAATAGATAGATAGATAGATAGATAGATAGATAGATAGATAGATAGATAGATAGATAGAAAAGAAAAGAAACGTTGGCTCTTGGTCCCACCCTCAGATCAACTGAGCTAGGCCTTTTGATAGGAACTCCAAGAGATAGATAGGTGCACTGGTGATAGACTCAGAACCCTCTTTGTTCTCGGGATGTCAGGGTAAAGACGGGAAGCAGAATGAAGGTGGAGGCTGGAGGAGGAAGTATAACTACACTTTAGAAATAGGATAGTTGTGTCCCAAGAAAGCTCTGTAAGGTGAAGACACCTGCTAACACAGCTTGTGGCTAACCTAGGTGATGGCCGCAGGTAAGGGCTGGATTCCCAAGTAATCTCAGTGTACTCTGGTTTTCCTAATTGTCTCAGTTACTCGTTCTGCGATGACAGCTCACCGATCTGTCATCGCAGGGTTGCAGGCCTTGAACGTGCCCTGTTTCATAGTCTGTGCTTCCTTCTCTGTCAAACCTAATCTTTCAAATATCTGGTGGCAGAGTGGTCTCTTCTGAAAAGCCATCCACAGTCTTGACTGGGGCCTCCTTCTCTGCGCATCTTCCGTTGTGAGGTCGTGACCAGTAAATGGCCTTTGCAGAACTTGGTGTCTGGCACGTGGTAGTAAGCATCCAATGAGCATCAGCTTCTCTTAACCCCCTCGAAGTGGACTGTGCCGAGTTGAAAGCCAGAGGAAAACACAACCAAGAGGGAGCAGCGTAGTCCAACAGGGGTGGCAGGAAGTCAAGTGGAATGGCTGTCCAAGCTTTCCCTGTTGAGAAGGGTGGCGGTAGAATCATGTGTCTTTCCTGTACTTTTACATGCTTAATGTGTAAAGCATGTTGTCTTGATATGTATAACACAGGATGGTTTGGAATGGCTGTGCTCTGGTCAGTCATCCAAAATAGGAGACAGATGGCCATTTAAGCAGCTCATCCCAAGTCATTCTGCGGTTAGGAAAGCTTTGTGTTTGCTGTGACTGATTACACAATGCGTGCTAGCGCTAGTCGGGGAGGCTGCCTGACGTCGTGCTGAGTGGAAGCCCTTGTGCTGAATGTACTGCACAGTGAGCCCAATTACGTATGTTTCAGAGACTCTGGAGCCTAATTTGACCATTTTTAATAGTTATTTTATAGCTTTGAGTCTTTGTTCCTATCCTGTTAATTCCATCTGCAATTTAGTTCAAATCAATTTCTTAAATAGGCATGTAATAGCTTATTATGTTATTCCTCCTGTGGGAAAATATGATCAAGTCTATTAATTTAGTCTTTTTGAAGTTCACCAAATATCTGTTACCTGGAAAGAAAGGGGATGAATGCTTTTAAGGGTGCAGTCCTGAACCAGAAATTACTTTTGCCCTTTAGGAATCTGACAGCCTAGGAGGGGAGATGTCCCAGGTAAAGATGACAATAAGCCTAAGAGCATAGTGTATGTTCTGTGACCTGCAGGGTAGAGTGAGTGTTGAACGGTTGAGTGTGGGCTTTGACAGGAAGGGGAAAAAGGCATACTAGGAGAACAGAACAATTTATAAGAATAAACTTTTATTTTCATGCGCATATTGCGAAGGACAAGTAGCATCACCAGGTGGTCCCACATTCCCAGGAAAATTCCAGTTCCCACAAGAAGAAAGAACATGCTGATGTTTAAGTACACATGGATTGCCTCTTTGAGCACCCCCAAAGCCCCATGAGGTGGGAAGTTCCTTATGCTCATTTCATAGGTAAATAAAGTGGGGTTCTGCTCGAGGTCACCCAGCTGCTCATGGTGGGCCTGGCATTGCCGACTGGTCTACCTCCAAGCTCGTGTGTTTCCAGCTCTCCAGAAGGCTGACATGCATACATTCCACAGATGTGTGTCATCTCAGGAACATCTCAGGACCTGGGGGACTCTGATGTGTGACATAGTTTCTGCAGCAGTACAGCGCTGTGTCCTGTCCCCTGCTAAGTGCACAGACACATGGCAGCACAGAGGGCACCAATAGTCTTCCGGGGCATGGTGGTTTGCTGTTCCTTACAAATTGAGGGGGTTAATGTGCCCTATTGATCTCAACAAATGGCTTCATTGATTATCTTGAGTAATTAGAAATGACACAGCTAAAAGAATTCATGGATGGAAAAAATGGAGGTTTGTAGATGCTAATGCCAGACATCTACAGCTAAAATCTTTTATTAAATTATCAGGTTTAGTAGATGTAGACCCAAGCACCCCAGAGGAAATGATACCTAAGCCACTGTCATATACTGTGATATGTAAGAGAGAGAGAGAAAGAGAGAGAGAGATGCAGTTTTGTGATCTGTTGGCCTGCTTAAATAATTTTGAAATATGGAGGAACTCAAGACCAGTGTAAAGCCCCCATCGCCCTCGGGACACCTCTGTCTATAGTGTGTGGTCTGCCCTCTAAAGTGGCATTCATGCTGATAGTCTTCATTTTCTTTCTTTCTCTGTTTGTAGCAAATAGTGACATTTTTTGCCATTTTTCATTTTTTAACGTCCAATATTTTGGTCATATTAATTTATCTTTGGCTTTTAAGAGAATGGCATTTCATTGTGCCCATGGGGGTATAGATCCCAGAGAGCCAACAGCTGGTGGAGGTGAGGCTGTCCTGTGGGCCTTGGGCTCAGCTTCAAGGGGAATGCTCTGTAGTAAGGGAACCTGTGTGAAGAAGAGAAACACCTTGTGACTCAGCTCAAATACTACTAAAGACTCAAGAAGCTGTGGATTGGTTTTTAATACTTTCGTTGCTATTCTGCTCCCCCTGCTTGTTCTGTGAACTTGTGAAGATCCACCCACAGCTGAAGTCAGGTTTGACAAGTCGTGAGAAATTGTGAGGATTGCAGTTCTTCATATCCAGAGTGCAAAGCACTTCTACAATGTTTCTTAAGATGCTGAGTTTCACTTAAGCATCCCAACAAGGAAAAAATAACTCCGAGAGACCAGAAAGCTCACTGGAAACGATGAACCTGCCCCATGAACACACCAAAGGCTGCTTGAAAACGCTTTTAAAACATCCAGAGTTGGACAGACTATTAATGCATATACCATTATTCCTTGAATGGAAACAAGTGGTTACATTATACTTTAGTTATCCTTTGTGCTAAATTAATCCCATAAAGAGTGTGTTTATGAATGGAGGGCTAGAAAGATGGCCCCGGGGTTAAGGGTGTGTGCTGCTCTTGCAGAGGACCTGAGTTTGGTTTCCAGCATTCATGCCTGTGTGCTAAATCTGCCTATAACTCCAGCTCCAGGGAGATCCTAATCCTCTCTGGCCTCTGTGGACACTAGCGCACGCGCACACACACACACACACACACACACACACACACACACGCACGCACACACACACACACACACTCACACTTAAAAATAAAATGAATCTTGTAAAAATGCCAGGTTTAAAAATATGTAAATCAGATGAATACCATGAGGTGACTCTCCAGGGATTGGCACTGTCGTCCGTGTCGTTCACCTTGAGGAGCTCAGTAGATTTTTTTTTTTTTTTCCGAGACAAGGTTTCTCTGTAGCTTTTGAACCTGTCCTGGAACTAGCTCTTGTAGACCAGGCTGGCCTCGAACTCACAGAGATCCGCCTGCCTCTTTTTAAAGTTATCTAAATGTTGTCTCCAGGGTACGACATCTCTCTGTGCCTTTCTCCTCTTAGCATTTCGAGTGTAATACTACAGTAGTCTCTTTTTTCACCTTTAACACAGGCTGAGTTTTTACTAGTCTCAAGACCTCCTTTCCCTCCACTGACTGCTGACACCTCACCCCATGTTGGGGGAACTCAAGCTCCATTTACTTTAGATCTTAGACCTCAGGTCTTCACCCCCAACCTTCCCAGGAATGTCTTATCCAAAGTGACTTTTCCCCTCTGCTGTCTGCCATTTTATCTCAGTCATTGCCTATGACACTTGCCACATCCTATCGCTATCATGTTTGCCCCTTCCTGAAGGAAGGATGGATATGGTACATATCTGTCAGATAAATATAGGCCTTCCCTGAACATTTGCCTGCATTCCCGTGTCCTTCCATTTATCCACACAACAGGACCAGCTACACACTGGGTGTCTTCTCTACACACGTCACTCACTGTAAGGGACATTGCTCACTCACAGTAACCTTCGTGAAACTGTCAGACAGTTAGTGCTTAGTCCTCAGACACCTCATTTTACCTGAAAGTAAATATTGGCATAGGGGCTGGACAGATGGCTTAGTTGTTAAGAGTGCTTCCCACTCTTCCAGTGTACCTGAGTTCAGTTCCTGGCACCCATCTTGGGTTGTTCACAGTTCCATGGGACTTGACTCCCTCTTCTGGTCTCTACAGGCGCCCACATACACGTGGCATACCACACACACTCACACACACACACACACACACACACACACAAAATAAAAAATACATATTGGATATAGGTAAGATATAAGTATAGAATAATAAAATGTTAAGGAATCCTCCTTGGACATGTTACATACATCCCCCTTAAACAGGAGGCCCTGTCTTAATATGGCATAATCCTCCTTGTAAGTATCATTTCTGTTCAGTGTTATTTTTTTTTAATTCCTATCTCCATAGAGATTCTACTTTCTCTGCTATAACCCTAACCGGTTGCTCCAATGACAGCCTTTTTCTAGTCATTGACCTATGTCTGTATGTCAATATCTATCTAGGGGGTAGTTCTTACCAGCTCAGACTTCCTGGCTGGCTATTCAGCTATGACCCTTATTATCCAGGAACCACTACATGGGTAGCATAATAGAACGAGAAGACGCTTATGAAATTGTATTCATAGAGTTAAATGTTATCAGATCACATAAATATATTTCTTTCACAAGGCTAACCTTGTAAGATGAGATTTATGCCAACATGCTAGTACTCAAATGCCTTTAGAAAAGGATTTGTAGGAAATTCTTGTCATCTATGATTGGGGTTTTCAGATTACAGCGATTTCTTCCACATAAGCAGCCCTTTTCTGGATCTGTGCTTACTATTTCTGTAGTGCCATATTAATGCCCTTCAAATGGTTTATTAATCTATCTTTTGTTGCTGGGTCTGGGTATTCTCTAGAGAAAGGGTATTTATTTGACTCCATTTTGGTGGCTGAATGTTTAAGTTCCAGTAACCCCTGTTGTGATAACTATTCTTAGATGCCAACTTGACTATATCTGGAATACACTATAATCTAGACATGGAGGGCACACTTGTGATCCAGACCTTGAGACAGGAAGACAACATGCCTTCAATCTGGATCTTGAGGCTGGATGACTCACATCTTTAATCCAGGTCTTGAAGATGCACCTTTAATCTGGGCCACACCTTCTCCTGGAAGCCTGTTTAAGGACAGTGGAAGAAGGAGGTTTTCTCTTCTTTACCTGTTTGCCCTCTCCTTGCTAGCACACCCATTCCTTCGCTGACGTTGGAGCCTACTTCTTTAGGAGTCCAGCATATACAGAAGACCAACTGAGACACCCAGCCTTGTGGGACTGAGCAACTGCTGGATTCGTGGACCTTCCATTCACAGCTGGCCATTGTTGGACTCAGACTGCAAGTCATTCCAATACATTACACACACACACACACA
>JAQHUG010000088.1:2069875-2080195 GCA_028555095.1 Dicrostonyx torquatus | reverse complement strand
TGGAATGTGGTAATTTGAATAGATATGAACCCCATAAACTCATGTGCTTGAATGCTTGGCCCATAGGGAGTGGTACTATTAAGAGGTATGGACTTGTTGGAAAGGTGTGGCCTTGTTGGAGGAAGTGTGTCACTATGAATGTGGGCTTTGAGATCGCATACATGTTCAAACAATACCCAGTGAGACAGTTCAACTTTCTGTTGCCTGTGGGTCAAGATGTAGAACTCTCTGCTCCTTCTCCAGCACCATGTCTGCCTGCATGCCGTCGCATTTCTCACCATGATGATAATGGACTAAACCTCTGAAACTGAATGCCAGACACAAATATTTTCCTTTAGAAGAGTTGCCATGGTCATGGTGTCTCTTCACGGCCATAGAAACCTTCACTAAGACACCTGTGTTAGTTGCTTTTTCACTGTTGTGACATAATACCCACAAAAGCAATTTGAGGAAAGAAGGGTTCTTTCTGACTCATGATAATTGGATGCAGTCCATGTTGGCAGGGAAGGCATAGCGGTGATCGGAGCTGATTACATTGCGTGAGTAGTCAGGAAGCAGAGATTTGGCTTGTACAGGGCCAGGCTGTAAGCTAAGGTCCATACTTCAGTGACCCATTTCTTCTCTCTGGACTCTGTCTCCAAAAGAGTCAAGAGCTTTCTCAAACAGAGCAGCTATAGCCCATGCTATAGGGAGCATTTGTGTCCCAATCATAAAAGACCCAATCAGCTTGACCTCAGGCGAGGGTTGCTTGGTCACATGACATCATGACAGATAACATCATGGTGAGCAGGAGCTTCCTTCAGAGAGAGCAGAGACTGGGAAGGAGCCAGGCTCTCTCTTTGTACAACACTATCTTAACTACTGCCTTACTCCCTGTGGTAGTTTGAATGTAATTGGCCCCCATAAATTCATTGGGAATGGCACTATTAGGAGGTGTGGCCCTGTTGCAGTAGGTGTAACCATGTTGGAGGAAGTGTGTCACTGTGGGAGTGGGCTTTGAGGTCTCCTGTGCTCAAGCTATGCCAAGTTCAGACCATTTCCTGTTGCCTGTGGGACAAGATGTAGGACTCTCAGCTCCTTCTCCAGCACCATGTCTGCCTGCATGCCACTGTGTTGCACCATGTGATAATGGACTAAGCCTCTGAAAATGTAAACCATCCCAGTTAAGTGTTCCTCCTTTATAAGAGTTGCCATTGCCATAGAAACCTTAACTAAGACACTTCATATCAGAGGTAATCCCTCCCAAAGGTGAGTAGCCCAATTACTACCCACTAAAAGGGTCTGCCACCCCCTAGCATTGGCATACTGGAGATTCCATGTTCAACATGTGAATCTTTGGAAGACGAACCAAACTCAAGCCATAGCAGAAGCATCTTCTGATGGTAGCATCAACTTTGAAAACTTTTACATGCTTTTCGTTGGGGATTTTTCTAGATTTGTTCCTGTGTCTGTGAAAACTAATATTCTCTGTTTGGTGCCCAAAGTTTCGACTTGCTTTTAATTAGTTATGCTTTTGAAAGATGTGTTTATTTTAATCGAGTTTTTATTATGTCTAATAGTTTGCCTGCCCTTTCTCTTTACTCCGTTTTATCCCTTTTACAGTAAATGGAGGATCAGAGATGCTGAGTCTGATCAGGACATTGCTAGCCCCCACCATGCCTCCTCCACCTCTCTGAACTTTCCTGGTTAGACAGTGCAGACTTCCCAGTGAGCAAGTCTCCCACACAGCAGAGGCTTACTCCACGACACTACAACTTTTCAAGAATTACTATTTTAATTACTTTGGAAAGGCACTTCTAGGTCCTTGGTTTCTTAAATAGACTATAGGCCCTCACCTATCCTGATGAGTTCCAGGTACCTGTCACCAAGGCTGTGAACTCTGTCCCTTGCCTGCGGCTGGAAAGGAATGATGTGGGGGCCACTGGACTCACAGGAGCCATTTTCTTGGGCGCCGGTGCTCTGGTGGGGCTGTCATTGCTTACCACTCTCAGTGACTTCTGAGAACCATCATGGGTCTCTGTGACTGACCTTTCTTTTCTTCTTATAAGCACAGTTGGTTAAGACTCATGTTTTCTCTGTCTATTCCAAAACCAAAAATCCAGTGCGTCTGGTTCTCTTGGGCCTTTGTCTTGCATTTCCACACTGTGGTTAGGTTTTGTTAGGTAAGAATTTGGCCTTTGGCTAAAAGAAGGGGGCATCTGCCTTTACCAAGACATCCTAATCCTTAATGGTGACCTGGCTTTGGGACTATCTATTCCAGCTTCTAAATGGCTGTGCTCCTACAATATGGGTGTCATGGAGCCAAGTACCTGAAGAAGTCTAGCGACCCTCATAGCAAATCTGCATTGTTTTTTAAAAGAGTTATGCAGTTTTAAAATTTTTGAGTAGTTTTACATATATCAGTGTCAACACTGGAAATACCATATAATGTCAATTTTTTTATCACTTTCATTTTTATTTTCTATGACAAGTATTTGCTTAAGTTGGTATCTCATGAACATGGCCCCGGGTGGGAGGAGGGGAGAGAGATGGCTGGCTGGCTGGTACCTTAAGTTGGTATCTCATGAACATGGTCTGGGGGTGGGGGGAGATGGCTGGCTGGGTGGTACCTGTCACCAAGGCTGATGATCTGACTTCCACAAGTTGTCCTCTGACCTCCACGTGCATCCATCCCCTCTCCAAATGAAGTCTAATTAAAAGTTACTGCCCCAAGTTCAATGAAGCAAGCGAAGCGCTGTGTTTCATGTCACCCCTTATTGTCGGCATCTGGGTTAGCATGAACTTCTAGAACGGAAAGAACCCGCCCCACCTTGTGGGGTCATTTTAACTGCTTTCTTCAGCTGTTTGTTCATCCGTAATTGTACTTCCATGTCACGTGTCACTAACTTGCGGTAACTGTGTGGCGGTGTGACAAGCATGCATATGATAAGAGTAAAGAGAGGGGTCTAGATGCAGGGCGGGTACCACCTGAAAATAAGCTTGAGGGTCTCCAAGGGTCCAGTTCTTAGATGATTGGGTCTGTATTGGAAATGGGGTAACTGTCTTTTTCCATAAAAAGCCTTCAGCGAGAGTGGCTGTTCTGAGTCACTCTTCCGAGCCAGTTATTTGTATTTTTTGCCACATCTTGCCTTGGGATGCTCTGTCATGCACTGTTCCTTTAATCCTCCTGGGGTCTGGAATGTTCCAGCAGTTGTCAGTCTCTCCATCCTCTGTGTGGCGTTGTCACGAGCACTGAGAAGAGTCCTGCCCTTGGAGCTAGAAAGTCTGCACTGGATCGGGGGTGTGTACCCAGCATCTCCAAGGGGCTGCCTTATCAATCCTTAGAAATATGCAAACCCAGAAGCAAAGAGGCCCTATAACCCACGGTTACCTGGCTGGTTGGTGACAAAGGTAGGATTTGAATACAGGTCTTTTCTCTAAGGCTGATATTGTCCGATTGCCCTGTACCACCCCCATCCCCCTCAGAGCCAATATGGAGATTTCTGTGAGTGAAAAGTGGCACTCTTAGTGTTGTGGGACACAGATGAGAAGACACACAGAGCCCAGTGTTGTCTTGGTCTGCACTGTGCTTGAGCAGCGTGGCCAGTGCAACGTGGGCAGTAGCTTCCTCCTTCTTTCTGAATATAGGACCAGCTGGGTCCTGATGCCCAGCATGTGCCCTAGCTCTGGGTGAGTATGCGCCAAGGAAAGGCATGCACCTGAGGGCTGTGCCTGTGCCAGGATGTGCTTGAGGCTTGTGCGTTCTGTGACTCTTACGACACCTCAGCCTTATGCTGACCACACTTCTAGAAGGGATGGCTGGTCACATGGGATATCACTTCCATTTCCTCTTCTCTGACACCTGTAGGTGGCTTTGTTGTGGTTCCAATTGGTGGTCAAGAGCCAGCCTTATGGATGTTTTAAATGCCCAATTCCCTGCAGACCCGTGCTCATAAAATGCAACCAACTTCTTTGGAAATCCACACTGAGTGAAAGCCACAGTGTTATAGTAGACTACTGAACAGGCATAGCATTATATTTCCAAAAATGTCATGACAATACCAAGTTGCTGGAAGTTTCTAAGTGCTCTATCTTAATTTCTCTCTGAATCTTGCTGTTGGTTAACAGTTCCCAGACCAGGACATTCCCTCCAGAGTTTACTTTGAGATGCTGGCCCAGAGCAACCCTGATGGAGATAGGTGGCTCATATGTGCCTCTGTTCACCTGAGGTGGAACAAGAGTGGTGCCTATTGCTATGGACTAGGTGTTTGGGATGCTTGGGCATGCTCCAGGCACAGTGCCTTTTGGAGACACCAGTTTCCCGTGGGCTCATAATTCCCTCTATCTTTGAGACATGACCTCCACTTCAGTCCCCAGGTTCATTCTGTTCTCATTTGGGTCTGGGCCCCAGTCTTCATGGTATGCCCATGACTCTGAGAAGGTCTTGCCAGCAACCTTTGTCTAAGCCTAGGTTCTGCTGTCTTGGTGCCTGGTTGTTGGTCAGGAGTTAATGCAATGCATTTGTTGTTGCTAATTGCGGCCATAACAAATGGACACTAAGGAGATGGCTTAAAACAGCAGATATTCATCTTCTTGCTGCTCTGGAGACCAGAAGTTGGAGGTAAGAACTACTGCTAGTTCCCTTGTGCCTATTCCAGATTCTGGTTGCTACCTGCACCCTTCAACTTGGGACCACATCACTCCAATCACCATTTACAGTGTTGCCTTGCCTTGTTCTCTTCTATCGCCAAATCCCCAAACTCTCTCTAATAAGAGCACTTTTGATTACATGAAGTGACACCCCAACACACACACACACACACACACACACACACACACACACACACACACTAATCCAAAATAAGTTTTCATCTCAAAATCCCTATAATCCAAAATAAATTTCCATCTCAAAATCCCTAATCATATCTACTGCCAAGCTCCTGTCGCCTACAAGGTAAAAAACTTCATGAGTTCTGGGGTTAGCACCCGAGTCTCTGGAAGATACAGTTCAGCTTACCACAGTATCTTTGGGACTGCATGCCAATGTCACCTGACCCACTGTGAACTTTATTTCTGTTGTACACTATCAGACCTCCCTTACCCACCCCAAACTAGGCTACCTAGGAGTGGAATCCTCATGGGTGATCTAAGGCTGTCAGAATCTGGGGCAAGACTTAGTCATCTACTAAGGATTTTATAGATCACCCCATTTAACACTCATAGCAGCCAGGTACAATGTCTTCCAACCCAAAAAAAAGGGAAACTAAGCCTGAAGCAGGCCACATAATGACCCATGCCAAGTGGACACGGTAACTGTGAGCAATTCTGGGCACTTTGGCTGTAAAGTCAGAGCTCTTGTCCACTGTACCAGCCTTGGGGACAGACGCAGGCCTTGAGATCTGACCCACAGTATGTCTCCCTCTCCAGGGACTAGCTCAGGACAAAGCTTATGCTCCTGTGTGGGACTCTGGTCCAGCTTTGCCCTCTCCAAGCAGCCTTCAGGGTGCCCCTTCCCAAGCCCAGTCAGCCAGGATGGCCCTCTCAGCTTTCCCCAGCAGGAGCCGGGGAGCTCAGAAGGCTGAGTCAGGACACAAGGCTGGAGGTCAGACTTATAGAAGGCTCTGGAGAGTGTTCACACCCTTGCTGGGAAGAGACCCTCCCTTCTTTAAGGCTCCTCCACGTGCCCTCAGGAATCTTCCATTTGCATTTGGGAGGCAGAGACATTAGCGGCTGTGGGGACGCAGCAGCTGGAGTTTTGAGAAAGTCTGTGAGCTGGGACTCATCTTCACTGACAGTCAAGTCCTGGTGGAGCAATGTCCAGAAGACTCAGGGATGCTGAAAACTTCATCTACAACTCTCTGCCTGGTGGCCCTAGGAAGGACTCAGACATGGCGGCCAGAGCTGAGCTGAGCTCGCTTGGAGGCTCCCTGAGTAGACTTTGATCAGTCTCCACAAACAGAATGGTAAAGTGCTGAGGAAAATGTTAAGAGACTTAGGACTTAAACCCTGCACTGACCTGAGGGAATACTCCTCAAGGAACCCTGTACTCACAGGAAGTTCTTGGGCTAGTCCTATTGAACCAGGAAAGTTCCCTCTCTGGTACGGCATCCCCACCACACAGGTCATTTGTTACAACTGGACACACACCAGGGCATCATTGGCATCTAAAATCCATAGTCTATATAAAGGCTTATTCTTGCTGTTGTCTGTCCTATACACTTTGCTAAATGTATTATCACTAGAATAATATACAAACTACTGTACCATCTTAAAAATATTACCTGTCTTCTACCTGTTTGTCCTCTCCCTCAGAGTCAATGGCAACCACTGCTCTTTTTATCACTTCTACTGCCTTCTCTTTCCCAGAATGCCATGTTGTTGTCCTCAATACTGTAGGCTTCACATTGGTGTCTGTCACTCAGTGAGACCCATTTGAGGCTCCTCTATGTCTCTTTGTGGTTTATAACTCTCTTTAATGGTGAGAAATAATAGACCTTTGGGTGGCTATCTCACAGTGAGCCTCCACTGCTGAATGGTGGGCATCCTGTTTTGCCAGTTGTGAATAAAGGTATAAGAATGCACGTGCAGGGCTGGAGAGATGGCTCAGTGGTTAAGAGCATTGCCTGCTCTTCCAAAGGTCCTGAGTTCAATTCCCAGCAACCACATGGTGGCTCACAACCATCTGTAATGAGGTCTGGTGCCCTCTTCTGGCCTGCAGGCAAACACAGACAGAATATTGTATACATAATAAATAAATACATTAAAAAAAAAGAATGCACGTGCAGGTTTTCGTGTGGATATAAGGTTTCAGCTTCTTTGGGTAAATATCGAGAAAGTCAGTTGTTGCCTCATGGAATATGTTTAGTTTTGTGAGAAACTACCAACTGTCTTCCAAACTGGCTGTGTGCTGCTGCTCCCCTGTAAGCAGGGTGCAAGAGTCTCCCTGACTCCATAGCCTTCCCAGTGTGCAATGCTGTTAGCCTGAACTTCTGACTTGAATAGGTATGTACCTGCGGCTCACTCTTGTTTCGATGTGTATTCTACTGATGACATGATTTTCAGCATATTTTTGTAAGTTTAATTGCTGTCTGTTATGGTTTGAATGTGAAATGTCACCCAAAGGCTACTGTATTGAGGGGCGTATTTGAGAAGCCATTGGGTCCCGAGAGTTAGGACCTGATCAGTGGCTTCCTCACTTGGTATGCTGGTGGAAAGTAGGGGGTGGAGTCTAGTTGAAGGAAGTAGGTCACTGGGGCAGGCTCTGGAAAGATGTATTTCACCCCTTTGCCATCTTCCCCTCTGCTTCTTGGCTGCCATGAAGCCGTGGTAAGCAGTCTCTACTACACGTTCCCGTGGCCACAACATTCTGCCTCATCCTGGTTCCACAGCAATGGGCCCGCTACTCTGAAGCTATGTGCCCAAACTAATACTCCTTTAAATATTTTTTTTCCTTTCAGGTATTTGTCTGAGAATGGAAAGTTTGGGGAGGGGAGGAGGGGCGGTCGGAGTGTGAGGTGGCTGTTCACAGTGTGCTGGATCCCAGGAAGCACAGGTAACTGCACACTGGTGCTAATCTGGTTTGCCCTTCTCCCCTTTGGATTCAGTCTGGATTGAATAGTTCTATTTATCTAACTCATAGTCTTTTTTGTCTGTTAACTGTGTCGTTAGTAGCCATCCAGGGTCTATCTCTGACATTGTGGCTTTTAGTTCTAGGATTTCCGTGTATTCTTTTTTTGCATTTGCTATTTTGAGTTGAGCTTTCTTTTTCATTTGTTATGTGCATATTTTTCTTTATTCAATTGAGCACAAGGATAATAGCACCGAAGTCTTTGTGTAGTAATTCTAGCAGCTAGGTCATTTTAGGGTTTTCATTATTTTTTTCCTTAGGCAAGTAGTCAGAATTGTATATTGGAAATTCTGAATTATAATGCGTTGTGTAGATTCATTTTTGTTTGTTTTCACTTGAGAAGGGGATTAACTGGATTAGACTCAAACATTGAGCATCACGTCACCTGAGAAGGATGACAGCTCAAATCTCTATTAAAACCAGGACTCCTCAGAGCCTGCCCTATCCATTCATGATCCCAGGGTCCTACACGGTTTGGGATGGTGTTTCTACACATGATTTCACTTTCTCCTTCCCCTTGCTCAGACTCTTCCCCACACTGTCCCAGAACTCTAGGTGTTCCAGGCTCTATCTCTGGTTCCTTAGTAAGATGGGTATGAATTCAATGTCGGAGTCAGATTTCCCATGTCACACCCTGATTGCTGTTTCATGGCAAAATTGAAAAAGTGTAGGGAACATTAAATTGGGGAGAAGTTCAACGGTAGAGAGCTTGCCTACCGTGGGCAGGGCCTTCAGACTCCCCAGCACTGCAAACTAAGACAAGCATCTGAATAAGAAAAACAGACGCAACAGACAAACCACCTCCAACTCCATGCGTTCATTCACCATCCATAGCCTCGGGTTGTCAGTTTGGGTCATTTTCTGGAGTTTCTCGTGTTGCCGTTGAAAGAACAGGCAGCTTACGGATTTTCTGTTTCTTACTGGAAGAGATTATATATATTAGTAATGTGTTTGCATGTTGTGTTGTTATCTTACTGTCTACCTTGTATTTCCCTGCTTGCTCCAGGCTGAGATTTTTTTTGTTGTTGTTCTGGTTTCTATAAGCTTAAGTATTTTATTTTCTCTCTGATAGCTTCTTAGTTGTATGCTCGATATATTTTTTTTCTAAGTAAGAGAAATGACAAAATCACCCTTAGCTTACTAACTCATGGTAAACACCAATACTCTTCTTTCAGTCATGGGATCATAGGACACTGAAACCCCAATTATTTCTTCTGGGTTTGTGCTCTTGCTGGCAGGTACTTTAATTCTTTTTTTTAAATTGAATTGAATTTAATGTCTTCTTAAATTCCAGGCATTATTAACATTGTTTCCTACCCAATAATCAATATTTACTCCACATTTACCTGTTCTGGGGTCAGTTATGATTTTTTCCACCCATGAACCTATAGCTGGAACGTCTTCCGCCTGAAGTATCAGGGCAGAAATGACAAATTCTTCCCAGTTTCAGTTCTGTCTGAATTTTTAATTCTTTTATTACTTTGAATTTTTAATTCTTTTATTACTTTGCAGCTTTACACTTTTGAAGTATAGAGTTGCAGGTTGGCATGTGTTTTTTTGTTTTGTTTTTGTTTTAAATCTAGCATGCTGAAAATGTCATTTCATTGTGTTCCGGTTCCCATTGTTTCTGCTAAGAAGTTAGCTGTCCGTCTTATTTTGTTGCTGCTGGAAACCAATTTGGTTTCTCCCTTTAATTTATTATTATTATTATTAAATTTAAGACAGGGCCTTGCTGTGTAGCCCATATTGGCCTTGCCTGCAATCCTCCTGCCTCAGCCTCTGAGGTACTAGATTGTAGCACGTGCTACCATGCCCATCATTTAAAATTCACAGGACAATTTTTGCTTGTACTGTAATTTCAAGAAGTATCCCATGGTGCAGTTAGGGATGATTTTTGTTTGTTGTATTCATTCTTCTTAGGGGTCAGAGTATTCCTGACTTTGTGCCTTGATTTATTTCTTCAGGATCAGAACATTATTGGCCATTTTGCTAAATATGATATGTGCTTTATTGTCCCTTTCAGATCCCTCTGAGAGCCAAGCTGCCTGTGTGTGACATCTTTTCTGTGCCAGTCTTGGTTAGGGTTTCTCTACTGCTGTGAGAAAACACTGGGACCCAAAGCAATTTGGGGAGAAAGAGGTTGATTTAATCTCTAGATTACAGTCGATTATTGAGGGAAGTCAGAACAGAAGCTCAAGGGAGGGACCTGGAGGCAGAAGTTGAAGCAGAAGCCATGGAGGAACGCTGCTTACTCCCTCATGGCTTGCTTACCCTGCTTTTCTTTCTTTCTTTCTTTCTTTCTTTCTTTCTTTCTTTCTTTCTGTCTGTCTTTTCTTTTTCTCTTTATTTCTCTTTCTTTTTTTACAGAAATTCAACATTTATTTTTTTTAATCCCATGAGAATAATTTCTATATATCAATTAGAGAATATTTATATTATAACTTTATATACATAAAATTCATTGTAATTAATCTTTTTAAATTTTTATTACTTAAAACTATTTACATACCAACCACAGTTTCTCCTCCCTCCTCTCCTCCTGCTCCCACCTCCCCGCATCCTCCATTTCCAGTTAGATGGGGTAAGGCCTTCCATGGGAATCAATAAAGCAGGGCACATCAAGCTGAGGCAGTACCAAGCTCCACCCCACTGCATCAGGACTGAACAAGGCATCCCACCATGTTGTAATTTAGTGGGGGAGAGGTGTGCGGGTT
>JAQHUG010000088.1:1995712-2052305 GCA_028555095.1 Dicrostonyx torquatus | reverse complement strand
TGGTGGATTCTGAAACTGAGCCTTGCAGAGTATTGCAGTTGTCCTTCTCTGCCCCCTGCCTGTGCCATCCTGAAGAGCCAGGCTCTGTTGAGACAGTTGACCTCTGTGGTTATTTAGGCCAACGTCAGATCACCTAGAGCATGAACTAAAACGGAAAGGATGAGATAAGAGACATGAAGCAAAGTGTGGATCAGGACTAGAGGAGTTGGTAAACTGAGGCACACAAGCTGGAGTGACAGTCCTGGGTGGGGACACATGGGTAAGGAGATGGAAAAGTTAAGTAAGGGACACTTAGTTAGAAACCTGGGACAGAATCAGGCTCTGCACTCCTCTTACTGAGATTCACAGTCTGGCTTCTGCGAAGCTGACCCAGGCGGAGGCCGAAGTACAGATGTGGCTAGGAACCATTGTGGCTGTATGACAAAGCTGTGGCCTCTCCTGTCCTGAGGCAGGAAGTAGTATCTGTCACCTTTAAAATGGTACTGTCCTTCAACGGCCATTACTTGGTCTCCAGTTAAGGCCACAGTTTAGCACAATGCCTGGGACAGAGAAGTAGGGTATGTTCATAGTCATTATATTGTCTCCTGATGGATTGTTTTGTTTTGGGTGTTTGTTGTTTTTTCAAGACAGGGCTTTTCTGTGTAGCCTTGGCTGTCCTAGAATGCACTCTGTAGACCAGGCTGACCTCGAACTTACAGGGATCCTCCTGCCTCTGCCTCCCAAGTCCTGGGATTAAAGTTGTGCATCACCACTGCCCAGCTTCCTGGTGGATTTAAACTAGCTGTCTCCCAGCACTGTGGTCAGTTAGCGAGGTCACATGCATGTGCCTGATGGGGACTTGCCAAAGTATATAGGCCAGGCATCAGATAGGGGCAAATTCTCTTTTTGGTAGAGGCAGCTTGAGTCCTTCCTGTAGGCATCCTACCCTCAGATTCTTAGATCCCAAAGCAAGCCCATTTTATTTTATTCCCTTGGTACTTTATTTTTCTTACATACATTTTTGTTTGGTGTGTGTGTTTGTGGATGTACTCATGGTGCCGGCCACAGCACACATGTGGAGGTCTGAGGACAACTTTGTGGGGTTCTCTCCTTCTACCTGTGTTTTAGTTCAGTGAACCTAACTCCTTGGGCTTATGGGGAGTTTACTTTTTGGCATTCTCTTGGGTCTTGGGTTTATGCTGGCCTTGTTTCCTAATAACAATGTCTGAAGTGAAGTGTAAAATCCACCATACAGAGAAAAGAATAGGGACGCAGTGCAGGGAGGCTGCAGCTTGCGTGCCCAGAGGTAAGTATGGGAAGGAGGAAGAAAGGGGGAAAGGGAAATATTTTGGATCTTCCAAAGTATAATTTACAATTCTACCTTGTAGGGTTTTTGTTGTTGTTGTCTAGTTTGGGGTTTGAGGCAGGATCCCATGTACCCCAGGTTGGTTTTAAGCTGAGGTAGCTGAGGACCAACCCTAAACTGCTGTGCCTGTTTGTCTAGTAATGGACCCCAAGGTCAGTCTACCAACTGACCATACTCTCAGTCCAGAAAGCTGTACTTTTCCTGTTGATTTTTAATGGATCAAGCCTGGCTCGGGACCATCGCCATGTCCTTGGTCCCATGATGCTTGCTCATGATGCTTCTTCAGACAGTGGCCGGCTTGATGTGTTTCAAATGGGATAGCCTTCAAAGCAGCAAGTCGCTGAAGCCACCTAGAGAAAAACAAAATTGGACCCATGGAGATGAAGTCAAAACCTCGAGCCAAATTCATCTGGAGAAAAGGCATTTTTAGAAATCCATGTAAAGTGATTAAAAGTAAAGGCAAATACGTGTTTGCTCTCTGCTGCAGCCAAGGGCAGCTAGGTAGTGTGGACTAGGGAACCACTGGGAGCTCCAGTCTTGCTCACGGAGCCTGAGCAGTGGTTAGCCTTCTGTGGTCCAGGTGTGGTACCTCTGTGTCCCCGTGAGGAAAGACCACTGAGAGGGGGACAGTATCTATGAGTAAGAATTAGCTGTTTATTCCTCATGCTAAAACCTAAAGAGAAAAAAGGCTCTAGCATGTTCCACTCTCAGAAGTTCCGGGTATCAGTAGGTATGGTTATAATAATGACGCTGCTAGTATACAGTAGGTACTCAGTAAATAATCATCCAGTTGTGTTCGCCAATAAAGCAGCTCATGCTTATATATAAGACTTGGGCCTGGAGTAAAACTACCCCAAAGTCCTGCCATTTACCATGGGATGTGAAGCCTTATAGATAATCCCAGTACATGGAGTATATAGAGTCTCATAAATGGGTGATAAAGGATGGTATGGGATGCTTCCTAAATTGTCTCCAGGTCGGTGAGTTAGGCGCTTCAATCATTTATGAAGTGGCGTGATATAGTCTATTGTGTAAGGAATGATTTAGCAGTCCCTCTTCTGAAGACTTTCCACTTCTCATGTGTTGTCCTTCCTTTAGCAGGTGTCTTCTGCGGAGGTACGCATCGGGCCCATGAGGCTGACACAGGACCCTATCCAGGTACACTTCTATCCCTCAGGAGGGGCTTTTCTTTCGGGGTACATGGATATATGAAGAATGCTTAGCAGTCTTCTGAATTAACCACGGATAGCCATCTTTGTCCTTCCCAATACATATATGTATATGTATGTATGTATGTATGTATGTATGTATCTATCTATCTATCTATCTATCTATCTATCTATCTATCTATCTATCTATCTATCTGTCTATCTATGCATATATAGATACATATAAACACACACATACACACACACACACATATATAATTTGTGTGTGTTTGTCTTATCAGTATCATGCTCCAGAAATCAGATTGGTTTTTGAGGACTTAAATATCACCCTACTTTGCCCAATGGATTGTGGGGGAGAACAACCCAGCATCCTGCTGCCCAGAGAAAGGGAGGACATTCTATGTGTTGAAGGGTGTGACTTTGCTGAGAGCCACAGCTGGCTGCAACTCTGGCTTGACCTTAGCCATGTGGGTTTGTGCACATCGCTTCCTTCCTCCGTCTGGCGTCCCGGCTGACACAGGGAAGATGAGATTTCCTTTCTCATGGAGGACTATCAATGCAGCAAAACTGCCTTTCATGCCCTTGTAGAAGACTGTCTGCCTGCGGAAGATGCTCAAGAATGGCATCTGGGACTGTTGTTTGGGAGAGAAAATGATGTAGGAACCAGTACACATGCTGGTAATTGTTTTGGTCAATCCATACCTTTATTGATGAATAAAGATGGCTGGACTACTCTCTTTTATAGTTCACTAATAAAATGGTAGAGAGATGGTAAGAGCCTGAGAACAGGGAGTTTGCTGGGAGGTTGTTTCTCCTAGGAGTGTCAGAATCCGCACCCATGCAATCTCACCAACAAGAACAAGGGCAGTAATAGACATGCCAAAGTGGTCTAGAGAAAGCCCATGAGGCCTCAACCCTACACAAAGAACTCTAGGCAACCAAGGGATGCTGAGAGTAGGAGAAATAGTCTTTCCCGAGGAAGAGCACACGAAGTGGTTATCCAACCAAATGATCAGCACTGAGAACATAGATACAAGTAACTGTTAGCAAGGGGACGGTGAAGCCATCAAACTGGATCACTCCATGGGTGGAAAGGCAGGTTTATTGGGGGAATTTTAAACTGTGGTGGCTTTCTCAGGGACAGAGAGAATAGCAAACCGTGAGGGAAGCCTCGCCTATCTTGAAGGGGTCTGTCTGCAGCAGGAGGAACGTCAGGAAGCAAGAACTGGATGTTGGAGTGGTTTGGAGGGAGAGGGCTGTAAGCCCAAAGACCCTGGGAGCTGGCATGGGGACTTTGATGTGTGCTGTAAGCGTGTGTTAATAGAGAGGAGAGCCAGCTCTAGGCTGTAGTGTCAGACCAGGGGAGTATGGCTCTTTCTGACAGACAGAAACCCACTTCACAAGTTTCTGAGCAATGTTGATTTTAGACTTTCGTTTATCCACTAGCAATCCTTCTGTTTGTCCAGCCTGAGCTGAGCCCAGACTGTTCTTTACAGCATTGTCAGTGTCACTGTCATTTGAGGGGCTGGGGGCTCACTTTGGACCTAACAGTTCTATGTAACAATAATTAGTGAAAAAGAGGCCTTGGATTTGAAAGAGAGCAAGCATGGGTATATGGAAGGGTTTGGAGGGAGAAAAGGGAAGGGGTAAAGGATGTGATTATATGTGATATATTAATATAAAAAAGTATATATAATATATTAATATAAAAATATCAAGAAGTAATAAAAACTAAATTAGGAAAAGAAAAAAAAACAAACCATGCCTAGACTTCTCTTCTTGATCAGGAGCCAGGGACCAAGCTCTATAGAAAATAGCTACTTATTCAATTGATATTAGTAATTGAATAATAATAAATAAAAGTTTTGTGTCCCCTGTGGTTTAAGCAAGAAGCCTATGAGACAGTAGGTGCTGAGACAGAAGAACTGGGAGCCAGAGCCAGAAAGGCCACCCACCTGCAGGACCGGCCAGCTCTAGCCCTGACCGTTTAGCAGCTGCTACTCTCTCAGCCCTTTCCCTTCCTGCCCTTCTCCAAACGTTCACATCATCCCTATGCGGCAGCCCCTGGGTCCTGAGCAAGTGTGCCTCTTCCTCATATCAGCTGTAGCTTGCCAGCCCCTGGACATGGCCCCTGGAAGACACAGCGGGCACGCCCCCCAGGCTACAGAAGAGAGTGAGAACTGAACTAAAGACACGTGCTGCTTGAGTTTCGAGCAAAGGAAAAATAATGTTTTATAGTCATTTGAAAGGAATAACAGATTTAGGGAAAAGAAAACAACAAAAGGAAGAGGCTTAGCTTGGGAAAATTTGATGAAAACAAATTTAGGAGCAAAGAGAGGGAGGAAAAAAACACAAGCCACAGCGATTTGCATCGAATACAAGCAAATGGAAAATTCTTGTAATCGGTCTTAAGGGGACACAGTTTGAACTCCAGTTTTGAATCAAAGCAGTGGTGAATAAGGGGGCTGATAGTGTGGGTTCAGTCTCAAAGCCGTTTCCACAGTGATTCCTGGGGGACTAATTCAGGCTCACATCAGTCTCTTTCACCTCCCCTCTACCCTGTTCTGTGTTGGCAATGCAGGCTCATGATAAGAATGTAATTTGCCAAACCATAAACTATTACACTTGCTTCCATCAAATATTAACATTATGCCCTATGCGTTTCAGAGAGATATATCCCTCCCCAGGAGCAGCACTGCAGACACTGGTTAAGCCTGTATTTAGTTCTTTACTCCCGTCTTTCCCTCGGAACACCATAACTCATATTTACATTATTTTCCCTCCATATTTATGTGTCCATCTCTAATTGCCACCTTTTCCTCGAGTGTCTTGAAGGCTGACTTGAGAAGTATATTGTAAGCGTGCTTCTGAAATTTATTCTCATCATTTGGCGTCTCTAGATGTCATACTGGGGGGTTTCAGGGACACTGCCGCACTGACCTGACGTCCTGGAGGTTTGTTCTGCCTTCTTGGCAGTATTCTGTGGTCTCACCTTTTCCCTGGAGCTGTGAAGTCCATTTTGAATTAGCTTTGTGATATGAGACAGGAAGTGGGCTCCATTCTTTCTGATAGGCTGCCCAGTTACCCCAGCAGTGCTAGTTCAAATTACTCTTGATGCTGCATTGTCTTGGCACTTTTAACAAAAAAATTGACAGCTAGGAGGCTAAGAGCTGGCCGATCAGTTAAAAACCATGCACTGTGCTTGCGGTGGACCTGATTTCAGTTCCCAGCACCCATGGTGGACAGCTCACCAGCACCGTTGCTCCACTTGCAGAGCCTTCTAATGCCTCTGGCCCCTGTGGGTTCTGTACTCCTGTGCGCATACCCACACTCAGACACAAACTTAAAAATCTTTTAAAAACCTCAACTATAAATTAATTTATATATATGTCTTTTGGCAAGGGGTTAGAAATTGCAAGGTGAGTCACAGTCACCAGCTTGATTCTTAGTTTTTAAGATGGTCGTGGGCACTGAGATGACCATGACCTTGCTGAACTTATTTGTGGGCTCACACAATCCTCTTAAAAATACTCATTTATTACCAGAGAGTATACAGGTGCCATGGTGTGTGTGTGGGGGCCAGAGGACAGCATTAGCCAGTCCTTTCTTACTCCTTCACCCTTGTCTGCCGAACCGTCTTGTTAACCCCCATACAGTCTTTCTTTTTTATGGAGCCCTTGGGATTTTTTTTTCATGTGTAAAATCATGTGATCAGTCTTCCTTTCCAAATCTGACTTCTAAAAAATTCGCCTAACAAATTTTAGAACAAAATGTGTTTAGCGTTTCTGTTTTGTTTCGTTTTGTCCTCCCTATCCCCAACATGGAGCGATAACTCAGTAACAGAGCCCTGGTTGAGCCTGTGCAGGGCCCTGGGTTTGATTACCAGCACTGAGAAAGCAGCTGTTTTTTTTAAAGGTACTCCCACATACTTTACCAAAGTTGCATCATTTTATGTTCTAAAAAGGATGAAAGACTGTTTTGCTATTCCAATGCAGTGCTGGATTTTGTCCTTAATTCAGCTTCAGCTTTCCTAGTGGATAAGGTACACAGACTGGAGTTGAGAGTCGTGTTTTCCCATGATCAATACAAATCTTTTTCATTAGCTTTTTGGCTATTCCAATCATTTCTATTTGGCTAAATCTTCTGTCCATTTTTTAAATTGAGCTATTTTTCAAAGATGTTGAATTGAGGAAATTTTGGTGTGTGTGGGTGTGTGTGTGTGTGTGTATGTGTTATAAGCATGTGTGCACATGTGTGTCGGTGGACATACTTGTGCATGTAGAGGCCACTGGTGGATGTCATGTGCCTTTCTCTGTCACTCCCCATCTTATATTTTAAGACATAGCCCACCAGTTTGTCTAGACCGAGTGGGAGGTTGCGCTTCTCTTTGCTGCCTAGCCCTGCAGTTGCAGCTCCCAGCCAGTTTTTACATGGGTGCTAGGGGTGCAAACTCAAGTCCTCACATTTTACAGCAAGCACTTTAGCCAATGAGCCACCTCCCCAGACCCAGAAGAAATTCTTTGTATATAGTGGTTATAAATTCTTCAACGGATTTTTTAAAAAATATCTTTCTCCTATGATGTGGCTTTTTCCTTCATTTTCATAACTCTGGCTTTTTGTGAGCCAACGTTTTATTCTGATAAGAACTTATGTTACATGATACACACTTACGTGTGTCACACATGCTAAGAGGTCACATGTATACATGTGTCACATGCATACGTGTGTCACATATACTAAGAAGTCACATACATATGTATGTTACACATGCTAAGAGGTCACATGCTTACATATATTACACATGCTAAGAGGTCATATGCATACATGTGTCACACATGCTAAGGGGTTACATATATATGTATGTCACACATACTAAGAGGTCACATGTCACACCTGCTAAGAGGTCATGTGAATACATATGTTATACATGCTAAGAAGTCACATACATATGTATATTACACAGTCATACATATGTTACACATGCTAAGAGGTCAAATTTTAGCACTTCTCAAGCTATATTGTATTTCTGTCCTTTCCAATATGATCTGTCTTTTGCAAGATTAGACTGCCATTTCATAGCCATTTCTCCATAACTGAAAGAAGTTGCCTGGAAGACTTAGTCTTTCAAGCATATCAAAACACATAGTGAGAACCCACTACCCGGAGAGAGAACTGGAATGTTAGCTCCGTGGTAACACACCCAGAGTGATCAAAGATGCACCGAGGCAAGAGTACATGTGGTGCCCGAGATGAGTCACTCGGCAAAGTGCTCGCTGCTCATGTTTGGGGACCTGTGTTCAGGGCATGGCAGCACACACCTGCAATCCTAGAATGAGGGAGGTAGACCCAATTCCTGGATTTACCAGCCAGTTAGTCTAACCAAACCAGGGAGCTCTGAGTTCAGCGAAATACATTTTTTTCAAAAACTCTGGTGGAGAGGGCTGGTCAGATGGTCAGTGGGTAGTGGTGTCTGCTGCCATGCCTGAATCCTGACTTGAGTCCTAGGACACACATGGAAAGAGAATTAACTCCCAGTGGTTGTCCCCTGACTTTCACAAGGGAGCCATGGCACATGGGAGTACACACACACACACACACACACACACACACACACACACACCCCTCACACTCTTACACACACATAAGCACACATCTCTCTGAGTGGGGTGGAGAATAGAAGAGTTTTTTTTTAAATCTTAAAAATATGTAAGACTTTAAGAATCTGAGTCCCTGCTATGTGCAAGACTCTATGCACCACAGGTGGAGATGACAAGATGTCACAGTGGCGGTATTGCTAGCCGGTCACGGACTCTGTTTCTGCTGCTGATTTGGTAGCAGTATCAGAAAAATGAATCCATGTCCTAGTGCTTTCATTTTTGTTTTTGTTTTGTGGTTTTTGTCCCCACCCCGTGGAAGAAAAACATCTATTCTGTCTCTTCACTGCAGTGCTAAACATATGGATTAGCTACATCAGTCAAGCTTGGAGGAAATGGCGAGATAAGAGTATCTCGGTATGTGTTTGCTTTGGGAACGCAGTTCCGAATTCATCAGGGGAAACTGGGGTGTGGAGCATGGGAGCACGGAGCCGAGATGCTCCACACATGCTGCCCAGGGAGAGCCGAACGTGCTAGAAGAGCAGTGTGAGCTGCGCCATGCATCTCCCGCGTGAGTGGCTGTGACTCACCAAGAGAGCCATCGTCTTCAATCTTGGCCAGAAGAGAAAAACGTAAGGGGGATGTTATGAAGCAGTAAATTCATACCACTGTGACACTGTCTGGAAAGCAAGCAGTCTCTTCTTCATCTGTGCTTGGAGCATGCTTATTTCCCCAGCGTGGAGAATCCGCCTGCCTCTGCTCAGAGCCCTGGCCTCACTTCCCTCACGCTGGGCTTTCCAGTGAACTTGGAGCTGGATCCCCACAGCTGTGGCCTAAGCTTTTCCTATCAAGGCAGATTCTTCAAAAAGTGTTTTCTTGTGTTTACATGGGTATAATTTTTTTTTCTAGAGCCATCAAATATCGGGTTTTGTTTGTTTTGAGACGATGTCTCTGTTGCCTAGGCTGTCCTGAGATTCACTGTAGCCTAGATTAGACCCGGCCTCCCACGTGCTAGGATTGTAAGCATGAGACACCATGCCTGGCTTTCACTTGGGTTTATATGTCAGAGAGTACATGGCCTTGTGACTAGCTGACTGCCACCACAAAGAGGGTGAAGTTCCTCATGACACTACCAAATTGTCCCTTCTACCTAGCCCAGCCAGTCTGGGGTCGTCTTGGCTTCAATTTATACCATTATCTGTGTAGCTTATATATGTCTCTTAGTCACCATCCAAGATGAAGTCTATAAAAATGAGAATGGTGGCCACATTCAAAGAGTTACAGAAGGACTATGAGGTAAAAGAATGTCTCAAGTCCTTTGGGTTTAGTGACTGGATAAAAAGGACACTCCCATCAAATCCATTTTTCTAGAAGCATTTATGATAAATCCTAGGTCAGTACTTCCACCCCACCCCTTGATTGGCTCTGTCTCAAATGAAATTGGCTAAGAGTTCAGTATCCTGTGGGTTCATCTTACATCGTCTGTGTGTGTTGATATGCCTCAGATGACCCTTGCTAGCTTGAGTGTCTTACAACCCAACAAACTGTTCTAAAAGTTGGGTGTTTCACTATTGATGTTGTGAGTCTATTTGAAGACACACAGGCAAACCTTTGTCAAGAAAGAGCGCAAATCAGGGGCTGAGGAGCCGGCTCAGTGGCTAAAGTGCTCGCCATGCAAGCATGAGGAAAAGTTGAGTAGGCATGCCTGTGACTCCAGTCAGAGACAGAAAGTGGGGATCTCCTTAGCAGTCTGGCTGGGGACATTGGCTATGTTAGTGAACTTCAGGTTTGTTGGAGAGAGAGACTCCTCCTCCGTGAATAAGGTGGAAGAGAGGTCAAAGACGATTCCCAACATCACCTCTGGGCATGCAAGACTACACACACATGCATGCATTTGTGCACACACACATGTACACAAAACCACAGTGGAAAAAAAGAAAGAATACGTCATAGCTAACAACACCTCCTCCTTCAGGTCAGGAGCAAGCTAGTTTTGTTTGCATATTTTCTTTAGGGAAGATAGTTTTATTATCAGAAAGAGACTATTGGTAGCTTACAAGGGTACTCTGAGTTTTTTCTCAGAACTGTGACCAGGACTTCCAGTAAGGGCAAAGTGGCATGGGCTGGCAGGGAAGATTGCTGAAGGAGGGGTGAGCAGGTGTGGGATCCCCTGCACTGCTGAGGGCAGTCACTGATCCCTACCTGTGGACTAGTGTTGTACGTGTTATTCCCAGCGACCCTTGCTACCCTGGGGACTCCTGCAGCGTGTGACCTCTGCTGTTGATACTGCCACTCACAGAGCCTACCCCTGGAGGCCCCAAAGCAGCCTGTTCACCTCATTCTCTCTCCCAGCCCTGGCTCGGCCTGTATTTCATTATTCTAGCTTAGGGTGAACAACAAATGAAACTTTATAGTTATAAAAAGATTTTTGACAAAGTTCTATGTGTTGACAAGCTAGAGAGGTTGTTTGGCCTGGCAGACTTGACTTGACTTTGCACATACAACCCAAGGTTTACCATGTCAACAATAGTTAAATACCTCTAGATCCCTGACTTCAGAGCTCAGTTACCTGGGTGTCTTAACTGTTAATGGTTAAGTATAGACCGCACCAATAGCTCTTTAGCCCACAGATCATATATAGCATGATCAATGACAATTCATGTCACTGTTTTAAAAATCTCTGGTTCCTGCCCACCTGTCATTCAGATAGAGCATAAACAACAAAGTGGGCAGTTGCGTTGCCTCCTGTGTTTTGATGCTAAACTCACACAACCTAATACAAAACAGAGGAATGCACCAGCCAGCCCAAAGCAATCCGTGAGAAGTGACGATGCTGCGACATGTCACTCAAATTTAAACAGAGTTAGAGGAGAAATTGCTGCCCGGGGAGAATGCTGCTGCTGCTATCGTCTTTGAGGGACACTGGACACATAGCCAGTGTGAAGGCAATCAGTTAATGCGATGAGGGGAATAAAGGGCCAGCCAAACATGTCACATTCACTAAAGCTTTTTCAGGGATGGCGTGATGGCAATGCAAAGGACCATTTGCCAAGGCTTAGAAAAGATGCTGTATCTCCCTATCAGACTCTGGCTAGAAGGTGGCCAACACCGTTCAGCTCTTCTTTGGTAGCTTTGAGAGGACACTGCAGGGTCCCTAAATCTCAATGACAGTGTGCTGAGCAAATGCACTTTTTTCATTTGTCTATATTATTACCAAGAAGCCAAACCTCACAGGGTTTTGACAGAAACCTTCAAAGGTCACAGTGTTTATGCAGACTGTTCTTTGGCCATTTATGATCTAGTTCTCCCATGCAGAGGAGGCTGCCTGTAGTTGTGTTCTTACCTGAACAGAACACAACAGAGCAGAGGTCAGTCCAGAATGAACAGTGTTTGCTTATAGCTCCTGTAAGTTCAAGGAAAGCCTGGGTAGTCAACAAGACTCTGGGACTGTAATTTAGGGTTGGTAACTGCCTAGCAAGTGTGTGTTCCTGAGTCCAGTTCCTAGTACTGCAAACACAGACACACACACACACACACACACACACACACACACACACACACACACACAGAGGGGGGAGGAGAGAGATTCAATTTTTTGCAGGATCCAAGGAAGAGTTGCAAAGCCATAACTTGGAAGAGGTGGCAGTGGGGCCAGGCAGCCTCTGAGCACTTTGACAGTGATAATTTTAAGTCCTTCCTTCAATGTCTCCACTATTAGTGGCCATAGTTTCCAGCCATCATCCTCTGTGTTTCTCTTCTTGGAATCCTTATTTCTGGAAATGAGATACCCTTAAACCAGCTGTGATCTGGGGGATGGTGATTCGGATCCACCACTTTCTTGGAGAAAGAATGGTTTTCTAGAGATAGGCCAGCACATTCCAAGATGGTTGCTATTGTGTTGTTACCCTAAAAGCTATGGATTTCCATTGTGCTTTTGAGTTGATTTTTCTAAATCAATGTGCTATAAATGGAAAAAATGTTCTAGTAAGTACTTTTCTAATATAAACACTCCATTTCAAATGTAAAATATATTATTATCAGTAGTAGTTTTATTGTTATTCAGGTAAGCTAATACATCATGAAAATTTATGCCATTGAAAATATGGTTTAAGTTTCCAAAAGAAAGGGAAACATCACAGTAATGGGACCACTCAGACACACTCCAGGGCTAGTCAGGGGTCCCAGGGATCAGGAAGTGACAGGTGCAGAAGGCTTCCTGTGGTTTTATGAGACAATAAGGGCAGGCAGCGTATGTAAGTTTAAGTCAAGCAAATCTGGACAACTGGGAAATTTTGGGGACCGTGGACATAGGGATTGTTTCTAGTTTGTAGGTGTCTGGTCCTGAGCTGACTAGGGCAGGAGGACAGGGTCCAAATGCCGGGGCAGTCAGGAATCCATCAACTCAGAGAAATCCTGTCTCCCCCATATCAAAGTCCTGGTGTCAAAACATCAGAAAGGCATGTGTGTTAGTCAGAGTTCTCTGTAGGATCAGAACTGAAAGAATGAAAACAACACACACACACACACACAACACACATACACAACACACAATATACACACAACACACACAGTAGATGTTCAGGAAATATTTCTGGAATATTGCTTCTTGCTATTTTTTCAAAAAGTGGGCACAACATGAATAAAATCGATTGACATCTGTAGCATGCTCCAACAGGAGAGACTAGACAGGCTTGTGTTCTTATTGGACCAGTCAATATTGAATCATAATGATATATAGAGGATTTATCAGAGTGGATTTTATACTGTGGTCTGAGTAGTTCAACCATGGTTGTCTCCCAGTAGAAAAGCCAAGGATCTAGTAGCTGTTCTGTCCATGAGCCTGGATGTCTCAATGGTCCCAGGAGATCCTAGAGAGCTGCTGCTCTCCTGTCTATATTAGAATCCAGAAGAAGTGGGTTCTAATACCATCAAAGGAATGCCGCAACCACAGAATAGATGAATGAGGACAAGCGGGCAGAACCCACAATCTCCCTTCTTCCATTTCCTTAATGTAGGTTTCCATCAGAATGTGTGACCCAGACTTGGGAGGGGGTCCTCCCAGTTTTAGCAATCTATTCAAGAAAATCCCTTACAGGTGTGCCCAGATGCTTGGGTTTGGTAGATTCTGCATGTAGCCAAGTTGACAACCAAGATTAACTGTCACAGCATGGTTAATGCAGTCCCCAGCTTAAGTCAGGCTTATGCCTAGTTTTTTTTTTTTTTTGTAAATTGGCCAAGATGGCCTTCCTATGGTCTAGCCCTCTGCTTCACTTGTGACCTTTGACACCCCAGACACCCCAGACATAGTCATGAACCTTTTAGAGTTGTGGTTCTCAACCTGTGGGTTGCCATCCCTTCCCACAGGTCACCTAAGACCATCAGAAAACACAGTTATTTTACATTATGAGTCATAACAGTAGCAAAATTGCAGGTATGAAATAGCAATGAAAATTTTATGGCTGGGGCCCCCACAGCATAAAGAACTGTATTAAAGGGTCACAGCATTAAGAAGGGTGAGAACCACTGTCTTAGGGGCTTCCAGAGTTTTGCCTGGAGAGCTTTACTGCCAAATACCAACACCTTTCTTGACCACCTGCCCCTCCCGGTGCTGGTAACCACTCCAGAGTTCCCTCCCTCCACCTGCTACTTTGGAGCTCAGCCTTTAACAGCTGAGCCATCTCTCCAGCCCTGCCTGCTACTTTTTAGGTGGCTTGTATCACTTATTAACCTTCCATAGTCGTGTCATTTCTCAATGTGCTTATTGTCTGTTTTCTGCTCTTTACTATGACAAACAAGGAGTTTTTATTTTGTCCAACAACATATGCTAAGGGATTTTTTTAAAGGTATCAGGAATATAGTATGTGTTCAGGAAATATCTGTGGAATAATACCTTTGACATTTTTTAAAAAGTGAGACCTTCCAGTTTTGTGTAAAAACACAGGAAATGAGGAAGATTGGTTGGACTCTGCAAGTCCAATAGGAGAGAGTAGATTTGTATTCTTAATGTACTGGTCAATATTGAACCATAATGATCCCAAGGAAATGGGTGTAGCTTGTTGAGATTCTGGTTTACAGACCCATCAGGTAACCAGACAGATGTGAGGCAAAAGATTCTGTCAGCTTCTGGCTCGTGGCTTCTACACATTGTTTCTCGTCTTAATATCACAGTCATACCAAGGAGGAGGCACGTGACTTCCTTCTTCAAGGAAGCTTCAACCCAATCTTACCCATTGTCCTTGCCACAGCAACTGTTTGATCCGAAGGCTTTCTTTCCTATATCGTGACCTTCACCTCTCTGGGGAGAGCTCCCTCCCGCCTCTTTCTAGTGGCATCTCAGTGTCTGCAAAGGTTAGGAGCATCTCAGGCTGGAGTGATAGACCTTGGTCAGGGTGAGCCCTTAGAGAAAGAGAGCCGTCCCATGTTTTCTGGCAGATGGTATTAAATCATGTGCTGAAAAATAAAAAAGATGTTAAAATCATGCTGAAAAAATTTTTTTCTGCTCCTGGAGGCATGATAGTTGAGAAAACAGAAAATTATTCAGCGTGTGAGATGATTGAATAGATGATATATTTGGATATATTTAATGTTCAGGGATTATTGGGGGAGGTTTAGGTATGAAGTGGTTTCATGGTTTTGTCCTTACAGGAATGAATCTTTCTGTTTAACAGGTATGTGTGGATAAGATTATGTTGATTGCATTTGCCACACACACACACACAAGATTTGGGATAGAGCAGTGGTTCTCAACTTGTGGGTTGAATCCCCCACAGGGCTCACATAGCAGATATTTATATTATGATCCCTAACAGTTGCAAAATTACAGTTATAAAGTAACAACAAAATAATTTTATAGTTGGGGGGGGTCACCACAACATGAGGAACTGTTTTAAAGAGTCGAGGCATTAGGAAGGTTGAGAACCACTGGGTTGGAGGGAGGGATAGAACAAGCCCCTATTGGCTAGCAGTTGGCTATTGCTGAAAGTGATTGATGGGTGGGTGAGATCCATTATATTATTGTGTCTACTTCCTTATAGGTTTCTAATGTTGAAGTAATAAGGTATTTTACAAACATAATGGTAGCAGTTGGGCACTGTGGCTTATTTCTGTTCTGATTATAAATGAAACACTTTGGGTATTTTACCATGACCGTGGGTATTGGACTTAAAAGCCCTCCACGCTGAGAGAATAACTGTTCTAGTCCTAATTGTTTAAACCAGAAATGGATGCTGAAGTGTGCCTTAGCAATGTCTTCAATTCTTGTGTCTTTTTCTTCGCACCCTTTTGCTGAAGATGCCTCACGCCTGCAGGATCATAGTGAAGGCCTTTGCAGTGCAAGCCTGTAAACCCGGCTACTCAGCAGGTTCAAGGGCTGTGACTTCAAGGCTATCTGGGGCTTCCTAGCAAGACCCTTTCTCAAAAATAAAACAGGAATAACCTTCTTGTAGTTCTTATAAAACCCTACAGCTTGTCACTGGTTTTACCAGGCATCTCATAAGTGCCAGCCTTCTCCTGGGCAGAGGAACATGGCAAGGAACAGGACCGGCCACCCTCACTCCCCCAAGGCTTTATTCTCAGTGCTCAGTTAGACCCTAAAGAGGTTCACGTGGTGGTAAGGTTTCCCTAGCTTCCCAACTGCCAGAGACTCTGGATTCCTGAGCTCAAGAATGCCGAGGAGCGTCTACATGGCACCTACCTTCTTTTCCATGGGTGGGGCTATTCTCTGCAATGAAGCAAAGAGAGGCAAGCCATCCTCAGCTTGGTTCCATCAGCCTCACGGTTCATGATCAGTCTTTTGTCGTGCTGGCAAGAGTTGGGTGTTTACATTCATCTCTCAGGTTGTTGTCAGCACTCGGAAGTTCCTGCGTCTCTACAGCTGTTTCAGTGTGGAGCGCAGGAAGCCTCCAAGGACTTGGAAGCAAAAACCATTTGCATTGAACCAGATGTGTGCATTTGCAGATCATCATGCTACCTGCGGAACCCACGTGACTTATCCTGTCCGGAATGACGCTGTGTCCCTCATTTATTTAAAAATAGAGCTGACTGTAAGAAAACTTGCCACCAGCAACATCCACTCCTCACTAGAATGATCAAGCCACCTACCTGTGTCCCACCCTCCTTCCACTCAACTAGCTCCTATCCAAGAAGATGGTATAGCTTGTTTGGAGATATCAGGCATTATTGGAGCTGAACCCAGACAGCCTTCCTTTGGAGCCCTGTGTTTAGCCAGTGTCCCCACGGTCTGTTTTCAGTGCCTGCCTGAGGGTGTGGATTTTGGTTCAAGATATCTTCTTTCTGTTTCAGGTTTTGCTAATCTTTGCAAAGGAGGATAGCCAGAGTGACGGCTTCTGGTGGGCCTGTGACAGAGCTGGCTACAGATGCAACATTGCTCGCACTCCAGAGTCGGCCCTTGAGTGCTTTCTGGACAAGCATCATGAAATAATTGTGATCGATCATAGGCAAACCCAGAACTTTGATGCAGAAGCGGTGTGCAGGTACCTCTCTCTGTCTGGGTTGCTTAGTAACCCCCCTGATCTGCTCTAAATGAACTTTCTCTATAGACAGCCTTGGGTCCCAGCACTGACCTGAGAGTCATAGATCTGGATTGCCAAGACAAAGACTATGGCTCCTTCCTACAGATGCATCTTGTCTTCCCATTTCTGCACATTTGAATTGCATTGAATTTAGAGGCTGGACTCGTTCTAAAGCTTAAGGATGGTTCCCCACCCCTCCCGAGTATTGCTCATCAAAGAGTCATTAAAATTCACACAGTTTTTACTACACGTAGTTTAGATTTAAAGTAGATATTTTAAACTTCATTATTCGGTCCCAAAATGAACATCAGAAATGTGTGAAACAGAGATTTTTTCCATACGTGACACAGATGGGTAGATCCTGTAGCAGGCTTCCCAGACATGGAGGGAAGAAGGCAGCCACTTTAGTGGCAGAGTCTTCCTGGGCCCATGCCCCCACCTTTTTATACAAACGCTTGCGCTTCAGGGAGCAGGCACCTGTCTGTTCATAAACAGATACACAATGTTAAGAGTTTGCTCAGGGTGGACTGAGCCATTCAACATTGGCCTGGAAGAGTCACGAATTAATGGAGAACAGGACAGAGTCCAGTTATATATGGGGCCGGACTTTTATTGAATATTAGTGAATGAAAAATAAAGAAATTGATTCTTAAAGCTTTTGTTATCCTGACAAAAATATTAATGTATTAAGATTTTTTTTTGTCACAGGGTTTGCCTTGCCTTGCTATTTTATGATGACTTGCATTTTCCCAAAGAATTTTTAATTAACCAGTGGGTTTTTTTGGGGGGGGTTGTTTTTTTTTGTTTTTTGTTTTTTGTTTTGTTTTGTTTTAGTTTTTTTGGTTTTCCAGACAGGGTTTCTCAGTGTAACTTTGAAGCCTGTCCTGGCACTAGCTCTTTTAGACCAGGCTGGCCTCAAACTCATGGAGATCCACCTGCCTTTCTCCAGAGTGCTGAGATTAAAGGCGTGTGCCACCACCACCCAGCTATTAACCAGTGCTTTATCAGTTTCAAGTCTTACCTTTCTCCATAGAAATAGTTTCCTATTTAGTAACACACACACACACATACAAAATGATATTTTTACTATTAAGAAATATATTTTCTTTCTAGACAGGTATAATGGAACACTTCAGTTATCCTAGTGTGTGGGAGACTGAGGCAGGAGGATTACTGAGTTCAAGACCAGCTTGGGCTACATAGCAAGACACCGTCTCAAAGAATTAAAAAACAAACAAAACAAAATATATCTTCTTTCTAAATGATTTTCAGGCTGGAACTGGATCCTGGCCCTTGCTCGTCTTGTAGGGCTCTGTAATCAAACACTGCTTCGGGTGTACAAGGGTAGGAATACAGTTATTCAAGATGAGAGTCCCCTGAGGTCTAGATGGATAGTCTTTGTATTTTTGTATTCTTCCTTAGAGGTAGAGGCATGATGTTTGTGTCTCTGTTACAGCTACTTAGGAAGGCAGTAGGGAATATGAGGTCAGAAGGAAGTTGTATGTATCTATATGCTGTCTGTTACTGGTCTTGTTAGGGGCGGCCAGATTCTTAAATGATTGACAACCAGCAGTGTTCTCTACTGAAGTGAGTGCTGGACACGCGCCAATAGAAGTACATTCCCTTCTGTCTTCTGTGGGCCTAGGTTCCGGGCCTTCCTTCATTTAGCATACTGACCCCAGACCGACACACCTCCAGATCTCCCTTAGTCTTCTCACCAGGAAGGCATTGGAGTCCCTCTTAACACCAAGTCCTCTGGGGAGCAAGAAGTAACCCAAAAGACAGGGGCCAGTCACAAAGGGAGTCAAGAACCTGCTCCCACTCGGCACGTTCAGTATGGGAGAGGCTATGTGAAAGGAAGATGGGTACAACATCTCCCTGGGTCTCAGAGAGGGCCTCTCAGATGCTGTATTTTTTCCCATAAAATGGGAACTAGTTCCTTTGTGAGTGTTTATACATTAGGCTCCCACATGTAAACCAAATCTTCTGGAACCTGCTCTGTGGGAGGTTGGATGAGAACCAGAAGTGATGAACACCAATGCTGGAGTGGACCTGTCTTAGTGATAAGCGGTTCTTCTCTGAAAGATCTCAAAATAAGCAGAAGTCAGACCACAGATGTAGGTTCAAACAGTCCATGCTGATTTCTGTAGACTCAAGAATGTGGCCCTTTATTAAAGGCTTGGCCGATTCACGGAGCCCTGACCAGAGCAGTCTAGAATCCTAGCTTCATGCAGCATCACACATCTTGTGAGGCTTACAAACCTCAAAATATTACAACCTGCATGTGTTTGTTGTCTACGAAACTTCTAAGGAATATATTGATTGTCTACAGGTGGTCCTAGTTCAGCAATCTGATTGACAGTTACTTTATAACCTTTCTCAAGCCCAGCTGATGGCCAAGTACAGAAGCATCAATGACATATTAACTGGGAGAGGGACACTCTTTGAATCATCTTTAGCAGGATTTTAGGCTTCATTTGTCTGCCTGTCTGCCAGCAAGCACTTTAACTTTTATTGTTAGATCAATTTTATTGTTATTTTGATATTGTTGTTGTCAATTTTACTGTTATTTTGTGTGATCTCTTGTTTTCAAAGGAAAGTAATCCAACCGAGTTGGCTGCCTAGGTATCAGCTGATCACTGAAGGTCTATAGTACTGCTATGCTTTTAAAAAGAGTCAGATTTCGATCAGAAAACAGGAAATTAAGTAGAATTTGCCAGTTCTGAAGTAGAAAACTGGTGAGTCTGACCTGTTGGAAAATTGCTCAGGAGTTTAAAGCAATTACAAAACTAACTAACTAACTAAATTAATTAATTAAATATGTTGTTCCAGTTCCCAAGGTCATCTTTCTTTGCTGTCTCATGTGTGTTCTGAGACTTTTTCTTTGAAGGATGATTTGATTTGGTACCACAATCAGTGCAGAGAATTTTCCATAGTAGTTTAATGTAACAGAGCCCAGATCACTGCTTTGACTTGATACTTCTTTTTACAGGTCAATCAGGGCCACCAACCCCTCTGAGCACACCGTGATCCTGGCTGTGGTTTCACAAGCGTAAGTCCACCATCTACCCTACCCCAGCATGCCCTACAGCATCCTGACTCCAGCAGGATCTCCTACCCCCAGCAGAACCTCTCACTTCCTTTGGCAGTCCCCACCCCCAGCAACACCTCTCAATACCAGCAGCACCCCACGCCAGCAACACCTCCCACCCCCAGCAGGACCCCACACCCCCAGCAGCACCCCCACTCCCAGCTGCACCCTCACCACCAGCAGCACCCACCTCCAGCTTCACCCATACTCCCAGCAGCATTCCCACCCCCAGCTGCACCCATACCCCCAGCAGCACCCGCACCCCCACCCGCAGCTGCACCCTCACCCCCAGCAGCACCCCCACACCTAGCATTGCTATTCCATCTGAGACACATACATGATGCAATCCAGGTTTTGAACCAGCTCTGTGATGAGCATATCTTAGACTGTGCATTGCCCCTTCTAGAACTTGCTTTGAGGGCTTTGTTTTCCAAGTTTCCAAAAATATTTAGGGTGTTTTTTTTTCCTTCTCTCTCTTACATAATTGCTGTTAGCACGTTTTCACACACTTCAGGGGGAAAATAGGTTTCTCATCAACATGACATGCCAAAAATGAGTAAGAAAGCTGAGAACTCTGGAGAGAACGTTGTTCTAGTTCATCTTTTAGACAGGAAAGTGCCTGAGTTTTCACTTAAGAATGTGGCATGGGAGTACAGAGGCGCCAAATCCCTTGCAGGAAAAGGATTGTGGGGCTTAGGTGAGGACCGTTGTGTGGCTGACAGCAGCCCATAGACTTAGGTTAGTTTTGGCCTGGCTATCGGTACAGTGACACCCTGGGATGAGAGACTGTTCTGCTGGGATTAGTGTCTGGAATGTTCTGCACTTAAAATGCAGGGCTGGCTGAGAGAAAAAAAAGTAGTTTGTATGTGTGCCACAATACTTAGAATCCTTGCCAGTGGCAAAATTTGTCATAGTCAATTAATGGCTGTTACTAGGTTCAGAGAGACAAAGATCCTAATTAGGGCCCAGGACCTGATGGACTTGGCACTACTATGGCATTTGGCACAGATTCCACCATGAAGGAGCAGACTGGCCAGCAGCTCTGACGATAAGGTGTATGATTTTTCAGGGCAGCCTGGCCCAGGGAGAGTTGAAATGAGTGCACTGTGACAGGTCATGCTGGCACAAGAGAAAGCCATGGCGGCAGGGGCCTGAGCTGAGCAGAGCTCTGTGTAAAACGTTGCCCTTTGAGGCTTTTTACTTGATGGTTTCCGTGGGCTACGGTCCAAAGAAGGTGAAGCCCTGTCCCCGTAGGTGCCGGATACCCGCTGTCTTGGTGGGAGACTGGCTCCAGAAAGAGTGAGTCAGGACCTCGAAGAGGTCAGCCTCCTTCTCCACTTACCTCCAGAGATCTGACTAGGATCCTTGGACATGATGCCAGGGAGACCACACTACACAGTATCTCCCAAGGTTGCTTATTCTCTGGATTCCAAAATGCCTTCTGTCCTTATCATATATTAAAAATGTTTATGAGTCTTTGACTAGGAGTGGTTTTCTATGGCTTGTTACGATACTTCTGTTTTTTATTGTTATTATCAAATGCTTCTTATATAGAGAATGATGCTAAATGAGTGCCTCTGTCTTCACCATGTAGTTTAGGAAACGGACTGGAGTCTTTGTACTACCTCGTTCATAGAAGGCAGAAAGTTGGGAGTCAGGGAAACAATTCCTCTGGCAGGAATCAGCTATGGGTCGAGCCACAGACAAGTTGGGTCTTCTGTTTTCTAATGACATTTCCATCCAATCCCTCTGTTACTTGTCTTGTCTTGCCTAATTTTCTTTTCTTTTCTTTTTTCTTTTTCTTTCTTTCTTTTTTGTTTTTGTTTTTGTTTTTCAAGACAGGGTTTCTCTGTAGCTTTGGTGCCTGTTCTGGAACCAACTCTTGTAGACCAGGCTGGCCTTGAACTCACAGAGATCTGCCTGCCTCTGCCTCTCAAGTGCTGGGATTAAAGGAGTGTGCCACCACTTCCTAGCTGTCTTCACTAATTTTTAAGGAATGTGCCCTGTGCACATCTCTGGCTGTCTTGGGGACCCTCTTTCACTTTCTTGATGGTGACAATTGACATCCTAGTGACAAACTGGTCCCCACCCTACCTTTTTACTTATGGCCCATATCCAGGCTCAGTATTGAAAACTGTCTCAAAAAAATGGGTGACCGTGATCAATTTTTGTTTTCTCTTCCTTCTGGATTTCTGTTCAAATTTACACCTCTTTCCCATTTGGTTGTATGGACTGTAAGGTTGGGTATCTGTGTCACCTTGAGATTTGGACCCAGTTGGCTCTTGGGGTAGAAACTGTGCATCTAGTTGCGTTAGGGACATAGCCTTGTGAAAAGCAGCATGTGTGACATCTCCTTTTATGGGACTGCTCCCCTACATCTGCTCCAAACCCAAAGGGCGACCCAGAGTTAGGGTGGCTCTCGCCCATGCGAGGCGCACTCCCAGCACGCTGCCGTCACTTCCTCTACTGCCTGTGTTCTGCTTACATCTGGAAGACAGAAGTGGGGTCTGTGTCCCTGAAGGCAGGTGCTCCCTGGGCACACGTTGTTCAGGAAGCCTCTCTAGAGCGAATGCCAGTGGCCTTATTGCTCTCTCTCCATGTTTCAGTGTGAGGAATCCTGGTTTATAACTGCTGAGTGACCACATTTTCTGCTTTGCTGCAGATCTGGTGACCATGAAGAGGCCTCAGTTCTTCCTCTTCTCCATGCCGGCTTCAACCGGGTACGTACAAGGGGACCGAATACCTCCCTTGAGATCAAAGCGCACAGCCATGAGCGCTAGTACAGGAAATAGGTCTCAGAACTGGGAACCAGGGAACGGAAGCAACCGCACTTGCATGGGGTGGCAGTGAGCAAGCGACTAGCGAGTGCCAGTCAACCATTGGCTTCTTGTTATCTTAATACCATCTGTCACAGCAGCCGATACACGGTGATGACAAAATACCTCTTATATTAATTGGGTCAAAATCCAGCAGTCTCAAAGTCACCCACATAGCTCCATCTCACCCCTCAGACTCAGCACGTATGTGTGGTCATAGAAAGATGATGTGCCAACGTTGCCACTTAGGTTCTGTGCTCACCAGGGGCCTGTTCAGGGCCTTTAAACTGAGAGCAGGTTCATGCTGGCTTGTGAACCATTGCTTAACACCAGAAAAGGAAAAGCCTCCAATTTGAAGCCTAACTATATGAAATACATTGATATCAACATAAAGATTAAGACTGATTGTCCTAAGCAAGGGAATACAGACAAATTACTAGGATTACAAGGTAAGATAGAAACCGGATTGGGGCAAATGGCAAGAAAACAGTGGAATTAATTTACAATAAAGAAGAGAAAGTAGAGTGAGAAAAGAAAGGTTAATATTAGACAGAGTCATATAGAAAATTTACAGTCTTTCCTTCACATGTTTAGACAAATATATATATTCTTACTGTTTAAAAAAACAAACGCTTCATCTTAGGTCAAAATAGAGTAGCAATCCATAATTGATTTCTGTAAATCTAACTGATCGTCTAAACTCAGACAGATGGTCCTGTAAGTTCTTAGTGTTTTAAGTGATAACTGTGTTTTGCTATTCTTGATTTAAAATGAAAACCCTCGGTCGTAGATCATGGAGAAGCAGTAACTTCCTTTGGGTAGGGTAGCAGTCTCCCTGTGCTTTGGCGTGCTTCAGCCTAGGAGCAGGGCTCTGTGAAAGACGGGAGGCAGCAGAGATTCGTAATGTGTAATAGAAATGACTGTGTCTAGGCTCTCCTAACACGTCTTCCTGTGTGTCTGCCGTCTCTTCTTGTGACGGTTGGCATTTGTCTCTGAAAGCCTGCCTTATGTTCCCTGCTTGGATATAGATATTGAATACCTCTGAGTTTGGGAATGCAGAATTGCCAGAGGACAAAGAAGCCATGCGACTGCCATTTCTGTTAACTCATTCATTTTCTGGAGATAACTGAAATTATTCACTTGTTTTATTGATCTTCTGTGCCACATGGACCACACCTCTCCACCCCTTACCCACGCTGACCTTTCCCAGTGAGAGTCAGTACTCCGAGAGGATGGGGACGTCAGCTTTCCTGGTTACGCTGGTTTTCCAACTGAAGGATGACCTTACTGTGCCATTGGCTTTACCAGTTAGGAGGTACATTGGTCTCCTGAGCAGCCTTGGAATTCTGCTTCAGTTTAGTGACCATCCCTCCAACAGGTTTCGTGATTGGTGTCATTTGGAGGGTAGTTTTTTTCACTGGGGGACAGAGATTGCACATCTCTTGACAGGAAAGCTTAGACGGGAATGATTGTCACTCTCTAGGTACAAATGTTAAGAAAAGAAGGTTCACTGCTTTCCTTTTACCTGTCTTGTGCTACCCTGCAATGCTGTGCACGGGTCCAGACGTGTCATACAAGTTGACTGAACCCGTGGTGAATGGGAGTTCACAAGCCAGTGCCCAACAGGGATTACCTGGTGTTCTGAGTGCTCGGTCTGATCTGGTCAAGGCCGTGCACCAATGGATCAGGGTGCCCCCAACCCCTCAGGTTTTCTCCCAGTGAAACACATGGCGCCCTGATGGACTTCTCTGTGTGTTGTGGCCTCAGTGCAGTGGAGGCAGATCTCCAGGCAGCTGCTCTCCTTGTTTGGAAAAGATCTTGTCTCTGGCAGCGCTCTATCCCAGTACCTTCCAGATATGCCAGCTAGCCTTGCCTTCTGTGAGGTTGTTTCTCTTTCTTGATTTGTTTTGACTTATCGTTTGCTGAAACTTGGCTTGGTGTTACTAGCTACTGGGCCAGCACATTGGTCTATGATCCCTGAGCGGGGATCCAGGAAGAAACCCCCAACCACTCCCTCTGAAGCCTTTGTATGTGGCCAGCTGTAGTGATGCTCGGCCTACACGGTGCTTTGTGGAAGCCAGCATCTTGCCCGACGCAATTGCTCTTACATTCACCTTCATGCGCCTTTTTTTTTTTAAGCCTGAAATGATGCTTATTCATCTCAACAAGTATTTATGGGGTTCCACGTGCAAGGCAATGTGTAAGGCATGCTGGGCTGGCAGCTGTGAGCCACACTTCTCCCCAGAGTGACTTCCTTTGGAGAGGGAAGTCGGGGAGCTGTGATATATTTATCAGGCCCAGTTCCAGAGGATTTGCTTAATTTTTCTCAACATATGAAGGGTTTGGTATTTTCTCCGTGTTTTTTTTTTCAGAGGAAGAAACAGACTCCAAAATCTGAATAGCTTCTAGATTCATAACGAAGGCAAGGCTGCAGCTGTAATGTTCCCTCCTTGCTCTGTCTTGAGTCCACCCACTAATGTAGTTTTCCAAGCCATGTCCTGGAGTGCTCTCCCAGGAGCTCCTGTGTTCCCTGAAAGTGTCCTCCTGGGTGAAAGTGGTTTTGTGAATCTGTAGACTGTGTACCCTCCTTCCAGTGAGACCCCCTCAGCACACATTGGCAATTGAGCATGTTAGCCCACAAGATGTCCTGAGGGCTCCTGGAGTCAAGATCCATGCATCTCACCATCATCATCTCACCATCATCATCTAAACTCACTCTCCTTAGAGATTTCAGGGTGTCCTCAGTCACCTGCTACCCCTGAGAAGGGTCATCAGCTAGGACCAGTTTCCCTCATCTGAAAACTCAGGCAGATGTGAATCTTGATCAACTTGACTTGGTGACTAAAAGAGCAAGTGTGTCCTCTGTGTGTCTGTTTGTGGCTTTATCTTGGTCCCCCTCCACTTCACTTTGGAAGTAAGAAGCTTATCGAAAGTTGGAGGGCTTTGAAGGTATTCCTCAGGAAGAGATCACCCCTTCCAAGTGTGTGTGTGTGTGGGGGGGGTACGTGCATACATGCATGCATGTGTGAACACAGGCTCACATGCTAAGACAGAAGGGGGGAGGGGAGTTGTGTTTTCTCTCTGGCTGACTTGATTGGTGGAAATCTGTAAACAGACCTTTCAGCTGGGTCTGGCGTTCTCCCCCCCCCCCGCCATCTATCTATCTGCCTGAGAAGCATGGCTGGCACCGGGTACTTTGGAATCCTTTTCTGCTTGCTAGTGTGCTAGATATATGCTTGGAAAGTTCTGCAAAGTTTATATTTTCTGTATGAGGTAAAAATGTAAGACATTTTCTTCCGACTTAAGTAAATCTGTTTCCTTACTGTTTTTATTGGCTATTTTTTCTGCTTTTCTCATTTCTCATAAAAGTGTTGCCGTGTCCCTATGAGAGAAACCTATGATTTCTTGTATATCCTACACCAAATAATGTGCTCAATTTAAAAGATGTAAAGAAGAGACTGCAGAGGTAGCTCAGCGGTTAAGAGCACTGACTGCTCTTCCAGGAGACCCAGGTTTAATTCTCAGCGCCTACTTGGTAGCTCACAGTTGTTGGTAACTCCAGTTCCAGGAGATCCAACCCTGTCCTGGCCTCTGTGGGCACTACGGACATGTGGTGCACATACATAAATGAAGGCAAAATACATGTACAAAAAAATCTTTAGAAAACTTAATGTAGAAATGAGTTTGGGCTTGTTGAGAAGGTTCAGCTGTCTCTGCCTGGTATGAAGCATGTATGTCACAGCTCTTTGATAAATGGTGTTGAAATTCTATTTTGTTTGGCTTGGACTTTGCTTATGCATTTACTCAACCCACTAAGGGTTTGTAAATATGTAAAGGCTTTTTTTTATAATTGAGATGAAACTAAAATGGACTATTTTCAAGTAACCAATGCAGTGGCCTTTTTTATTTATTTATTTATTATGTATACAATATTCTGTCTGTGTGTATGTCTGCAGGCCAGAAGAGGCACCAGATCTCATTGCAGATGGTTGTGAGCCACCATGTGGTTGCCGGGAATTGAACTCAGGACCTTTGGAAGAGCAGGCAATGCTCTTAACCACTGAGCCATCTCTCCAGCCCAATGCAGTGGCCTTTAGAGCAGTCATGATGTGCAATTCTCTTGGTCTTGTTCTAAAGCCGGTCCCTTAGCCCCAAGTCCCCACTAAGCAGCTCATTCCAGTCCTGCTTCGCAAACTCTGGCAAGCATTGGTCTGCCATCTCTCTGTAAGGAGTCGTCTGTTTTGACGGTTTGCATAAATGGAATCATATAGTGTGTGGTTTTTGGTGTCTGTCTTTCGCACTTAATACTCTGGGGCCTTTTGCATGCTGTAGCGTACATCAGTATTTCATTCCTAGCTTATGCCTAAATACTGTGTGTGCGTACCACAATTTGTGCATCCATTTCTAGCTTCCTAGACCATCATTCTACCCCATACCATGTAAGTGAAGCTGGTGTGGACCTGATTCCACAAGGGTTGACTTGAGGTAGCCATTTTCAGTGCTTTTGGTTATATACCTAGAGTTTAATTTTTGAATAACACATAAACTGTTTCCCACAGTGACTAACCCATTTCATGGCCCCATCAGCAATGCATAGGGCTCTGATTCTGCACATTTTTACTAATACTTATTTTTTTAATTATACCTATTGTAGTGAGTATGAAATGATATCGCATTGTGCTTTGGACTTGTATTTCTTTAGTCTAGTGAGGTTGGACGTCATTTGTGTGTTTGCTGAGCAAATTTTCCGTTTTCTTGAAGAAATGTCTGCTCACGTTCTTCGCCTAGTTTTTCATTTGATTGTCCCTCTTCTGTTGTTGAGCTCACCAACACTTTGGACGAGCTCTGCCTTAGACACCCAAAACGTTCAGAAAGAGGCAGAGAATACTCCCATAAAAATGAATCAGAGGCACATTGCAGCCGGAGCCTGCTGCATACTGAGTTTCAGGTGATTGTTCCAGGGTCAAGCCGAACGGCTCAGTAGTTAACACAGCTGGGGAGGCACGCTGTGCACATGTGTGTTCACTTTGCTGTGACCCCTCATAACTAAGCTCCCCCCATCTTTGTTATGAAGTGAGCCGAGTGCATCACCTGTTCTGCTGTTTCCCTGACACTCGATCAAGCCCTGCGCACTCCTTGACAACTTCTCTGTGGCAACCCTTCCTACCTACAAGATGTCTTGCATAATGAGCTACCTGGGGGCAGGAACAACTGTTAAGTTTCCCTGTTTGACTCTCTAAGAAATAATTGGAGATGTCTTATGCATTATCTTTGCTCTCTTTTCAGAGATTTATGGAGAATAGCAGCATAATCGCTTGCTATAATGAACTGATTCAAATAGAACACGGGGAAGTTCGCTCACAGTTCAAATTACGGTACGTAGCCAAATAAGACAATACGTGAGGTTAACAACTCTTTAGAAAAGTCTGAACTGTCAACAGGCCAAAGTTCGCAGATTTATAACCGATGCCTGGGATGTGAAGCTATTACACTGCAGCCAATGGCAGTATGTTAACTGGAGTTTTTGGATATAAATGAAATAAACTGAAAGTATATCTTTTTTGACAGTATCTTCCACTATTCGTGGCAGTATTAAAACCATAACCTGGGAAGCCCTACTCAAGTTTCGTATAATTAGATTGAGACTAAGAGCATCCTTTAAGAATTAGTTTCAACTTCTGACTTTGAACTTCATAAATTCCTAGTTGGGTTGTTAGAGTTGGGGAAGCCAATAGGTAATTACGCTCTCCATCAAAATGGCTAAGCAGTGATTTCATGAAGTCTCCCTGTGGCCTCAGTATACATGGCATAGCGTCATGGAACCGGATGTACCAAGGTGTCTTGGTAAGCATGTAGTGCTTTAAGAGGTGGCTTCTCACTGGCTCTGTTCTGTGTGGGGTTCTTCCTGTGTCATCTTCTACTCAAAGGCTCTCTTGGAAAATCAGGGTCCTAGCACCTGCCTAGTTCAAGCTTGGCCCTGGCTCGCCGTTAACCTGCTCTCTTCAGGCCAGAGAACATGGAAAGACCAGTTTCTAGGAGCTTCCTGCCTCCTTCAGGGATGTCTCTGCGTGGCTTCTCTCTGGCCAACTAAGAGATACCTCTTTGTACCTCGTGCCCAGTGCAAAGACCAAGAAAAGATCTCCCTACCGTAATTATACTTTTAATCTTCATTACTTATTTTGTATCCAAATCTGACAGCATAGCCTTAAAACTAATTTTCTCCAGTCCCTGGGAAGCAGAATGATTGTGTAAGGCCACAGAAGCAGGTCTCCTGGGTCTGGGTATTACAGTGATGTAAGAAATAAAATTAGAGTAAGCAATCACTCTCTTAGATGGGAGTGGTGTTTTCTGGTGTGTGTGCATGTGTGTTAAGAATGTTGATGTTGCCACTAACCTTAGTTTAATCTCTGGACACCACCCCAATCCCCTCATGGTGACAGAAGCAAGATGACACCAATAAGTTGTCCTTTGACTTTCATGTGTGTCGTGCCATGAGTGTGCATAACACACACACACACACACACACACACAAACAGTAAGCAATAATAAATAAATAAATAATTTTTTAAAAAGTCAAAGTATGGCTGGGCAGTGATGGCGCATGCCTTTAATACCAGCACTCCAGGAGGCAGAGGCAGGCGGATCTCTGTGAGTTCAAGACCAGCCTGGTCTACAAGAGCTAGTTCCAGGACAGACTCTAAAGCTATAGAGAAACCCTGTCTCGAAAAACCAAAAATAAAAAAAAGTCAAAGTATGTCAAAACAGTGGGGATTCAGATGTTTGAGGGGTTTTGCCAGCTCAAGGCCTTAAGGGATAGCACCAAAGACATTTTGAATCTTTAAGTTAAATCCCCTGGTTTCTTTTTATCTGTATGTTTACTTCAGGTAACTTTGTACAGTAATTTATTCTTTTTAATAATGTAAATTAAGTGTATGTAGTTCCTGTGAGCCTCTGTTGATTTTAATTGAGAGTAAAATAACTTAGACCTTTGAATTTTGATGTTTGTGCAATAAAACAGAAAAGAGAGATTTCACTGAGGTTCACTCCTTTAACTTAGTTCTTACAATAAAAGCAGAGGCCCCATCATTTTACCACTGTGACTCCCAGTCCCTCATGCTATTTTGAATCATTGTTTCTGTATTCACAGATCATGTGATGGTACCCCAATCCAGATTCCTCAGAGCATCGGGCGCCAGGGGTTCCCCCAGGGAGGCTTAGGGCACCTTGACTGTGATAAGCAGGACATAAGCTGGCCTGGCAGTCTGAAATGAGCACCCCTGCCAGCCCTGTGGATAGGTCAATGTGCTGCTGAGACCCGAGTAGCCCAGGACATGTGTGGGAGCCTTCAGGCTCTCCTCACATCCCAGCTGTGTGTTTCTCAGCTCCTGACAGAGTGAGCGCCGCCACTGCTCCTCCACTCTCTGACAGGAACTGTTTGGAGGAGTTGAACATGTTGCTGGGGTCATAAGGGACCGCCCATGGTCTTCATGTAAATCAGCATGAAACTAGTAATTGCACTGAACCCAGGAAGCAGTGGCCCCAGCGAGCAGGGCTTGTCTCCCTCGAGAATGCTGTGTCCTTCTTCATCTGCAATACTATTGGCCTTCTGTCCTTCCCTCGGCCTTGCCGAGTTCACTCCCTTTGAGGACCAGGACTGCTTACACTTTACATGACTCTCCCCGGGCCTACAAGATTTGAACCCAGCAGACAGAGAACAATGATCCAGACAGTAACCTGTCTCCAGCTCTATGGGGGCACTCGAGGACATATAGAGCATCTACCTGTACCCCAAGGCAGACAAGCAACTATGTCATTTGTTAAAGACTGGGAAATGAGCTCTTTATTATACAATGCCAGAATAATTATAGTCTAATTATGTAATACTTTCCCCCTACAATCCCGCCCCCAGCTGCAGCTAAATGTGTAGCACGACTGTCATTCTGCAAGGACACAGCCTGCACGGCAGGATGCTACCAGTGTTAAAGATGGACACTTCAGCCCAGGAGTTGGAGAATGGGGACTGCCGTCTGTGCATTACAAAGCAAATAACTCATTCGAGTTCTATCCAATCGAGCAAACGATGGGGCCTAACTGTAAGCTTCCTCTGTGGAGAATGTATTTTAGCGACAGCGGGCCTAACCCCTTCTGTGCACATTTGTTGGGTTGCTCCACTGAACAGAGTTCATGAATAGCAGTGTCCAGGATGCTCCAAGCTACATGGTGAGCATGTAGCTCTTCTAATGTTCTTGGCTTCTTTATCATAAAAGGACCTTGTCACTCAATTAAAGACAGTGACGTATCAACCCAACAGGAGCTTGTGCTCTTATGGCTCCAGCGTTCCTTCCCATTATCAGCGTAGGAGTTGCATAGAGACTGTATTTATTTTACTTCAGACCTTAAGACAGTGCAGTCTACAGTTTTAGAAAGATTCGGAGCCTGATGGGTGAATGTCGTGTGGTGCACCACCTCTCTCAAGAACTGTAGAGCTTTTATCTTCACATGGGTTCTGTGCAGCAGCCAGGGTGGAGCAGCAGTGAGCACAGAGCCAAGAACACTTAACGTAGCCATCCCTTCCCATCCTTGCCACTGCCTGTGATGGCCACCAAGTAGCGATCCCATGATTCCCCTGGCCTGTTCTTCTGTCTGCCTGACTAATTTTGAGCCTCTGATTGGATGTTAACTTGTGTTCAGACTCTTCTTAAAAGCCATTGCCTTGCTCAGTCCTACCCTTGTTTAAGGTGGTATATGCGTGTAAGTGCATGCAAGCGTGTGTGTGTGTGTGTGTGTGTGTGTGTGTGTGTGTGTGTGTGTGTGTGTGTGTGTAGAGTTTGGGTAGAGTCCAGATGAAGTACGTTTCTAAGATACACAGAACAGCACATGTCCATCCCAGCCGTAATTGACAAGAAAACACTGAGAGCCAGAAGTTCTCTCCACGCGGTCTCAGCTGCCTGGCACCTTGGTCACAGTGCTAAAGCACAATCAAGCATGCTGACGCGCACTTTGCACTCACTATGCCACTGTGCTGTTTATGGACTTCCTACATGTACCCCAGGACCGCTGCCTTTTCCATCTGAACCTTTGAAACCCTTAAGAAGGCACAGAAGGAACAATTGCATTACCCATTATCTTTCCTGCTTCTTTTTTCCTTCCAGTTTTCTGACCTCTGACCTTAAGGATAAAGCATAAGGACATCTGAGATGTAGTTCACGATTCCCAAGAACAGACACTAATAAGGCTGCAGCTTTTCTCACTGAAAAGGATGAATGATTAATGCCGGCGATTAGGCTCCCTGGTTCTAGGAACATGACTCAAATTGATTGCCCCATTTTGGTGTGGGTTTATTTAAATAGAGCCATCAACCCAAGGAGGTTGAAAAGTCCAAATAGCATAGCTGGTCATGGTAGGGATAGGAAGAAGAACACCGTGTCATTCCTCGTCCTGCTGGTGTCCCTTCATGTCAATGGGCAGCATAGGTATTTGCTGTGTCCCTCTGGACACTCTGGAACATACTGTTCGGAAGCTCTAGGACGTCTAGGACATCCTTAAGAGCTGCCTTGAGAACAGACAAAATGATCATGTCTGCAGCACCTGTCTGCACGTTTAGTTGAGACGCACAGACCCCTTACAGAAACCCTGTGCCAGAGAGGAGTATGACAAAATGTGTTCATTAGAACTTAATTACCCAGCTCTCAGAGTTGACAAATTAGCCTCCGTGGCGTCTGTGTCTCCACGCATCACTTCTGAAAGGTACTTAGTATCTGGAAGGGCTTTTTCATGGAGCTGAGCTCACTCTAGACCCGGTGTGCAGAAAGCACTCTTAATAAGCCTTGGCTCTTGCTTGCCTCTCAAGCGTTAGTGCAGTGAAGACGGGGGTAGCAATCTTAGCTTTCCTTCTAATGTTCTGCTGATTTTATAAAAACAAACACAGTGGTGGTGACTAGACAGTACACAGTACAAATTTCAGTTGGGTGGGCAATTGGCATGAAGAAATGCCCTGCAAGACTTAGGAATGGCAGTGGCATCAAGCTGGTCCCATCCTCTGCCCTGCTGACCAGAGCGTGGATGCTTGTCTTACCTACCCGTATGCAGATAGCTTCATCTCTGCATCCATAGAAACGAGCGCCATCTTTCAGTGTGCTGAGGTCCTTCCTGCTTGCAGGGCTGGTTATCTTGCTGTTACTCATCCCATTCAGATAGACTCAAGAATAAAGTTTGGTTGCAATTAGTTTTTCTTTTCTCTGGATGCTTTTGCCAGCCTCAGAGAACAAAGCACCATGACTCTATGACCTTACAAGTAGTAATCCTACCACACTCTGTATTCTCCCATATGTGGGCCCGAGCACTTTGAGAAATGCCTGTAGAAGCCATCCATCACTCAGATCATTACAAAACCCCATGAAATACATATTTTTTTTTTACAGTCGTTCTCTAGATGGAGAAAACAAGAAAAAGCAAAGACCGTAAGCTGCTCAGGATCCTGTAGCTGGGAAAATACAGTCCAGTTTTACTCAGTGTTCTGTCATTTCCTAACGAATAGGTCAAAGTGGCAGCCAATTACACTCCCTCATGGTAGGAAAATAACAGTGAAGAATTTGCCCTACAAGAAGAAATACCCATCCCATAAATCAACCTTTTCCTTTCTTTTTATTTTTTTTCCTCTTTGCACTGTGTGAGAAAGCCTTCTTGGATTCTTTATACAGTCCATCTAAATAGCAGGGTTCTAGCCATGTAGTTGCTGTGTTGGCTAGTGCAGAACTTAATGTATTTGGAGTTGTTTTCTATCGGGAAGCTAGTTAAAATAAAAACCACAATTGGAGTCTGATTTAGAATATTTCAGATACCCGGGGGAGGTCAGCAAAGAAGGAGCCACATAGGAAGCTAGAAAGATACACAGATGCAAAGAACTAGGCAAGAGGGGATTGGATCAACCTGCCACTCCTGTCTTTCTTCATGCCATTGGGTGTGGCTGTAGACAAAGTGGCACCGCCAGCCTAAGAGAAGGAAAGCAAATGTCTCTATGTTGCAAAAGGCCAGCATATCTCATGGTCAGTCTGGGCCAGGCTGGGCTCTTCTCATTGACAGGAACTTGACCTTCTCCATGACCATGACTGTGCCCATACTAAAGCATTGCACACTGTGTTAAAATGTCAAGACATAAGGGAATACCAACTGTCAGGATATTAACAGTAACAGAGGGCATAGTGCCAGTGACTCTGGGGTCTGTCTACGTTGCTAAATTAACGATGTTTGTATAGCACTAACCCTAATCTTATCCATCTTTCAGGGCCTGCAATTCAGTGTTTACAGCATTAGACCACTGTCATGAAGCCATAGAAATAACAAGTGATGATCATGTGATTCAGGTATGGGAAGAAGTGCTTCACATCATTAGCACTAAAACAGAACCTTCCAGGTTCTGTCATCTCTTTATTTCAGTTACTTTTCCATAATTTTCACATATTTGCAAGAAAGGAAAATCAATGTATTAGACAACTACTGATAAACTTAAGAACTGGCTATTCAAGAGAGAATAACAGTTATGATTTTATTTTTAAAGTGTATGCATGAGTGCTTGCATGTGTGTATTTGTGTGTGTGCAGGTGCGTGCATGTGCACAGATATGCATGCACAAGTGTATGTGTGGGTGCCTGGAGACAGGGTGTCTGGTACCCTGGAACTGGAGTCATGGGCAATTGTGAGCTGCCCTGTATAGGTGCTGGGAACTGAACCCAGGTCTTCTAGAAGAGCAGCCAGTGCCCTTAACCATTATCTCTCTAGCCCAATAGAAGAAACTTATTAGCTCATATCAGAACTTTTTTATTTCTTAGGTAGAGGTGGGAGAAAATTTTAGGCCATCAGTAAAGACAATAAAGAAACAGGGTTGTTTAGCAAATGCTTGTAAGTGCTATGGGACCAGAATACTTAAGGTACTTTGTCACCTGCCATTGGTATTCTTTTATAAAACACTGTAGTATTACTTCCACTTTTCTAAAGAAATGTACACACAGAGAATCTTCTACCTACCTCAAAGAGTACTCTGAAATGTCCCCGGTCCCCTGTTTAGTACACAGCTTCCCACTGTGAGGTAGGTACATGCAAAGCCAGTGTCCTCATGAGTAGCACTGAAGGGTCATGTCTGCCTGTGCCCAGCTTTCTGTGTGGTTTAGGATATGGAGTGGTGGTCAGGAAGTGTAAACATAGTCAGCAATGTAGAGAAGATGTTGGTTTTATTTCAAGGGACAGCCAAGAATATTCTGAAACAAAGCCCCAAATGAAGCCAGGCAGGAAGGCTTAGGAGTCAGACATACAGCTCAGTAACCTGATTTCCGTGCTCTCTTCTCTCCCTTTCCTAGTATAAGTTCCTCTACTTCACTAGGCCTCAGTTTCCCCATCTACCTCTCAAAGGTATGGAACTGAGCAGAGACTACCCAATGGAACTTCTCGTGACAGGGATAAGGTGTGGTGGGCTATGGTGCCTCTGACCTGGGACAGGAGCAAGGCGTTGCCTGTGTGCACACTGGGGGAAATCCGAGGGTTCAAAAGGAGGCTGGTGCCACAGGAGCCATGATGTCCTGGTCACTGGTGAAAGCAAGTGCTCCTCTGTGATACTGTACACCAGCTTCAGCCAGGCCAGTACTGGGGTGTGAGTCAGAGCTGAGGCAAAGTAGCCCTGCCCTCCCATGCCTTCTCCACCCTGAGCAGGAACCAGGAACCGAGTCCTTTGCCCCATGGCCACAATGTGTGGCTAGCAAACCTGCGTCCCTGGGAGAAGTGATGGGGTGATGACACATGACATAAATCATACCCTCGCTCCAGTCTCTTCCATGGACAGAAAGAAAGGAGTGTGAGGATAGCTGGTGCCCACACAGGGGAAGTTGCTCTGCTGGAAGGGAATCTTGGATTCTGACATAAGTTGTTCAGTGAAAGGAAGGAGAAGCGGAGCAGCGATGGCACATGGAGGGGGCACTCAGGGACCGCGCCTGGATTTCACATGACGCATCAAGGACAGGCTATTTGACATATGTTGTTGATTCACACCAGTGCCCCATCTCAGGGCACTTGAACAGATAGCCGTGTATCCGTGGGCATAGGTGATACACTTAAAATTTAGAAACAGCATCTTATGTATCAATCTATCTATCCCTGCCACCTCTGTGCCTCCTTCCACGTGGACCATCTATCTGCATTTGCATGGCCTTCCCATTTGCTCACACAGTTGTTAGCATTTTATCCTCATTGATCTCTCAGAAACAGCCCTGGGAGCCAGGTAGTGTTATTGCAGATGAAAAAACAGAAACAGAGGGGTGGAGGGACGGAGTCATCTTCTAATGGTTCCAGGGATTTGAATTTAGGTGCATTGGCTCCAGTCCTGTCTGTCATACCTCTGGATTCTGAGGTTCAAGGATCTCCAACATAAAAAAGAGCCATAACCATTACTCAGATTGACAGAATGAGAAAGCAGAGCCCGCAATATGACAATGTAGGAGACAATCAACGGATCAGGAAGAGAAAAAAACTCTCTGATATACACATTTACTCAGTGAGTGTTGGCTGAGTAGGAGTCACTAATCCAGCTCAAGCTTTCGCACTTGAGGGTTTCAGTGTCCTATGAGAGAGAGAGAGACAAATTTCAAGTTCTATGTTATTCATTAGAATTTACTACACAGAAGTCCATGGGAGCCCTTAGGAATGGTACCAACTCAGATAGAGCAAGGGTCAGAGGAGGTTTCCTGGAGGAAAAGGCACATTGGAGTTGGTGGGGGAGAAATAAGGAAGGACTTTCTCAGCAGACAGAGTGTAGAGGAAAACTTAGAGAGGGGATGAGCTACTAGCTCAGCCATGACAGGCAGGACTTCTGCCATGCCGAGGGATGACGATGTCTGTCCCATGGAAGTGAGCTGGGAGGGATCTGGAGGTCAAGAAGATGGTGTCAGGACCTCTTCCTCATCAGCCACTCCCATAGTGCCTGTTAGCCAGAGATTCCTCCACATCTCTCCAGTGTTCATAGAAGCTTGCTCCCAAGGGAATACCCTCCCGCTGCAGTATCCCTGCGTTACCCACTTCCTGATGGATTCCCCTAGCCAAGGGGAGGGTGGGAATGGCCAGTGAGAAAGCTTCTGAGGCAGCAGATGGATGGGAATTTTTCCCAAAGAAATTATTGACCCAGGTGCAGCATGCTCACGTCTGTCACCGCTTGTTCTGTCGGCTATGGCTACTCATGTGACAACTGTGATCTTTAAAAAGAAATTGGTGGCGGATTGGGGTCAGATAAAGCAGTTGCTCCAACTTCCAGAAGCCCCTGCAGAAGTTTGCCGATGACCCTTTGGATCCGCTGACGTCCAAGTGCACCATGGGCATCCTCTCCTTGCCCACCCTAACGCCAGCACTAAAAGAGCATGCCCTAGCCCCATAGACAAACTGCATTTGTTATTTACATTAGGTCAAACTGTTCCCAATCATAACATTGATTGATTGATAGGGAAAGTGCAGAGACACATAGCACCAAACAGCTGCATTGCAGTGTCACTAACAGAAGCTGCATGTGGGGACGAGTGTGTGTTGGCTTATTCGTTATTTAGTGGTGCTGGGGGACCTTACATGTGCCAGGCAAATACTGTGCCATCAAACTGAAAACCCAGCCCTCTTCCTATTTCTGTTTTCCCGTGAGGGTTTCCTTATTTCATAGGGTAGAAGACAGCGAGTAAGGTCCACCAGGTTTGGGGCTATCATCTGCTGGGGGCTTCCTGCTCCTTTCCTGCTGAGATGTCCTTGCATTTCTCTAGAGGACCAGGATGTCAGGTGAATGAGCAAATTGTCATGTGTGTGAGGGTACTGCTCCTACTGGATCAAGAAGGAGGGGCCTGAAGCACCCACATTTTAGAGTATTGTCCTGGGTACCTTTGGCTCTGTACACCTGTAGCACCACAACCTCCCTGCAGGGCACACTGACCTATAACCCCTCCTGCTCACAGTATGTCAACCCTGCCTTCGAGAGGATGATGGGCTACCACAAAGGGGAGCTCCTGGGCAAAGAACTCGCTGACCTACCTAAGAGTGACAAGAACCGGGCAGACCTCCTGGACACTATCAATACCTGCATCAAGAAGGGAAAGGTGGGTGCAACCAAGAACCCACCCACACTCCTCCCTTAGCGCCCTCCCCGCCCTTGGATGTTTAAGTCTTTTATCTTTAAGACTGCCTTCCTTAGTAGCATCAAAGTTCAGTGAACTTCTGTTTGCGGTTTGCAAAGGAGTTGTTGGGTTCATTTTTGATGCCAACGTGATGACACAGGAGCTGATTGTTTTGCGGACAGACTGCTTGCCCCCTTGCATGAATATGTCCCCACTACCCTAGCATTGCATCCCTGAGTGGGGTTCTACCCCTTTTCAGTTTGTTGGGGTTTGGTAGGAGAGGCTAGAGAGACCTAATGACCACCTTGACTGGTAGGCTCTGCTGCTTTAGGCGAATGTCTTCCATCTTCCTTCTGTTCTCTCTACTCACGGCTGTGCCATATCCACGGCTAACTCTTCCTCCCCAGCCCTCCCATCCCCAACCTCTTTTTTGCTTCTTCAAGGGGAGATAAAGGTGCAGTGGAGGTAAAGGATGTTTCCTGGGCTGTCGTCTCCTCCCTCTGAGCTGGAGTGACCTTTTGCTTCTTCTGAGGTGTCCTAATGCTTCTCACGTGGCTCTGCTTTTTTCTTTTCTCCATTGTGCAGTAGTTAAGCGTCATCTCCATTGGAGACAGGAGCACTAGCAGGGGTAGAATAAATTTGGGTTACAAGAATGTCCAAATTGCTTTTAAAATCAGATCGATTAGACTTGAAAATGAAACCAGATACTATAAAGTACTCCTTTTTCTTTGCCAAAATAACCCAATCACATGTGGCAACCTCAAAGGGCACGCTCATTAACCACTTCATAAACAAGAGAGATCAAGATAGAGCTGCAAGGTACCTCAGTTTCAGAGTTATCTACTCCCTCCCAGAAACAGTGGAGAAAACTCCCCACTCTAGGCTTCTTGTCCCTTTATTCCAGACCAGTTCCCAGGGTCCTGTGGCAACGGGATCTCTCCCTCCCCTTGGCACCATCTATGAAAACTGCAAGGGATCATCTTGACCCTGGGTGGGAGGTGCCTAGACTCTCAGAAAGCCAAGGCATTTGGGAAGGATAAAAGAACTACACAGTTATAAATAGATCCTCTGTATCCCTGTGTAGATAAGCTACTTGGACTCTCTGAGCCTCAGTTTACCCATCTGCAAGTTAAGAATGATACTATTAGGCCCATGGGTTGTTGTGAAGATTTTGAGGCTGGCTACTGACCTCTGCTGCGGTGGCACCCTGAGGGAGCTCCAGCTGTCCTGGAACTCACAGCAGGCACCCTGGTAGTGGACGCACTGGCCTGGTGCTCTTACATTTATCCCCTGTGATCCTAATGGCACTGTAGTGGGTACACCTGCCCAGCAGTTCTGTGACATGGAGTGGGAGTCTGTGGGAAGTTCTGACTCAGTCTGCAAAGATGCAGTGTGGGAGCAGCTGTGGTCTCGACTGAAGGATCTCAAGAGCTCTCTTTGTCCATGTAGGAGTGGCAGGGGGTTTACTATGCCAGACGGAAATCCGGGGACAGCATCCAACAGCACGTGAAGATCACCCCAGTGATTGGCCAAGGAGGGTGAGAGCAAACTCTTCCACTCTTTCTGCTGCGGATAGGGACTCAGGCATTGTCTGGCACACTGAAATACCATTGTAAGCCATAGGACCACACACACAGTAGCACTTTCCCGGTCTTAGGTGGCCAGCAGTAATCTCCAGACATGGTTTCCCTCTACCACCACCCTTGTCTCCTATTCATGGTCTTTCTTGCAGCACCAACTTGGTCATGATTGCCCCCCTTGTTTCCAACACTTCTCAGGGTCTCTGCCTGTCCTTCCCCTTGTCAAGTGAACTCCAACTAGCACTACTGGCTTCTGCCCTCAGCCCACGGGGTGCTCACCTTCTCTCTTTTAGGCCCCAGTTTGTTCCATATTGACTTTGAGCTCATGCAAGGGCTCATAGTGTCCTAAAGGCGTTAGCCTACAGCAGGATGTATCTGAACAGGAGCCAGTGACACCTGACCAGAGAACCATGGGGGCAGGGCATGAGAAATCAAACATATGATCCCCTTTCCTTCTCTCAGGTATATTTTGGGAAAAGGCTCAGAGTGCCAGAGAGGTCTCCTAACTAAATCTCACTGATGAGCCTTGCAGAAAGCATGAAGGTCACTACTACCTAATGGTTTGACCTTGTAAGGGACATGGGACATATTGGTGAAGAAAATAAAACAGTGTTATAAGAAACAAAAAAACCCCTCTCACACATGGTTTCCAGGACCACCCGAGTTCATTTCAGATCATCACGGGATAGAAAACCAGCCCATTCTGTAAGAGCACCTGTCTATTCGAAGATTGTTTCCCTTCAATTTTCTTTGCAGGATTAGCTTGAAACCTGTTCTTTAGTCACCTGAGAGGTCTGTCCAGTGTTCCTCTGGCATTTCCTCCCTGACTGGCTTCTGGAGTTTGTGGGTTGTGACAGGCTCCTAAACAAGGCTTGTCCACCACAGGGAGATGCTGCCTACCCTCCCTATAAGCGCTGGCTCAGCTTAGTGATCCCAACAGTGGTCAATACAGAGCCACAGGAGGAGATGGTGCCTGAGACTGTCACATTGTCCTTATGGCCATTCTCAGACTGTCTTCTTGGAAACAGGAAGCTGAGTCTTTTTCTGTGTGTTTTACTAGACTCCGTGGGTAATCAAAGTGGAGGAGACATGCCATTGCCTGGTAATTTCTATCAGAATAAATTTTTTTCTGATTTGACAGATGAGGGAAAGAAGTTCTTTTTATCCAGATATGATTTTGTGTTATTTCCCCTAATTGTAGACAGTGAGCTCTCAGAGGCAATTCTGATTTAAAAGTGGGGACGTTTTACCCCATGTTCTCGTCAGAGAGCCCTCGAGAGGAAAGTAAACCAGGACGAAGGATGAGATGGAGAGGTAGGGAGGAAGGGGTGCCCACAGGCTTCTGGGGGTACAGTCTCACACAGTCTATTCCACAGCGTTACTCCCAAGTGAGGATCTACCGTGAGCTGACTTCACTGGGTTGGTGCACCTGGCATCTATTGTTCTAGTTTCCTTGTGATAATGAACAAGACCATGGACTGAGTTCCTGGATTCAGTTTGTGACTTTTTAATCAAGGGATTTTTTTCCCCCATGGCTAAAAAAACAAGCAAACAAAAAATGCCATCCTTATGGTGGACCACAGTGTGCAGCGTAGGATTGTCTAAAAGAAAACCCTCGGTGTCATTGTTACAGTGAACCATAGCGTACCATACAGGATGTTTAAAAGAAAAACAGCAACCATGAAATTTGGTCAGCATCCAAATGAGTCTTTGCTTCCCGTGTAAGCAATGAAATATTTGTGTCAGTAGGATTAAAGCCAGTTTTGCTGTGGTAGCATGTCAGTCTCTCCTGAAGAGAACCAGGAGGCAGCTGAAAAATGGCAGGCCCATGAGGGAGGAGGGGCCGCACCAGCTGGGACTGTAGGGAAACCCCGCTCCTGCAGGCACACGTAGTTCTGTGACCAGATCTGCGCTGGGAAGGACCTGGCGTTCAGCTTTGAGGAGCCTTGCCGTATCCCTGTGCTGCCTTATTGCGTCCTCTGCCCGCCTCACTAATCACTGATTGTTTATGTCATTAGGAAAATTAGGCACTTTGTCTCCCTCAAGAAGCTGTGCTGTACCACTGACAATAACAAGCAGGTACAGTATCCCGTGTCTTCTGCCACTCTGTCAGCTTGCCCATGCGTCATCCTCGCCCTGTTCTCTGCTTGTCTTTCTCCATGGTTTCCTGTAACTGCTAACTAAGAAGGTGTATGGGGAAGCCTCTGGCAGGCTTTTCTTTTTCAGTTCTCCACAAACCTGTCTTAGTCTGTTAAGAGTGTGCTTTGGTTACGCTATGCCTCGTGGCTCTCTCCAGGCGAATACATTTAATGGGAACAGAAGATTTCTTCCTCCAAACCAAAAAGGGAAATGTTCCATTTCCTATCTTAATTTCTTAAACAAATGAAAAGTGTATATGCATGTGAGCAGTCGCTCCTCCAGCTCGTAGCCAAAATAGGAGCCATTCCAAATCAGTGCTGTGATTTTCCTCTCACATTACGTCATGGAGAGCAGGGCCTTTTGAAAGCTGTCTTCTGAAGTAACAGAAACGTAGCACGGTTTTAGATTTAAAAATGTCTGGAGGTAGTTTATAATGTTCCAGTATTGCTGGAAGTAGTTTTATGTGATTTATATATTTTTTATTTGATCATAGAGCTTCCATCTCATACCTTATAACTTATGGACTGCGAAGTATAAAATAAATATGGCTACCAATGAGCTACTTTAAATGCATAAACTATAATGCTCCATGTTGGTTTCCAAAGAAGGGACAGTGTCTCTTAGGAATTTCAAAGGCACCTGGGGCTTCATCCATCCTTTCCTCACATAGTGGGGATGGTGAGGGGCAGGACAGGTGTGGCCAGATGAGGAGCTGAACTGGCAGAAGCCCCCAGGGCTCCTCCTAGAGAGGAGTCCCGGAGGGAAAGAGGGGCCAGATCACGTGACCTTCATGGAGTCCCAGATGTCAAAAGTATCTGTGGTCATATGTTTGACTCAGAAGTTTGAGTCCAACCAAAAAAAGCATCCTTTGCCACTGGGTACCTAATCTAGGGTCAGGAATGACTGTTGATAGCACCCATTTGGAAAGGACACAAATGCACTGTCACTGGAGAAAAAACCATCATCAAACAGCCACACTGAGACATATCAGGAGCAAGGAAGAGGTTTGCATGAGAGGCAATAAGCTAAGGGAAAGGGACATGGGATCCTGACGTCCCTTTCCAGATGGACTTATGTATATGTGTGAAGTGGTACAGGCCACCATTTTCAGTCTGTGGACCCACAGAGGGGACAGGGAGACTTAGTCCATCCATTCTCATGCCAGAAGTTAAGCAGGTACAACTCACATCCAAAATCCAGCGTGCCTGTCTCCCACAGAAGCCATGGCAGTGGCTCCAGACCAGGCTCTGGGCAACATCATTATCAGTTCATGGCCTTGCATTTTAGCAGGGGGTGGAGCCGAGAGTCAGGCAGTCTCTCCTCCTCACTCCCCCTCATCCCTGTCTTTCCCATCTAGTGAAGCAACTTCCAAAGCCCCTATTATCCATCCCTGCACATCCACATCCCCGACTCCCCATCCTACCGGTCCTTCATGACTCAACCCAAGAATCTTGACCCCCAAAGCCCCTCCCTGTCTTGCTTTGCTTCTGTCCCCATTGTCACAGCTAGCTGTGTGGTAAATGGCCCTCCCCTCTCTAGCAATGTCACAGGCTTTGCATGCCCAACTGCCAGCACATAGTAGGCCTATGGCTGTTAGCTTAGGGGAAGTAGAGTGTCTCAGTCCTGGCCTCCTGTGAACTCTGCCTGCTGCCCACAGAGAGCGGGCAAGCCATTAGCATAGGATGCCAGGACACGGAGACCGCCTCCCCTCTGCTGCTGGAAATAGAAACCCCTTTGCTACCATGAATCAGTTGCTGTTCTGAGAAGAGTGAAAACACAGAGCTTGGATCTCCTGAGCTATTGACGTCACCTAATGGTGCAGCACAGGCCTGAGAGACTCTTAGATTTTCCAATAATAAAGCAACTTGTCCCTCTGGCTGGCTACAGTACTTTTCTTTCTCCCCAAAGAAGGCTGGAGCCATGGAGATGGCTCTGGGCTGGGGAGGGCTCTTGGAGCAGAGCAGGCTGTCTGCAGGCGTTCATTCGGAGGTGCTGCATCTGGGGTCCAGCTCTGACGTCAGAGTCAACCCGTGGGCTTGCATATGAACAGGGAATGAAGCTGTGTGCCAGGCAGTTCACTTCTGGTCATGTCTGCCATCAGCAAAGATTCTTTATTGGTCTCTGAGCCCTGAGGTTTCTGCCAAGGCTGGGAATCTCAGCAAGGTATGTCTGCTGCATAGGCCTGTTCCCTTCACACATGCTGCCCCAGAGCCTCACCAGATACCTGTTCATCACAGGCACCCAGAAACCATGGGCCAGAGACAGGTAAACAGATTAAATAAAGAGTAGCCCAGAGGGAGAGAAAGCTTAAACTGGACAGGCATCAAACCCCAGGTCTGGAGAGTTTGGAGAAGGTGTCTGTTGGGACATGGAGGACCCTGGGCCTTCAAAACCTCCAGTATTTACTGTCTGACTCACTACATGAGGTATTTGCTAACCTTAATTGTAGAAGATAAATTTCTTCCCTGCATTTTCCACTTGCTTAGGCCACTTACAGCCTCGGTTTCCCAGACACTGCCCAGACTTACACAGTCACACAGGCTATGGACATCCCTTAGCTTCATGTCACCCCTGCGTCCTCTCCCAGAGTCTGCTTTCAGTCTCTTTTTACTGCCACAGAAAGCGTGCAAAATCCTAGGCCTTTTGATTCATTTGCCTTCTCACAAGCTCTGACTCCAAACAAGAAGCCATGTATAAAACTGCAGGCACCCGGCACTGTACAGCCGTGGTCCGGTCAGACTGAATAGGGATGGGGTGTGGAAGACCTCACCATGCCAGCCATTTCTGAACTGGCCCAGGGCCTCTTGGTTGCCGCAGGACCTCTTCATTGCTAGTTCTGCATACCTGAGTGCTTATTCCCTCCTCTCAGCCTTGACTGTGATGATATAGTGAGCATGGCAATTCCAAAACCAGTGTGCTTCAAGTCTGGGAGCAGAAAGCATTAGAAGCCAGCATGCAGGAGGACAGGACTGTGGTATGCAGAGTCCGTCAGGTAACACAGTCGTCCCGTGGAGGTATGACACGTGGGGCTATGAAGAAGCCCTTGGGAAGGTGCTAGTGTCTCCTGCCCATTCCACGGGGAAGAGATTTTCTTAAAGAGCCATGGAGCACAGCTCTCTGGAGAGAGCCTTCCCATCCCCCAGTGGGTAATTGTGAGGGGGGAAGAGAAAGCAGCCAGGCTCAGAGGAAATGCTCCCGCTAATCAGCTGTCCATGGTGGCCGCTGATGGAGGGCAGAAGGCAGCCACTCTGGCCCAATGTTACACAGTGTTTCACAGAACTAGGGAGTGGGGGCTCCACTTCTAGAATTCCCCTGACACCTCCCCAGCCTTCCTTTATGGTAGAACTCTGGCTTACACTCACCTGACCACTGAATGGAACGCAGCTATTGAACCCAATAAGCTAGGTCACTTGGGAAACCTCAGTGCAACACTAGTCTGGGCACTGATGCTTGGCCATCGGAGTGTCAACACCACATTTTGGACATAGCTCCCTTGAGAACAGTGGGGGCAGAAATGAGAGTTAAGGTGGCCAAACCTACGATGGCAAAACCTTACTGGGAGGTAAGATTTTTTTTTTGAGGGGGTCGATGTTAAAATGTTAAAACTGTGAGGTCAGAATGTCCATGTCCTCTAGGGTGGGTCCCAGCGCCCTGTCTTGTTTGAGAGCTACTGGCCAAGGTGGGTGGCTTCAAGACTCAAGGGCAGCAACTAGCCCTGGCTGATGGCTAACTGATCACTGCTGGAATGGCTAACTGGTCTGTGCTGGGTTTAAAAGTCAAAACAGACTGTCTTGAGCGTTTACTTCACCCTCCAGGCCTCGCCCTGATAAACAGATTCCGTGTTGAGTTTGCCCCTTATCTAAACCATTAAGTCTCATGTGGTGTCACAGCAATATCTGCTTATTCTTCAAGATGCACATCCAAGTGTGACTCCTTCCAGTTGAAGAAAGAAGGCTACTACACCTACAACTTCAGGGGCTTCTGGGAGTGGCCACTCCCATTTAGGAGTGTGCTTTCTGTCACTGACTTGCTACCACAAGGCAGAGTTTGGATGTACGTGACTTACAGCAGGTTGTTACATTTGGGAAAGCCACTAGATCAACAGAATTATTCACATTTCCCATTTAGCTTTCATATATATTTTTTATATATGAAACTATTTAAGGAAGGCCTCTGATATCAGGAAAGCACATTTTGAACAGGCAACCCCTGAGGACTAAATGGAGAGCCTGCTAGGCTGGAGGCGCTGAGGGTACAAGACACAGAACCTACAGCAGGGAAGGGGACACAGAAGGGACACTGGTGGTACTATGGTAGCACCTGGTAGGATTGTGTGCATGGAAGGTCTTGGCTCAGAGAAGGAAAAACATTTTAGTCTGGTGGTGGCGGTGTCTGGTAAAGCCGTAGTCTGGTGGTGGCAGTGTCTGGTAAAGCTGTAGTCTGGTGGTGGCGGTGGCTGGTAAAGCTGTAGTCTGGTGGTGGCAGTGTCTGGTAAAGCTGTAGTCTGGTGGTGGTGGTGGCAGTGTCTGGTAAAGCCGTAGTCTGGTGGTGGCAGTGTCTGGTAAAGCTGTAGTCTGGTGGTGGTGGTGGTGGTGGTGGCTGGTAAAGCTGTAGTCTGGTGGTGGCGGTGGCTGGTAAAGCTGGTTGTGACAGGCTTTGTGAGGTTCTGAGGTCTGATGCCAAGACAAAGGGGAGGGTAAGCTGAAGACACTTGAGGACCTACACCGAGCACACTGGGGACAGTCTGCTCAGGCAGACTGGCAGGGGAGCTCAGGCCTCATGGCTGCAAAGCAGCTGGCCCAATGTTAGCTCCTTTGCTTTCTGCTCTTCCTCCATGTCCTCTCCATCACATCACAGATGCTTACAAGGCGCTTGAACAGTGGTGGAAGATGAAGGAGCTGGGAGGCTGAGCTAGGGAAGATGGCTTACCTTTGGGAGAATCCATACATGGCCTTCCCCAGTAATCCCGCATTCCAGCATGGAGGCTTCCTTAACATGAGCCTTGGTAATGGAAGCTGAAGCATAGAGAACAGTTAGTGGGACCTAAGAAGGGCGAGACAGGTTGGGAATGGGCGTGAAACAGATGTAAGGGAGCGGTTTCCTGAAAGTTAATATTCTCTGTTTATCTCTAACGTGTTTAAGGCAAACAAGAGATAAAGGGGTAGAACTGTGGCGGTGTTTGGGGAGGGAATTCTCTGCAATTTAGCTTACATTTCAAGGGATGTACTTTTCTATGGTGTGTATCATTTGAACCATATTAAATTTCCTCTCATTCCTTCAACCTGACATTTAATGAAGCAAAAGTTCTTTATTAAGAAACTATTTTAATACAGATTTAAGCACAGGCATTAGGAGAGGATGGTGAAGGGGAGAGGAAGGGGACAGAGACAGAGAGACAGAGACCCCGAGGTACAGATCAGTGTTGGCTTTTCAAAGCAGCAGCTAAGACCTGAAAATCTGAGAGTTTTGCTCACTCACTTTTTATCTAACATATGGAAACTTGTATTCTTGCAAGGCAGCAGCTAGTAGCCAGCCTGTCAGGAGCCTTCCGTTCCACAGGAAGGACCTGCTAAGGTCTGGACGTGTTATTCCTTCATGTAAATGGAAATACCAGCTAACACTCACATTGGGTGCTACCATCAGTTTCAGCTGTCAGCTGGTCACATTACAGGCCAAGGGAAAATGTCAACCAAAGCATTTTATATAAGAATCAGTTGCTCTAATTTACAGTAGAGCTTACAATAGGGGTCTTTTAACTTTTGTAGTCTTTAGAAACAATGCGTTACATGCAGCTTTTAAATCAAGGTCTGGGGAGATTGTAACGACACAGCTCAGATCTGTCATTATGCTGAAAAGGCCACTGCAGACCAGCTGCCAATAAACGGCAAGGATGTGTTACAATGCAGTTATTTTTACAAAGTCGCCTTGGCTAGAGTTTATTAACTTTCACTTTATACCTGTAAGATTATGATAGACTTAGATGAAGGCGCCTGCATTTTGCACTGGAGCCTTTGGTTAAGCCTTTTCCTGCATGTCATGGTCATCCTCCTCCACGGTCTGGTCCTCACTGTGAAGGACCTATGAGTCCCCAAGACATCTAGGAAGCAAGGGATGCATGGTTAAAGGGAAATGCCTGCTCATCTGCCATCATGGCATGTGGTAGGTCCCTGTGTCCCCATCTCCTCTAGGACTGAACTTACTGAGTTGGTCAATGAGGCTTTTGAGAAGCTTGTTCCTACCTGTTCTGACACTTCTTAGTCCTTACTCTGCCAGGGCTTGGTTGCCATGTGTCATCTCCTAGCGTCTCCATCACAGCCCTCTTAGGACACTGTCATCAGTTTTGACAGATGAGGAAACTGAGGTTTGGAGCAGTCAAGAAATGCATCCGGATGTCACATAGTGTAAGAGACAAAGTCGGGATTTAACCCCAAAGTAGTTAGACGTGTGACTATAAAGGAAGACACGGGCTTGTTTGGGTGGGAAGCAGGGGATGACGTCATGAAGAGGTGTTGACCGAGGTGCAGGTGTGAAATGTGGCAGGAATGTGTCTCTATGGAGAGGATAGTTCCCTGCAGAGACCAAGAGAAGAGGGCGAGGCCAGGCTTGGCTACATGCCTTGCTGAATGCGAGTGGCAAGTTTAGAACTGTGAAGGTACTTGGGGCTCAGTCTAGGGCTACCCGCTGCCTTTACCAGCGTCTCTACACATCCTACTCTGGGGGCTTCACAGCTGTGGTGACTGTCTCTGGATGTTGGGACTAAGGTCGATCGCTGTGTGGATGGGGGCCTACCTCTGGGACGTTGATGTGCATAGAAGAAGGTCACTGTCAAGCAGTGTGGAGATGTGGAAGGCTGAGGGAGGGAGTTAGCTAACTAACTGTCCACAGAGGTCTCTCTGAGGGAAAACTGGAGCCACGCAGCAACTCACTCCAGGTATCCTCAGGCGTGCAGTGGCGTATGTTGGACATTGTCAGCTGCTGATTGAAGCACTGCAGAATTCTTTCTGTAATGAGCTACGTTTTGTTCGGTGACCAGATAGCAGACGGGAAGCGAGGGAGGCAGGGCCTATTTTGGCTAACAGTTTGAGGAGATACAGTCCACATTGAAAGAATGTTCACCTCCTCACCGGGTGGTAGAAGAGGAAGAGGAGACAGGAAGTATGGCTCACCTCCGCTGAATCACTTGCTCCAGTAAGGGTCCACTCCTCCAAACACTGTCACCAGCTGGGAACCAAGCGCTCACACACAGGAGGCCATGTTAGCCTCCAACCACAGCACAACCTTGTCATACTTGAGCAATGCGTGGCCAGTGCATACCTGAGACCCACACCATGGCGCTGTCTGCTCTTTTACATAAAGCGCCTTTTGTTCCAGTGGTAGTCAGCATGGCATTCATAACCATGAAGATTATGCATGGGCTTCTGGTCCTTTCCTTCCATGTGACTCACTTAGATATAATTTCTAAAAACGAAATTCCGAGAAGCATGCGCTCTTTCAGCTTCAGGCACGGGACAGTGGATTTGGTTTCCTGCTCCTTAGGTTTCTTCTGCTGCACTGGGGAAATCTCATGCTAGCCTCCTGTCCTCGCTGCTTAGGAGGACTGGAGTCAGGGTGTGGTACAAGGACACTGGAGAAAGCTGTGTGCACAAACTTTCACTGTGACCAGCATGTCCCTAAAGCCAGAAGCACCGTGGATGGAGTGGGTTCTATGGTACTTTTCCTTAGTATTTGTTAGTCAACACCAGATGGCTGTGGGCTGGGAGGCGTAGCAGGTGTGACATGCATGCTTGGGGTAAGTGGGAGTAATGGAAGATTAGGTCCCCCGGGTGGTATTCCTTCCGCGAGTGCTGTGGGGTACTTCACACCATGAATGGACCAGACCTAAGGGGCGAAGAAGAGAAGCCATGGGTGATGCACAGCACTCCGGCTGCTTAGGGATTTGTGGAGGACCATGAGAAGGATCCTGGGAAGGACTGTTGAGAGGACTTTAGGGGCTTATCCACAGAATATTGGCCCAGGGAGGTGCCAGGGAAGATAAAGGTTGCAGTGTACTGAGGAGTTATTATGGCAGGTCTCGGCCTTGGCCATGTTTTGCAATTACCTGGAGAGTTGAAAGTAAGGGCAGCGTGGTGATACCTGTGTCCCAGGGGCTCTGAGGGAGGGTGTCTTGGTCTAGACTGGACAAGGTGATTCCTGAGATTTTCCCCCAAAGGATTCCAGTGTACTCCCTGGGTGAAACCTCCAGGCTAAGAGGAACCTTGGCAGGATGTGATCAGGTGTGATCAGGTTCTGTGAGTCCAGAGCACTTCCTGCCGGAGATGATGGGGGAGGGGAAGACCATAGCAGTGCAGCCTACCCAAAGGGTGACTGGTTTCCTCTCCTCACAGCGGGGAGTAGGCACTGAGAAAATGTCAGGGACAGGGACCATGGTGTCATTATCTGTGTGCCTGCTGTGTCTCTAGCTCCTCAGAAGCATTGGAAAGCAATGACTTTTGTCTGAAACACTGCTTCTCCATGGCCTTGGTTACAGGCCCCAACACGTCTCTTTCTCCCATGCCTGACCTGACAACACAAACGCAGAACCAACCTCTCCCTCATCTCCCCGCAAGCCCCCTGTCTGCTTCAGCCGGCAGGTGTTTGGGTTTTTCCATTTCTTTTCTCCATTAATGTTTCATAGTTGTGATATATGAAAGGGAAGAAAATGGCGTGGGTGGGATTTATTTAGTTTGCTGTTTAATTTAAATTTGAAAAATTCACTCATAACCCTTTGGGGCATTAAAAGTATTGTTTTTTAAGATTATCTTTAATAAATGATTTTTAGTGGGCTACAGGGCTGAAACTCCAAATCTTATTTCTCTGCCTGTCACTGCTGGGCTCCATCCAGGTGACAAACTGTCTGCCCTATTATCTGCAGAAGCACAGAATTCTGTGTACGTAGTCACATGGCACTTAATGAAATGACACATCCGAGAGCTACACCGTTGGCTGATTTTTGTCATTGTGCAAATGTCACAGCGCGTATGTGCACAAGAGAGGGTCACAAATGTCATCAGCACATGCAATCTTCGAGATCACTGTTGTGTATGGTCCAACACTGACAGAAATGTCATGGCAGTTGACAGGAACACCCAAGTTCTGTCCCAGAGTGGCACTTTGCTGCGTGGGGATGACGTGGCCTACAGGGAGGAGCCTGGGAACATCATGGTGGCCAGGCCTGCAGGTGTGAGCCTGAGCCACTGTTCTGATGGGTGCCTGCAGTCTTCCAGTTGGAAGCTGGAGAGCAGAGGAGCCGGTACAGCAGCCTGAGAATCTGGCCTTGTGCTGTAGGCTGCGTTCTTGTGGTTGAGCTCGTGAGCTCAGACCTGCAGCGCACTTTCTGGCTGTGACCTTGGCCTCTGATTCTAGAAATTTATTTGGCAGCCTGGAGAGCTTTCTGGTTTCCTAAGGCTCCTAAAGGCCCTGTGTCACAGTTCTGACGAGGCAAGAGAGTGGGCAGCTTTGGTGGCCATAGCGGCCCACCCATCGCTATTATTGCTGAGCTCACACCCTGGCTACTAAGATTGTTGGCTCCAGTGTTCTGGCTGGGACCAGTGAGAGTAGGGTAGACTTTGCAACCTCTGTGTTCTTCCAGGAGAATAAGGAACTTTAGGTATGGAAGTCACTGGGGTTCTTGGGAATCTGACCTTTAACCCTCTGTTGTCAGTAGTGACATTTCCAGAAGAAAGTGTGGTTTCCTGTTTAGACTCTGACACCCCCAGGCCTCTACCAGAAGAGCCTCTGTTTTCTCCAGAACCCTTGAGCTAAAGGCTCACCTCTCCCCTGCTGTGCCCCTCTCCCATCCAGTGTCATCTCTTCAACTTGGCGCTTAGACCATTTACTTTTTTCTTTCAAATTTAACCTGGCCCTTGCAGCCCCTGAAGTCTGTCCGGGGCCTTAAGTCCCAGCATCTAGCCTTCCTGTAACCTGACCTCCTCCTCTTCCTCCCCAGAGCCTCCACTCCAGGAGGGCAATCCATGTAGTACCCTGTTTCCGGTCTGAATTCCTCTCTCTATATTCACACAGAGGTGCATGGTCTTGGGTTTTATTCATTCCTCAAAACTCCAACATGGTGAAAGAGAATGACCTAGTTTCTCCCATAAAGTGTCCCCTTTATAGTGAATGCCTTTCATTCGGATATCCGGAACATAGAAAGAAACCTATAGATTGTAAGTGTGCCTCTCTGTGTGGCCTCTGACATCGTGCCTGTGTGCCCCTCACAAGGCAAAGCACATCACTGGCATCCTAGAAGGTCTCTCATTCCTCTTCCCACAGTGAGCTCTGCCCCTCCAGCCATCTGGTTCCCCTCTACCATGGCATAGAATAAACGAAGTCATATAATATGTACATTCTGTATAACGCATTTTTTTGTTTAAGATTTTAAGACTTAGGTTTTTTGGTGTATGGACCTCATACACCATACACTAATCAGTTTTATTTGTTGTTGTTTTTCAAGACAGGGTTTCTTTGTGTAGCTTTTTAGTGCCTGTCCTGGAACTAGCTCTTGTAGACCAGGCTGGCCTCAAACTCACAAAGATCCACCTGCCTCTGCCTCCCGAGTGCTGGGATTAAAGGCACGCGCCACCACTGCCCGGCTCACTAATCAGTTATTATCGCTGAATAGTGTTCTGTTGTGAACACGTGCCGGTTTGTTCATCTGTTGTCTTATTGGTGGCACCTGACTGTGTCTGTTCTTGTGCTACAGTGGAGAAGCCGTCTATGTATTCTTCTACTTGCGTTGTTGTAAATGATTTTAATTTCCTTTGGGAGCATGGCCACAGATTCGGTGCGTGTCTACTTTATAAGCAACTGCCAGTTCTTTTCTCCCAAGAAGTTCCTCCATTTGGCAGTCCCCAAAGCAGTGAGCTGGCGAGGCCAATACACTCTTGTCAAGAGTCAGTGTTGCCACAAGCAATTTTAGCCATTGGCCAGTGTGTAGTATTTGGTTTGTAAGCGTGTCTCTGCAGAGTATCTGATACTGTGCACACACTGGGGACCAATGACTGAGAAGTCATTGGTTTCCCATGCATTGTTGGTCTCTTGTTTATCATCTCTGTATACTGCCAATTGGAAGCCTTTGGCATTTTAATTGGGTTGTCTTTATTATTGACTTTATCTTTGTTATACATCAGACCATTGCCAGATATGTTTGCTCATGTTTTCCCCTATTTTTTATTGATTTAACAATATTTCATTGAAAAGTTTTTAATTTGACAAAGCCTACTTTGTACGTGTGTGACAGATACTGCTTTCTGTGGCCTTCTTTGCCTGTCTCCAAGTTCTAAAGATATTATATGTTTCTTTTAAAAAAATTAAAGTTTGCACTTTTACATTTAGGTATACAGTGCATCTAGAATTTCTTTCATGGTGTCACCTGGATAAACTTAGTGTCTGCCTATAAAGATATCTGAATATTGAAACTCAGGCATTTATTAGAGGTACCTTTCCCCCACTGAATTATTTTGACATCTTTAGCAAGTAGCGGTCTGCCTGCAGACTCTCCCACTATGCTGCTCAGTCTGTGAACCCATACACCAATTGTGTACATTCTTAACCACTGTGAGTCTTGAAGTCAGCTATTGTAAGTTCTTACTCTGCTTTGGTTTCATGTGTTCTTTGCATTTTTATGTAAGTTTCAGAATTAGATTGGTAATGTTTACCCTACAAGCATGAGCTGAGGCTGGAGAGCAGTCAGAGAAACCAGAATTTAAGGATTGAATCTTCCAGTCTAGAAGCAGAGAGCTCCGCTTTCTCTATGAAATGATTACTTTGGGGGCATCCCAGAAATGTAGCGATGTTGTTTGTGAGCCTCCAAGACTCGTTTGTTTTATGGTTCATTGGGAAGATTCAGAATCTAAGGCAGTGACACTGTTTGATTGCAGGGAGTAGATGGGAGAAGGGAAGCTATCACAGAGAGAGCTGGGAGGGCTCCTGGCCACACCGGCCTTTCTCCTCCCTTCTCCAGCATGGGAAAGGAAAAAGTATGCAGCACCATGAAGGGATTCAACTTCTTGTTCTCTTTCGGTTCAAAATACTTTATAATTTGTTTGTTTGTTTGTTTGTTTCTCTTTGGTTTGGTTTTTTTGAGACAGGGTTTCTCTGTAGCTTTGGAGCTTGTCCTGGAACTTGCTCTGTAGACCGGGCTGGCTTCTGCCTCCTGAGTGCTGGGATTAAAGGAGTGTGCCACCACCATCTGGCGTAATTTCTTTTTAATTTCTTCTTTGGTCCATGGGCTATTTAGAAATTTCAGTTTGGGTTTGTTTATTTCTAAGTAGACATATTATAGATGTTTTCTGGCAATTTTTGATTTATTTCCACTTATTGTCAGAGAACATTACTTTGTGCTGTTTGAATCCACTTAAACTTTATTGAAATCTTTTGTTTGGGCCAAATACAGGTCTGTTTCAGTCAGCATTTTAAAAAAGATTCCTTTGAAAAGGCTGTGTTCTTCTTTTGTTAGATGGAATGTTCTATCAAGCTCAGTTAGATGAAAGTGATTATCATATTCTTCATATTAGAAGCAGCTCTGTCTTTTCACCATTTGCTTCTGTGTGCTCTTCTGTTTCATTTCTCTATTCCTTTATACAGACTTTCTTTTATATTGTTTGAACAATTTTTAAAATGTCATTCTTTAATCTTTTGAATTTTGGTTATACCTCATTTTTAATGATGCAGAATTATTGAGAATTGCTTACCAATACAGAATTACTTAGAATTTCCGTACATAGCTTTAACCTTCCACAGTGTTCTTATACTAATCGTCCGCCAAATCATGTAGAACATCAAGTCTTTGTGTTATAAGACCTGGTTGATGCCTATCTACCTATTCATTACACTATAGTTTTCATATATATTACAGATAGCTAGATAGATACTTCATCAGATAGTGTTGGTATTTTTACTTTAAACATACATGTTTTATAGAAATGAAGAGAAAAATATCGAGTATTTGCTATTCCCTGAGCACTGGAGCTTGGGGAAAGACAGTGTGTGTATTTGTTCTGCTCTTCTCTCTCTCTGGCTAGTTTTGTGCATTTGGAAAAGTGCCACGACCATTCAGCCTCAGCCTCCTCCTTCTGTGACATGTGAGTTAGGATTATTAGGTGCCTGCAGGCTGCACAGAGCCATAGAGTCTCACACATACCCTCTCCACTTTGGACTCTCTAAGTCTGAGAAGTTTCATAGCAATATGACATTTTAGAAACTGAAGCTGAAGCCAAAGGAGACAGCGGATTTCTCCATCCACCCTTTAAAACAACTACCATTTATGTGAGAATTAGGTGCCCTGACAAAGCCCCTGGCTATATTTCCTGCTATCTCTGCTGGAAGTTTTGTGGCGTGGTGATGAACAGTCCCCTGGATTTGTACCCACTGTCTTCTCTCTCGCATACATCTCCTGCCTTGTCATGGGGATCGGTTTTGTCGCAAGGGTGTGTCTCATAGAGACCTCTAGTGAGGAAGATTCAATGCACATAGCCCTAGCAGGCAGTGTCAGGGTAGACAGGTGACCCATCCAAATGATCCAAATAAATTGTTACCTGGATAGCCTTAACAAGAAGTTCTCTAATCCTTGCTTTGGAGCATGAATTCTAAATGGAATATTCTGGCATATCTTCAGCACAGTGGTACCTGTGTCTGTAACACTGAAAACTTAGAATTTTAAAAACAAAAACAAAACAACAATAAAGTCCAGCTCTAGTTAAAGTCAGAATGCCACCTGTCTGGGTTGGCTCCCATCCATGACCCTGTCTCTGTCCTATCACCCAGACCCCCCAAATTTTAGTGAGGAGGCTCTTGCTTGTGCTTGGGTGACGCTTGTGTTTGGCAGGGGGTAGAAATTTGGGCCACATGGATTTGATGCTCCATCTGGAAATTACCACCGCTGCTTTATTCATGCGTTCCTTCCCCTTTGGGCAGTGCTGTCTGACCCCTCACTGCCTGCATTTCTAGGGGAGCATCTCCAGAACGAATGGGGCAGCCATCACCATGTCCTAGTATTTCTTGACTGTGAGTGCTGGCCCTCAGACCGACTAGGAATGGCTGCAGCATTCCAAGGAGCAAATGGCTGAGTGTGAGGTTCAGTTTCTTTTGTCGGGATTGCGGGTGCTTCCGGTTCACTTTTGGTTCCTCACCCTTTGGGAGCGACACGTTCTCTGCTATGCCCTTGGTAACTGGAGCATGGCCTGGCACAGAGTATCATCAAAACACTTCCTCGATGAGCAAACTCACAGGGGTAACAGGCCTGGTTTTGTTTTCTTAAAGACAGTAAATAGAACCTATATCTTTGCTTCATAAGCCCAGCAAGTATTTCTGAGTTAAATTAGAAGATGAGGGATAATTAGGCATGCCTTTTGATTCTGCGAGTGGTTACTTACAAGGCGTAAGCAGAAAATCTGATGAAGGATGTTTTCAGAAGCTCGGGTCACAGAACCACAAAACTGTCTTTTGCTGCTGGCTTCTCATTACTCACTGCGGTGCACTGGCTCTGCCTGCTCACTGGCTCCAGAGACCTGATTTATTAAGCCCTGGTCTTGAGGCTCACTTCTAGTGTGTGTCAATCAGAGCGGAATGAAGCCTCAGTGTCATTAGGACTAGGAAAGCATTAGATCTTTGCAATTCCCTCATTCTCCTGACAACATCTAGTAGGCACATGGGCTTATACTTTATTTGGCAAAAGTCTCATTTGGCATTGACAATTCTTTAAGAACAAAACATTAGGCAGAAAGAAATTTCTTACTAAGTCTGTTATACATAATTTCTTCTTGTTGCTGAGCAGTGGAAAGAGCCCCCCAAGTGTTCTGCTGTGTGTGCACCTCTCAGGAAACCAGCCCACCAGAACTCAGCTCTGAGCTTCAGAGGAAATCAAGTCCCAGGCAATGTAATATGCCACAAAATCCAGATTTCTGAAAAACAGAATCCAGTCATGAAAGAGAAAACAAGAGAGGCTGGCGTCATCCCACCTGTCAGGTCACAGGCTGTCCTACCAGCCAGGTCACAGGCCATCCCACCCTCTAGGTCACAGGTCATCCCACCAGCCAGGTCACAAGCCATCCCATCTGCCAGGTCACATGCCATCCCACCCTCCAGGTCACAAGCCATCCCATCTGCCAGGTCAAGGTAATCCCACCCTCCAGGTCACAGGTCATCTCACCAGCCAGGTCACA
>JAQHUG010000088.1:1950180-1980574 GCA_028555095.1 Dicrostonyx torquatus | reverse complement strand
GTGTGTGTGTGTGTGTGTGTGTAACCAGGATCTCACACATATTTGAGATGGAGAATAGGAAGCAGACTGATAACCGTGTGTGTGTGTGTGTGTGTGTGTGTGTGTGTGTGTAACCAGGATTTCACACATATTAGGCAAGCTGTGTGCCACTAAACCACATTAGGTTATTTTTTGTTGTTTATTTGTTGTTGTTGTTGTTGTTTTCAATTTGGTCACTGGAAAAGCAGTTCTAAGGGCCTGAGAAGGAGTAGTTAAAGCCTGTGATGGAGGTGGGGGAGTATGGTTTAAAAGATACATGGAAAGGTCAAGGGAAGGAAGGGAAGACTTCCCAGCCCTTTGGGTCCCAATGGAAGGACTGAGGCCAGAGAAGTGACTGAACTAGAAAAGACTGAAGACCCTAGGGACAAGATAGACTGGCACGTGGCATGCAAGTGACAGAATCTGCAGAGCAGGACAGACTGGCACGTGGCATGCAAGTGACAGAATCTGCAGAGCAGGACAGAATCATGAGATAGGCTGAGAGCTTATTGGGGAAGACAATGGCTGAGGGCATCTGAACCAGGCTGGATCCTAGAGCAGCTATGTGGTCCCACACAGGCAAGGTGGGAATTGGGAAATACAGCAGAGGCTGACAACAGCTGAATCCTGGGTTCTAGAGCCCTACTGAGGGTGACTCTATCAAGTTCTCGCATCTCTGGAACAGGTCTGGTCTCTAGGGTGTCCTGCAGGGAAAGTTAAAGGACTTGATGAAGACAGGCCTTTACAGGAAGGCTTCTCCCATTTGAATCTTAAAGCCCACGTAAGAACCACCTACTTGGAAAAAGAAGTCATTTTAAAATGAGTTTGTCCCAGTTAGAGTCAGAACCATTAGCCTCTGAACATCATGAACCTAATGGCGGAGGAAGAAACACGACTGGCCAGGTCATACTGAGTTTACTGGCACGGGGCAGGTACATACTCAGGTGTCTATGGCTTTGGAAGGAAAGGGCCCAACTCTCTGGGCACGGGGCAGGTACATACTCAGGTGTCTATGGCTTTGGAAGGAAAGGGCCCAACTCTCTGAAAAAGGCCTTTAGTGACTCATGGGAAAGGGAGTCCTGTGACATCATTTGGTTATGGAGATGAGGCATCTGTGTATAGCAGGCCTCTCAGTATTCCCCTGGGGAGTGAGGCTTGCCAAGCCCTCCGCCGCCAGCCTTTCAGGCAGAATACCTTCTGCACTTGTGGGGCGGAGTGGTCAGCCCTAAAGGGACAAGGGATAGTCAGACTCACCGAACTGTGGGGAAGGAAATCCTAGAAGAACAAGACTTAGCCTAAACTGAACCACTAACTCCATATAAAACTGCCCTGCCTCCTCTCCAGCTCCAAGCCTACAGAATCGCCGCTATCCCTCCATGGCGAGGATTCACTCCATGACCATAGAGGCCCCCATCACAAAGGTAAGTGACAGCTGCCACCTCCAGTGCTCAGTCAGTGCTCAGACCTGGGCTGTGCTCTAGACCTATAGTCTCCTGATAAAAGAGCTAATGATCTAGTGGGAAAGCCAGGTATTAACCAAACACATAATAAGCTGTAAGGCCTCTGTGAGAGACGTCAGGGTAGGTCTAGGCTGAGGGAAGTCATGTGTGAAGCAAAATGTAAGCCTGAGCGTCACATTGGTCAGAGGAGTACTCCTGGGGAAGGAGCAGCAAGGACCGGCATAGAGATGGTCTATCACTGAAGGTGCACAGACAAGGTCCCCCAGAACTGAGCAGAAGCCAGGGAGGCTGGGGTCGGGTGTGGCTAGCAGAGGTGAGACAATTATGGCAGGGCTATTGTGGCTCTGTTCGTTCTGGTCACTTGGACCAAAAATAGATGGCTTGTATTTTATGTGCAGTAAAAACCTTAGAAGGGGTTTAAATGGACGTAGCATGGTCAGGTCCACATGTCCCTGTGAAGAGTTCAGCCACCACGCAAAGAATGGGTAAGATCTGGTAAGAGTACAAGAGAAGAGGCCATGTGAGCCTTCTCTGGAGTTCCAGGAAGGAGATGGTAGTGGTAGTTTACCTAGCATTAAGGAAGTAGAGTTGGGGAAAAAGAAACAGATCAGAATATGTCTAGGATGAGAATCATTTGGACTTGGTGGGCTGAGGAATAGGGGAGACATGTCTCAGACAGAGCAGGCCTTGGGTAGGAGAGCACTTGCCTTCAGGCCAGGAGAACAGCTGGTCTCTCACAATGTTACCATTTGCTTGGTTTGTGAGAAGCGACTAAGACTGGGCTCGGATTTTAGGCACAGAAGGTACTGTAGTAGGTGAGTCTGGAAGGCTGTTGAGGCTCTCCAAGTCTGGGTGGGGGCTAGAAGATAAACGTGAAAAGGGTGCCCTGAGTCATGGAGCTGAAAGATCGTTTCTGGAATGGCCATACAGTAGAAAGCCAGATCTGTGCCTTGGGAACTCCAGCCCACGAAAGAGAGCTAAGAAAGGTTGTCAGCAAGGGATCCTGGGAAGCAGGGCCCTGAGGTGGGACTCCATGGGGCAATGTGGGCTGCAGAGCGCACTTCATAGAGAGCCGTGAAGTGGATCTGCCCTCTGAGCTAGGCGTATTGCCACTGGTTTCTTCTGAATACGTCTGACTTATGAGAATTCGTATGTTAATATCCTCACATTTATTCTTTCTCTTTTTGCTTTCTTAGGTTATAAATATAATCAATGCGGCTCAAGAAAACAGCCCGGTTACAGTAGCAGAAGCCTTGGATAGAGTTCTAGAAATTTTACGGACCACAGAACTGTACTCCCCTCAGCTGGGAACCAAAGATGAAGACCCTCACACCAGTGACCTTGTCGGAGGCCTGATGACTGTAAGTGCTAAGGAAAACCCAGAAATGCGGGGTGTTGGTCAAATACCCTAGAGGATCCACAGGGCACCGTGGCCTCAGGGAGCAGAAGCACCTGGTGTAGAGGTGAGACAGCTCGTTAATTTCTTTACTCTAGCCACAGCCACGGAAAGAACCGTGAGAAATCCGGCTAGAGTAGAAAACGGGCAGGTGACTGAGGGCTAAACAGACCAGAGAGAGGCTACGTGGCTCCTGCTTCTTGTTCTTCTCTGCATGAATTAGAGGACTGAGGTTGAGGGTTAGAGCTGCATTTCCGTGGGCATCAGACTGTATCTATACAGTTATCCCTTTCCCATCCGTGGGTTCTGTATCTTGTGAATTCAACCAACCCAACTGGGGGTGGGGGGAAGAACACAAACATGAGTGAGAAACCCAGGAGGGTACACTTGTGCTAGGTAGACATGCCCCCCACACACACAAAACCTGTTATCCCAGCACCCCAAGAAGTCGAGGCAGGATTGCAGATTTGAAGGCAGCCTGAAATACACAGTAAGACTGTGGAAGGGAGAGAGGGAGGAAGGCAGAGAGAGAGAGAAAGGAGGAAATGGAAGGAGGAAGGAAGGGGTACATTTGTATGGATCATGTACATACGTTTGCACTGTTGGAGAGTATAAACAAGGTTTTACACAGAACATTGTACACTTATTATATACAGTCATGGGTCTATCTTATAGAAGATACTTACACTCCCCTGGGTTTACTAAGACAGGCATGGTTCTGTAGATAAGGCCCTGTGAGGACTCCAAGGAATGACTGTTTAATGAAAGACCTTTCCAGTGTTTTCCATGAAAGAGTCCTGTCTTTCAAGACACTACAGCCAAGTTCCATTTCATTTTTGTGTTGGTTTTTCAAGAGAGGGTCTCTCTGTGTAGCATCCCTGGCTGTCCTGGAACTTGCTCTGTAGACCAGGCTGGCCTTGAACTCACAGAGATCTGAAATTAAAGGCATGCCAGCACTGCCTGGCTCAAATTCCATTTCTAATCCTACAAAAGCAGAGTAGTGCTATCTGAGCTCAAAGCAGGGAGGTGGGAGGACTGTGCCTGCCAGTAATGTAGGATATACTAGCTGTGGACCCAGTGGCTAAGGCCTACCTCGCCCCACTGTTGTGCTCTTTCTGACTTTTAACATGACCTGTCCACAACTGAAGAAGAAAATCCATCGTGATCCTATCTCAGAAGCCGAGAGAGGACTCTCTGGGAAAGATGACCCTGAGTTATCCCAGGCTCTGCTGATTTCTTTTTCTAGCCAGTCTCCAAAAACTGGGTTGCTGGCTGCCCAGCCCATCCTCACCCATCCTTTGAGGAGTCTTCTGTTCTTCCTGGTCCCCAGGCTGGCACCGGCTGGCCCGTTCCAATGCAGCATTAGTTTCAGGCATGATAAGGGGCAGTCCCTTCAGGGCTACAACCAAAGGACTCTGCATCCAAGAACAAGCTGCCCCCGACCCTGCCACTGCTGTATCATTTTGTGCTTCCTATCCAGTGTGAGACTCCTCCTCATTTGCATGAGACTTAGAGAAGCGGAGAAAAACAAGAAATGCACATTTGCTGCAGAGGCGGAACAATTGTGGCTGAGGTTTTTTATCTGCTCATCTGTTGCTGAATATTAAGATTTCTGCACCACGATCCAAAGTGTGACTTCAAGGGAATCCTGCATTAATTAATACTACTTGAAATTTTAGCACTTATTTTCTAGGGATAGCAAGCAATTCCAAAGAACTTTTTCAGGAAGACCTAAGTAACAAGGGATTCAGGCACAGAAGCAGAGGCAGAGAAAGATTCAAGAGCATCCGGGAACCGGTTCAACCTCAAGTGCCAGCAAATGGCAGAGCACTAAAGTCCTGTCCACTGTTATTCTCGTGGTCATGTCGTGGTCATGACCAGGACAATAGCAGCTTAAAGGGAAATATTCTGCCTACAGTTCCACATGTGTCAGTCCACCATGGTGCGCAGGAAGCAGAGTGAACAGTGACAGGGGCCAGAGTAAGACAGAGCCCCCTGAGGACCTAGTGACTTCCCTCCTCCTCCCTGCAGCCAGCCCCACTTTGCACAATTCTGCCATCTCACAAGTTTCTCTAGTTAACATTCAAACTTCAGATCTGTCAGTGGGCTGAGCAGCCTCTCAGGTCAGAGCCCTCTGCTCTACTTAGCTCCAGGAAGCCCTCAAAGCCACCCACACAGCTGTGTTTTACCAATAGCTCATAGCTCTCGATCCCCTCAAGTTGATGGTCAAGATCACCCATCCCACTCTTCAAAACCTCAGCTCCAGAAACACGTCTCTCAAGGATTAGCACAATGCCCACGCTCTGCCACAGAAAATGTAGTTAGAAAGAAAAGGCCCAGTGTTTAAAAAGACTTTCCAAGGCTTCCCCTCAAACATGGCTCTTGGTCTTTTCACAATGTATATCTGAGGACATAAAATGTCTCTGTGCAGATCAGAGACTTTAGACATGTCAAAATCACACATATCCAAAACAAGAGGCTTCACAATTGCCAGGAGAGAAAGTGCCAACTCACAGCTCAGATGTGAGTCCTGCTGGCACTCATGACTATCCTGTTCTTTAGCCACTGCTGCAATTTCATTTTTGAGCTCTTCCTTGACCCAGACTTCAGCCTGCGCTGGTCAGGATTCAGCCTCCGGCTAAGGAACGAGTTTAAGAGAATGGTGATGGGCATGAAGTATGTATCTAACAGCATCTCTTTCTTCCAGGATGGCTTGAGAAGACTGTCAGGGAATGAGTATGTGTTTACAAAGAGTAAGTGTTCCCGTGTCACTGGCTACTTCAGCCTGTGCTACCCCAGGGTTGTGACGATTCCATCACCTTGGTGGTGCTCCCAGTAGCTCTCATGAGTTTATTCCTCCCTATGGTCTACGTTTAAAGCAGACCCTCCTGGTCAAAATGATTTCTCAAAGCATTGCTACGTAACAGGTGCCATTCTCCATGTATTTAAATGGGCCTTAGAGCTATTTTTCTGTTTACGGCCTTGAGAGTTCATAACGGGAGAAGAGCCCTGGTATTAAGATCTCCCTATCAATGCAAGTTGAGGATTTTGTTTCTAGTGGCAACCCTAAAGTTGATGAGATGCCAAGGACCCTGGAGAACCCACACTTAACTTGCCCCCTCCACCCCTGTGTCTGCTCAGATGTGCACCAGAGTCACAGTCACCTTGCGATGCCCATAACCATCAACGATGTCCCCCCTAGTATCGCCCAATTACTTGATAATGAGGAAAGCTGGGACTTCAATATCTTTGAATTGGAAGCCGTTACACATAAAAGGTATGTGGCATCTCTGCTGGAAGGCCGGGAGGGAGGGACAGCATGCTCAAGGTCTTCATAGGTAGAAACTTGGATGGACTTATGGGTCCTGAGTATGCTCTTCTATGGAAAGGCTGTATCTGTGGTTAAGGGACAGGACATGCATTTCCTTGCATCTACTTCCTTTGTGTCCATGAGCTCGGAGTTCAAAGTGGATTGGAAGTCAGGTTCAGTTATACACATGAGCAGTTTGGGAGACTGGAGCAAGAGGCTTATTTGAGCTCAAGGTATTCAACAAATCTAGCCTCGGCAACAAATTTTTTTTTAAAAGACTTATTTGTTAATTATATATACAAAGTTCTTCCTGCATGTATGCCTTCAGGCCAGAAGAGGGCACCAGATCTCATTAATGATGGTTGTTAGCCACCATGTGGTTTCTGGGAATTGAACTCAGGACCTCTGGAAGAGCAGTCAGTGCTCTTAACCTCTGAGCCATCTCTCCAGCCCTCGGCAACAAAAATTTATAATCATATTCTCTCTCTCCTCTCCCTCCCTCCCCTCCCCCCACCCATCCCGACATAATGGGGATTTTGATAGCATGGTAGATTTTCTTTGAGCCCATCCTGACAGCAGACAGAAGAGCTTCTTTTGTCTTAGGAAAAGACATTTCTTCCTGGGATGTTAGTTTGTGGAATATGACTATAGAGTAACATAATTCTAAATGAGATTGTTGAAACCATTCAAACCATTCCTTTAGCCCCCAGGCTCTTCTTAAGGTCATAAAGCCTATGCAGGGCTCCTGTGGAAGTAGAGGGGAAAAGGGGAAAAAATACCTTTATTGACTCGCATGAGGCACCTGGTTGCAAGGAAGGGGTGGGCAAAGCAATGCCAATGGTTTTGCGCCCAAGCATGCTGAGCGATCACACACAAATCCCTTTGTTCACTAATGTCATTAAAGGAAGATCTTTCTGGGCCACTGAACTCAATGAGCCGGTGTTTGTTTCCTGTTTTCAGGCCATTGGTATACCTGGGCTTAAAGGTCTTCTCTCGGTTTGGAGTGTGTGAATTTTTAAACTGTACTGAAACCACTCTTCGGGCGTGGCTGCAAGTGATCGAAGCCAACTACCACTCCTCCAATGCCTACCACAATTCCACCCACGCTGCCGATGTCCTACACGCCACAGCTTTCTTCCTTGGAAAGGAACGAGTGAAGGTAGACTCCAGACACCACCGTCTAGCTGTCTGCTAGGGTGGACACCTAAGAACTCAGTCTTAGTAAATACATTAGACACACAGCAATATTACAACCAATATGACAAGAAGGTTTGGATTTTTTGGAGGGTAGGGTTTTAAAACTATTTTATACATAGACCTTTTTCCTAGCTCTCTACTCTAAAATGCTTAAATATTAACTGTGCTACTGACTTTTTGTGACTGATTCATGAACCCATACTTAACTAGTTACAAGCTCTGGGAAATGGGTTTGTGAGACAGATTTAAAGCACACTGTTGCTAGCTCTTATGGTTAAGAGTTTGACCATTATGTTACATTCCTGATAGGAACCACACAGCTTTGCCCTGACTGATGCACATTCTGGTAGGTGTGGGTATATATATCTGTGACTTTTGCCTAATTGTGAGTCCCACATGACTTAGTCTTCTTCAGGGTTCAGTGCTGTGACCCTACCATGTCAAGTGGAAAGCTGGGAGGACCCATCACCCTCCCCTCTCAACTACCATCACAGGCACAGTGACACTCTGCTTTTCTGCGGTGCAAACTAGAGCTTAAAATTTAGAGCTGGAGTGTCGCTCAGAGATACAGCAGAGAGCCCCGAATTTGATTCCCAGCATGGCTGCCCCCCTACAAAGATGTTCTTAGAAGACATTTTGTTGAGACTGCACGAACATCAATCTATGGAGAGTGCCACTGGGTTATCCTCTTGGAACAGAGCTAGTAAGGGATTCGGACCTTGGTACTTAAAAGAGAGTGGAAAAGGCAGAAGGGACAGAAATGGGTAGAGGTTCCTCCTCAGATTTGCCAAAAATGCATCCTGGCAATTTCATAATACTTCAAAGAATGTATTCCAAGAAAAATGCATGCCGGGAGGTGGTGGCGCACACCTTTAATCCCAGCACTCGAGAGGCAGAGGCAGGCGGATCTTTGTGAGTTCGAGACCAGCCTGGTCTACAAGAGCTAGTTCCAGGACAGGCTCCAAAGCCACAGAGAAACCCTGTCTCGAAAAACAAAAACAAAAACAAAAAAAATGCATTTGAAGATTGAAAGAAGGTGTCATGCCCGAAGTCCAGATCCCCAAAACATCACCACGAGACCCTATCTGATGCAAAAACAGAGTCTTTATTGTGAGTTAACTCGGGTTCCTCCATCTATCCAAAGCAGTAGCAGCAATGGTGATAGCAGCAACAGGAACAGCACAGGGGAGACAGGGGGTTTATATAGGGGAAGAGGTTTGGGAAATTCCAAGCCTCTGGGCTTGTGATTGGTTACCCCCAAGTAGGGTGAGGGGAATTTCAGACTTCCAGGCTTGGGATTGGCTGCCCCCTGTGATGTAAGGAGATTTCCAGGCCTGAGGGAAATTCCAAGCCTCTAGGGGCTCAGTGATTGGTTCATTTTCCCTGCTCAGAGATTGGCTAGGTTTGTGTCGGGGGCAGAGATGGCTCTGATTCTGGGGTCAAATTATTTCTTTCTTTGGTTCTTTTTACCTTTTTGACTCTAAATTTGGGACCAGGGAGAATATCTTTAATATACTCTGAATCTAAGCCTTAGTATATTCTTTTGGTCTTGGTTTCAGGGTCCAGGGACTTTTCTCTGGTTCTAGATTTGGGGACAAAATGTCTCTTTCCTTGGCTCTGATCCCATTTTCAGGGTATGTATTTTTCCCCTGATTCTGAACCCAGAGCCAGGCTGCTTGCGGGTGGTGCTAGGGCTATAGACTCACTGAATCGGTGGGGTCCTGGGTCTCTCATTCCCCTGCTCTAGGAGTAACTTTAGAGGACCCAATCATGGTCCTCCCTGAGGGCCCCTGATGGAATGGACTGAGACCATAGTACCATCAGCTGCACAGAGCTAATTCGTTCCCTGATGAAAATGAATTAGTAAGAATACAGGGTCCAAAAGTAAATAGCAAGGGCTCTAGCAATGTGGAGACTAAAGCAGTCAACCACAGAGAATCATTAAATAATCCTTCCTAACTCTGGTCACTGATTCCTTTCCACCTTGCATTGCTAAAGATGCTGTCTAGTCCAAGAATGCCTAATGTGTGGGTGGTTATAGGCTCCTTCTTTTTATGGGTCGGGAGTCCTCTAATAGACTCTGGTGTCCAAAAATAAACCCCTTAACTCACTGTAGACAGGGCATGTCCAGGGATATGGCAGCCTGATGGGGGAGCTGAGTTGAGCAGGGACTATCTGGTGGCATCTCCATCAGGAGATCTGACCTTAAGTTTGAAGCTCAGGGACTAGGAACTTGGCCATCTCAGCAAAGCTTGAGATCCAGAGGTGGCAAGAGCCAGTCGGTCCCAGGAATGCTCTAACCCGCCTCCTGGTGGTTGGAAAAAGGGCGGCATTATCATTTGACTACTTCCTGCTGAATTGGGGCATCGAAGTCCTTGGGGAAGTCTTGACCTTTAGCATCAAGACTTAAGCTTTTCCATTCTCAGATCTTTATAACACTCTCTAGAACTCCTCTTGAAAGTTGGACTCTTATTGCGACTAGGCTCAATTTCCCTGCCACATAGTGCTAGGTCTCAGTTCCATTACCCCAAATTACTTCCTTATACTTCTTACATGCCGTAAAACACTTTCCTTGCTTTCGCTGCCAGTCATCTGCAGCCACGTTGGCATCCTTTTTTCCTTTCTGCTGTCCTATAACACTTTCTCGGTCCCTCAAAACTTCCTTACATGATGCTTTCTCAAAAATCTCTTAACTTTTACATCCTTGAACAATACTTTATTTTCTCACTTTAGCTGCCAGTACACCATGGGGCTCTTTCTTTGTGGTGGCCATTTCTGGTACAATTCTTGGCCCAGTATCCTATCTCCCAGCAATAGGCACATTGGTCCTTTTGAAACTTCAGCCTGTTGCTCTTTGGGGATGCCTTACCCTGTTCCTGGGCCAGGCAGCAGAATTGTCTTCCCCTGGATCCATAGCTGACACTGCCAGCAACATCCAAACCATGTTCCAAGTCTGTCTTTAATCTGCAGTCACTTTAGTTTTCTGATCCTTTTCTCTTTTTACTACCCTAACCTTCTCCTGTCTTTTCTCATCCATCTTCAGGAGTCTCCCTACTATTATACTGGCTAGGCCACCTATCTTTTTGCAGCTTTTGCTAATATCCAGTGCTGCTTGACTAACAAAACCAGGATTACTTCTGACCTGTGTTGCCTCGGGTTCCATAGGGGAGTATGAAAAGGTTTCCCTTAATCTCTCAAGATAGGCTGATGGTCACTCATTAGCCTCCTGCCAAATGCTAAAGGTTTTAGCCATGTAAGTCAGGTGCTTAGCAGCCACCCAGAAACCCCTCATTATAACCTGGAGGTAAACTTTGCCTTCTGGCGAATACAAGTCCACAGTGGCAAAGGGCCAATGCTGGTTTCTCTGATCATCACACAGGCCCATCATGCAAAGGACTGTGGAATCTGGCTCGTCAGGTTGCTTCCCAGAGTGTTCTTCCACAGATGCAAGGGGGGTTAGGGATGGACTCAGCGCCCCTCCCCGGGGGTGTTTGGGGGCATCAGGAGTCAGAAGACGGGATCTTGGGGGGTTGGTTGTGGCATCCCACAAGGCAATTATTTTTGGTGATCCCTCAGGTTGGTGGTAAATAGTGGCTTTAGCCAAGATGGGGATCTACCAGATCAGTAGGGAACCTGATCCAGGTGTTCACGTCATCCATAGGTGACTTCTTTAGCCCTGCTAATGACAGATGGGTTAAAAGTGTCCTCTTTGGGCCAGTTAGTCTAGTAGGATGGCCACTCCAGTTCACGGAGACTTCGGAGTGGTCACACTCCCTGAAATTCTTAAGATGGGCAAGGAAGAGGCTCAGGGGGTGGGAGGGTGCCTGGAGATCAAACTTATTATTTCAGGGTGTTGCAACCAATAGAACATGACAAACACCAGTGATACACACACGATCACAGATAACACAGGTGGCTGTGTACAAAGCTGGAAGTGAGACATCAGATTAACGACCTGTAGTTGTGATATGCTCAGTCTCTTTAGAGGAACTAGGGGAATCCAGTCCCCCTCGGGACTTTTATTCCATCAGCAAGATCTGGGGGGGGGGGCAATCCCCAGTCTCCTAACCAGTATTTTTCTAACATGCTCGCTTAGATCTTAACACTAAACATGACCAGGGATGCCCACTCACTTACAGGCAGGACAAGCAAATGTCCGTATATTTACCAGACAAAGTCACAGCAGAACAACAGACCAACACCAGACAGTGTACCAGTATAGCACACAAAAACAAAACAAAAACCAAAAACAAAGTGATCCGGCTTGCAGTAGGCAATCCATGTCACCCAGTCGGAGGTCTGGTTTGAAGCAGGCAAGCCCTGTTTAGCAGGAACAGCATGCTTCAAAGTACACCTGGACCTCAGATCTTATAAGGCTGGCAAATGGTGTACTGGTCCTTCCTCCCGTACTTAGATTTACAGAGTTAACTTTCCTTCTTCCTGTTCATACACTTAGTGTTAAACCTTGTATCTTAGGCCATTTAGATCTTTTTAGATCTTACAGGGTTTTGCCTGGGCAATTTAAAAAGGTATCTGTTTAGTTGGCACCTTTAAGACTCAGCGGAGGGTGGTCATGGTGGGCTTGGGGATCCTGGATGAGCCCTCAAATGTTATAGCTAAAGTCTGGATCCACAAAACATCGCCAGGAGGCCATATCTGATGCAAAAGCAGAATCTTTATTGTTAGTTAACTCGGGTCCCTCTGTCTGTTCAAGGTGGCAGCAACAGGAATAGCATAGGAGAGGATCCCCCGGATGGCAAAAAGAGGGGGTTTATATAGGGGAAGAGGTTTGGGAAATTCCAAGCCTCTGGGCTTGTGATTGGTTACCCCTGAGTGGGGTGAGTGGAATTCCACACTTCCAGGCTTGGGATTGGCTGCCCCTATGATGTAAGGGAATCTCCAGGTCTGAGGGAAATTCTCAACTGCTAGTCAATGCCTAAGGGAATTCCAAGCCTCTAGGGGCTTAGTGATTGGTTCATTTTCCCTGCTCAGGGATTGGCTGGTTTTGTGTCAGGGCCAGAGATGGCTCTGATTCTGTTTCTTTCTTTGGTTCTTTTTACCTTTTTCACTCTTAATTTTGAGACCAGGGTGAATATATTTGGTATGCTGTGAATTGAGGGGCTTAGTGCATTCTTTTGTTCAGGGTCCAGAGACTTTTCTCTGACTCTAGGTTTAGGGACAAAGTGTCTCTGCCCCTGGCTCTGGTCCCATTTTTAGGTTGTGTTTCTTTCCCTGGTTCTGAATGCAGAGCCAGGCTGCTTGGAGGTTGTGCTAGGGCCATGGACTCACTGATTCTGTTGGGGACTGGGCCTCTCAAAAGGGAATAAAAGAAGGGAGCGAGGGAAGAAGGAAAGGAGGGAGGGAGGAAAGAAAGAAAAGAGAGAGGAAGGAAGGAAGGAAGGAAAGAAGGAAGGAAGGAAGAGAAAGGGAAGGGAAGGGAGAAGTGATCACAGCATCAGCCAGTGTCTGTAATAAACACCTCTGGAGCCACACCCCTCTGAATCCCTGCTGTGGGTTCTATCACTTATGAGATGAGATGGGACCAAGCTGAGGTCCCGCCACCAGCTGAGCAGAGCACCTGGATTATTAGCACCAAGTCTGGTCTGATCCTGCCATAGTTTGGAGTTGATGTGAAGGTGACACTCCCTTAAGAGACCTTTAGGAAAACTGGGACAAGTGCCAGAGTCCCAGAGTCTCAAATTCTCTAAGAGCCCTAGAACAAAGGTTCTAACTCATTGCCACCTACTTATAATTCAGAAGATGTCTTCTGGCTCCAGCAGCTCCTGCCAGGAATTCAGAAAGTGCAGCTCAGCAAGGAACCTGGGAGACCCAAGTTCACTGTTCAAGTTCAGGCTTGCTAGGTTCAGCCCAAGTTTACTGGCCGGTCCCCCAAGATGTGCTTGCAGTGGGAGTCACTGCTGGGGGAATCTTGTTAGACCTGCTCCTGATGACAGGAATAAGGAAAATTATATTCTTACCTCTTTTTTTGAATCATTAGTCCCTCCAATTTCTTAGGGTGATAAAACTCAAATAAAATCTACAAGTTCTGGGAACTAAGTGCATGCTAAGTGCATGCCCTACCACTCAGTTCCACCACCCAAAGTTAAATATAATTTTTTAAAAATTTATTTTCTGAAAATTTCAAACAATATATTTTGATCATATTTTCCCCCTCCTCCAACTCCTCCAAGATCCTCCCCCACCTCCCTATCCACTCAACTTTATGTTCTTTCTCTAAACAACACTAAAACATGGAGTCCACTTTGTGATGGCCACCTGCTTCTGAGCATGGGCCCTGCCCTTGATATGGGAGTGTTCTCCTGTATTTTGTATTACTCTTATTGGTTGAATAAAGAGCTGCCTGGCTTATAGATAGGTCAGCCCTTAGGTGGGCGGAGTAGACAGAACGGAAGTTCTGGGAGGAGAAGAAAGGAAGTGAGTTAGTCGCCATGAGGCCCCCGTAGCAGAAGGAAGTTCCGTCCGGTAACCTCGTGGTGACATACAGACTTTTATAATGGGTTAGTTTATGAGGTGAGGGCTAGCCGGGAAAAGGCTAGTGATAACGGGCAAGGCAGTATTTAAATGAATCCAGTTTGTCATGTGGTTATTTTGGGTGCAGGCGGCCAGCGGCTGAGCGGGCCAGCGCCTGGCAGCTGGGGAACACAACATGCACACCCCTCTCCCCTATTTACAACATGCCCTAGTATATGGCTGATATACTCATTGCCAATCCGTTGGAGAAAACGGAGTTTTCCTTTCCCAGCGGCTGTCAGTTGTGTCCACTTCCCCACCTCCAGGCTGGGATTATGTTAGGCTGGAGTCTGCGGGTCTTGTGCAAGCTGTCACATTCTCTGAGTACATGTGTGCATCTACCCTGTGTCTGGGAACATTGTGTCCTTACGTTATCCACCTCCTCTGACTCTGAAGACCCTTCTGCCTCCTCTTCAGCACAGAGCCCTGAGCCTTGAGGGGAGGCATGTGATACAGACATTTCATTTACGGCCGAGTGCTCTAACAGCTCCCACTCTCTGTACACTGTCCAGTTGTGAGTCTCTGTTAACTAGCATCTACTGCAAGCAGCAGCTTCTCCTACGGAGGTGGAGTGTGATCTGTGGGGATAGCAGTGTCACTAGGAGCCATTTTGTTACTGCATTCCTTTAGCAGAAAAGTAGGCTTGCCTTCGGGGCCAATGACCGTTAACTAGTCTTAGGTTTCTTGTTCTTGTTAACAGTGTCAGGTCTGCATTCTATCTTATAGACTGGGCCTTCAGTCCAATAAAAAAGTGTTTGGTTGTGTCCCCATCACATGCCACTATTACACCAGTGGGCATATCTTGCCAGAAGGATCATTATTGTAGTTCCCAGCATTCCTAGTTGGGAGAGATGGATACTTTTCTCCTAACTCCTAAATGAAACATGTATATCTACAAGCATAAAAGCTTCCACATATGAGAAGAAATATGCACTGCTTGTCTTTCTAGGTTATACATGTCCTTATGTGTGATGATTGTTTCTAGTTTCATCTGTTTGCCTGCAAATTTCATTTTTTTAACAGCTGAATAATATTCTATTATGTAAAGGTGCCACATTTTTATTATCCATTGGCCAGCTGGTGGGCACTTAGGCTGTTTTTAATTTCTGGCTATTATGAATAGCACAATGATGAACATTGGATGAGCACACATCTTTGTAGTTAGAAGAATCTTTGGGGCATATGCCCAAGAGTGATATAGTTGAATCTTTTGATAGCTCTATTTTCAGCTTTTTGTGGAACCTTCACACTGATTTCCATATTGGCTGTGCAAGTTTGTACTTCTATGAGCAATAAATAAGTGTTGCCCTTTCCCCACATCCTCTCCAGCATAAGCTGTCATTTGTTTTGATCCTGGCCATTCTGATTTCTTTTTTTTTCTCTTTCTTTTTTTTGGTTTTTCAAGACAGGGCTTCTCTGTAACTTTGGAACCTGTCCTAGAACTCACAGAGATCCGCCTGCCTCTGCCTCCCGAGTGCTGGGATTAAAGGCGTGCGCCACCATCCTGGCCATTCTGATACTGTGATAAGATGTAATGTCAAAGTAGTTTTTATTTGCATTTCCATAACAGCTAAGGATATTGAACATGTGTTTCTGAGCCATTTGTGATTCCTGTTTTGATAATTTTGTTTAGCTCTGTCCTGGTTGCTTTTTGTCAACTTGACACATGCTATAGGAATTCCTACAGCCAGTAGCCTTTAAGTTACCCGTGCACTTGGGCGTGGCCTCTTATACTATAAATGCCAATGTAAAGCACAAGCTGGCCTCTCTTTGGCAGCATGATTCGGTTCCTGTTCCCCGATTGTGCAGAGGATCGTGTCCTGTGAGTCTACCCCTAAATAAATAACCCCTTATTATTTTTATTTATTAGCTCAATTCTGAGCTAGTGTGGGATTTCTTTTTAGCGTCCTTCTTCAGACACAAACCTAGACATATTTGGGAAGAGAATCTTCATTGAGAACATGCCTCCCTTAGATTGCCTGTATGAAGTCTGTAGTGCATTTCTTGATTGATGGGTGGAGGTAGGCCCATCCCACAGGGGCAGTACCTCTCTGGTAGTTTTTATATAAGAAAACAGGTTGAGCAAGTCATGAAGACCTCTGCATGAGTTTCCACCCCCAAGTTTCTTTTGATCAGTGTTTTATCACAATAATAAAATCCTGACTAAGTTCCATGCTACATTTTAAAAACTGGGTTGGTTGTTTTATGTTCAAGTTTAGTTCTTTGTATATTCTAGATACTAACCCTCTGTCAAATGTATAATTACTATAGTTTTTTTTTCCACTCTGTATACTGCCTCTTCAAATGATGACGTTCTTTGCCATACAGAAGTGTTTAGCTTCATGAGTCCTATTTATTATTGATCTAATGACTGTGCCATCAGGGTCCTATGCAGAAATTCTTCTCCTGGGCCAGTGAGTGCAAGCCTCTTTCCTATTGTCTCTTCTGTCCGACTCAGGGTAGCAGGGCTTGTTTTGAGGTCCCTGATCCATTTGGAGTTGAGTTCTATGTGGAGTGAGGATGCAGATCTGTTTGCCTTCTTCTATATGCAGCCATCCAGTTTGACCAGCACCGCATGTTAAAGTCAGTATCTTTTCTCAAGTGTGTGATTTTGACTACTCTATCACAAGTGAGGTGTCCATGGGTGTGTAGATTTATGAGTCTTCTATCTGATTCCACTGATAAACATGTTTGATTTTATGATAATACCATGCTGTTTTTATTACTCTAGCACTATATAATACTGCTTCCAGTCAAGAATGGTGAAATTGCCAGCAGTTCTTTTATTGCTCAGGAATGTTTGACAATCCTGGGTGTTCTGTGTTTCTACATGAAGTTTAAGATATTTTCAACTCTATGAAGAATTGTGCTGAAATTTTGATAAGGATTGCATCGATTATGTAAATTGTTTTTGGTGGGTCATTCATTTTCACATTAATCCTACCAATCCGTGAATGTGGAGGATCTCCTCACCCTTTGGTGTCTTCAGTTTCCTTCTTCAATGTCTTAGAGTGTTCATTAGACAAGTCTTTTACGTGTTTGGTTAGTGTTACCTCACAACATTTTGTTTTTCCTTTATTGCAAAGGTTCTGTTTCCCATGCTATGCTGCTCTCTCGGCGAGTTTGTCATTTGTATGCAGGAAGGCTACTGACTTTTATATGTTTTGTATCCAGCTACTGTGACTGTTTTTTTTTTTATCATCTGTAGAAGTTGCTTGGCAGTTCTTAGGGTCTTTTATGTATTACATCCATATTACCTGCAAATAAAGATACTCTAGCATCTCCCTTATCTTTTGATTCCCCTAGATCTCCTGCAGCTGTCTTCTGCTCTTGCTAAGACTCCAAGTGCTATATTGAACAGATAGAAAGTGGACATTCATGTCTTGCTCCTGATTTTTGTGGAAATGCTTTGAGTTTCTATCCATTTATAACGATGTTGGCTGTGGGCTTATCATAAATTGCATTTATTTACTGAGATATGTCTCTCATATCCTGAATCTCTCCAGGACTTTTATTATGAAAAGGTGTTGGAGTCTGCCAAAGGCCTTTTCTGAATCTAATGAGATGATCATGTGGTTTCTGCCCTTTAGTCTATGTATGGAGCAAATTATGCTTATGCACTTACATATGTTGAGCTATTCCTGCATCTCTGGGATGAAGCTAACTTAATTGTGGTTGATAATCTTTTTAGTGAGTTCTTGGATGTGGTTTGCAATTATTTTATTGAGTTTTTTTAACATCTATATTCATAAAAGATATTGGTTTATAATGTTCTTTTTGTTGAGTCTTTGCGTGGTTTAGGTATAAAAGACACTGGGGAACGTTCCATCAGTTTCTATTTTGCAGAATAACTTGAGGAGGGGAGGTGGTAGTGCCAGTGTCAGTCCCCAGAAGCCCACAGGTAATGTTCAGTGTTCCTCCCCATATCCCCCAGGGAAGCCTTGACCAGCTGGATGAGGTGGCTGCTCTGATTGCTGCGACGGTGCACGACGTGGACCACCCTGGAAGAACCAACTCCTTCCTGTGCAACGCAGGCAGCGAGCTCGCCGTGCTCTACAATGACACTGCAGTCTTGGAGAGCCACCACACAGCCCTGGCCTTCCAGCTCACCGTCAAGGACACCAAGTGCAACATTTTCAAGAATATTGACAGGTGTGTTATCGTTGGACGTCTGTGCTTAGGTTTGGGAAGCTAAAGGAGAAGCTAAGTTTTCTTTGGATACTCAGCTTCCTCAAAGATGGAAACGGAAGTAATAGTTATCCACCGCATAGGATCATAAAATAGCTTTGCCCGTCTAACTTAATTATACTTTTATACTGCCTTTCATGTTTTAAAATCTGATTTTTTTTCATCTTCCTTAAGTTCATGAAAATAAGTGTTTTTTGTTTGTTTGCTTTGCACGCAAAACACCACCTGAACATGGTCAGGGTGTTGACAAGTCTGCTGGGTATTTTTACCGCCCATGAGGGCAGCCCATCTTTTCTGTGGCTCAAAGACAATGCATCATCTGGCATTTTCCAGCTGAGTTTGGGCCACTAAGAATCCTTCCTCATGACAAGATCCCAGTGAAGATGCTGGGGCCCAGCTGGGCAAGTTTCCCTCTCACTGTGTGGTCTCCTCTGTAGAGAGCAATGATGAGGTGGAACTCTGGCTTACTAGTGATGCTGTGGCTACGCCCTGCACACATCAGCTGCTAGGCATAGGCCTGGGCAAAGGCCAGGTGGTCACTTGGGCCTCATGATGTTGTCTACATGACCTTATCTGTTTAGGTTCCAGAAAAAAAAAACTACAAAATTATAGAGAATGGTTATTCTAATTTGGACTTAAATTCTGTCAGTATCAAGGACCTGTGGAAAAAGATTTCTTTTCAGGAGCCAGTTTGCTTAGTTCCTCAATCTGCTCTTCAGGTTAGTACGTGGTAAGAATTCTCTGATAATCTTGTGCCATTGCTCCAACCACTGCATCATCTATCAATTGCAAGTTCGAGAATTGCATAGAAGGAAACTTCCTCAATACCATCAACAGAAAGTGTGGCAGCTCTCTGCAGTAGGGATCGGTCTGCATGGAACGCAGTCAAATGCCTCATCAGGCTGCCCCTTGGCCTGTCCCGTCCTTCCACTTCCTTGGCTTCGTGTTTTTCAAAGGAAGGAGTGGGAAGCACCTTTGGAGCAACTGTCCACCACATGACGTGTACTTTCTCTTAACATTCAAGTGAAGAAGAGTCAGCAGTCACTGGAGAACAGAGAACAGCATCAACAACAATTTGGGCTTATCAGGCTGGACAGACAGGCCCTGGGATCAATAGTCACTTGAATTCTTCCTCAGCTATGTCCCAGGTTGTAGGGAGGCCCAGCTGGAGGGCAGGTCTGACTTAGGGCGTGACGTGAACAAGGAACTTTTGTCTTTCTATTTAGGAACCATTACCGAACGCTACGCCAGGCTATTATCGACATGGTTTTGGCCACGGAGATGACAAAACACTTTGAACATGTGAACAAATTTGTGAATAGCATCAACAAGCCCCTGGCAGCTGAGGTAAGCACCCCTAGGGGACGAGACGAGCGCCTGCTCCGGCAGCAGCATTTTCTCCTTTTGGAATGTGAGGTGAGTATCAGCTTGGGGTTAGAAGCAGACTGCAAGTCCAGCCACTTGTTTTCCTTGGGAATGAGAACAGATTGACAGCTGTCTGCTGCAATTGTGTGCTCCTTGAAAGACAGGCCTTGAGACTAACTGACGGAGGGAGTTGGGCCCAGGGTGTGTAACAGGAAGAGCCCACAGACGAGCCGAGATGAGCATGAATGGTGGCGGGACGGGTGACCCCCATTCTCTCTGACCTCTCAGGATTGCAAAGTTAGAGAATGTTTTACAGAACTATAATCGTAGCGGTCTCTGAGGACCACAGTGAAACAGGCTTATTAGCTCTTCTGTCGCTCTAATAAAATATCCTGACAATGTGTTAGGGAAGAAAAAGTTTAATTGGCTTGTAGGACAGTCTCTCACTGAGGGATGTTAAGACAAGAACCTGTAGGCTAAGATGCTTGCTGGCTCATACAGTGTTAACTCTGACAGGGGAACTCACCCCCAGCCAAGGAAGTATGGTAGACACTACAGAAGGAAGCTTACTGACTCATTCAGCAGTTCACCCTTAGACAACTGTCTTACAGGTCAGAATCACTTGCTGGGGGATGGTGCCACCCACAGTAGGCTGGTCTTCCCACAACCAAGACAGTCCCCCAGAGATGAGCTATCAGCCAACAGGAACTACGTGATCCCTCAGTTGAGATTTCCTTCTTGGAAGAACCTAGGCTATGTCAAATTGACCAACCAGTACAGTTAAAGCCAACCAGTACAGAAGCATTTCCCCTCCCTCTTTCAAAAAAATAAAACGAAAACCAAGAGAGACAAACTGGCAAGAAAAATTGGTAGGGGGTGAGGAGGATCTAGGGAAGGGAAAGAAGATAATCAAAATACAGTATATATATTTTTTCTTAAATAAAAAATTTAAGAAGAGAGAAATTTACCATGAGCCTGCTTTAGGGCCTGACAAATGTGGGCTTTAGAAACACAGATGCAATGCTCATTCCTTACTAAGATAAAGTCCGCTATCTTCAGAAGCCATAAAAGTTGTCCATAGCTAAAGCAGTTTCTAGTCTTGTGAAAAAGACCCTGGAAAAGGCAGAATAAACATTTTAAAGATAACCTGATGATTAATGAGGACACTGTCTGTAGAACCCATCACATGACCAAGTGTCCACCTCACCTGTGTTGAGCCCCATCTCTCATGGGCTCTACCACACAATGCCAGGGCTTTCCTTCCAACCAAGGATGGAGCAGAACACTCTACAGGATGACAGAATTTAGAACCAGGAAGGTCCTCTCTCCATGCCTCCAGCTCCATTTGAGATCTCCTCTCTGCCACATCGTCTGTGGTAAATGACACCAAAGGTGCTGGGAGAACAGCTCCCAGAACAGCGTCCTCACCAGGGATCCAACAGGACCAGCCTCAGAACAGAATCTTACCACACGTCATGCTGTCTTTCAGCTTGGCAGAGCTCTGGAGAGCTAATTAACTGTTTCGTACAAACCGATGGTGCCTTTGGAACCAAATATTTTTCCAGGCTCTGTGCAACTAGCCTGTGAATGCATACATACCCACCTGCCGGCGTTCATGCCTAGAGCTACTGGCATTGCCCACCCCACCAGGTACACACTGCTGTATAATCATGTTTTCAGAGGCTGCTGAACACACATCCACACTGCATTTTGGCTCAAATGTCTATTTTTCACACTTCACACTAATTATTTCTCAGGGAGAATCCGCCAAGAAAACACACGAATGTATAGATGCCTTAAGGAGTGGGGGTGGGAAGGCAGTGAGGAGAAACAAGCAAAAACAAATAAAAAAAGTAATCAAAAGTCAGTTTTCCTACTTTTGGTGCATTGAGGTAACTGAAGGTTGCGTGTTCACACATTCCTGAGGAGTCAGAGGAAACCCTGTTTAGGGTAATCTTCTCCACCACCCAGAACAAACAGTGCCATATGGCTGTCATGTCTGAGAGGTTGTGCCGTATAGCTGTCATGTCTGAGAGGTTGTGCCGTATGGCTCTCATGTCTGAGAGGTTGTGCCGTATAGCTGTCATGTCTGAGAGGTTGTGCCGTATGGCTGTCATGTCTGAGAGGTTGTGCCGTATGGCTGTCATGTCTGAGAGGTTGTGCCGTATGGCTTTCATGTCTGAGAGGCTGTGCCGTATGGCTGTCATGTCTGAGAGGCTGTGCCGTATGGCTTTCATGTCTGAGAGGTTATGAGTGAGCTGACGGGTGGTGAGAGGGATTGTTTCGCCTTTTAAGTTCTATACTACACTGATGGCTTTTAAAGACTATGCTAGCACGTTATGTATGGGTGTAGGAGTCCAACCATTCCCTTTGCTAAGTTGCAACCACAGCCATGCGCCCGGTGAGTTAGCCTCTGGCAGCCCTGATCTGGTTGTGTTTTCCAGAGTGAGGGCAGCGACTGTGACTGCAACCCGACTGGAAAGAACTTCCCTGAGAACCAGATCCTGATCAAACGCATGATGATTAAGTGTGCTGACGTGGCCAACCCGTGCCGCCCCTTGGACCTGTGCATCGAGTGGGCTGGGAGGATCTCCGAGGAGTATTTTGCACAGGTGTGCTGCTGTGGGAGAAGTGTCCCTTTCCTTCTAGGAAAAGGCCCCAGGCCACAGAACCCTAGTGGCCACAGCTAGTGAATGCCTCTTCTCTGGAAGGGACATACCTCAGCTCTGGCTAGAGCAGACTTGGGGTTCTCTCAAGAGACAGGTCAATGCACTAGTCACTGACCAAAACCCTCTAATGTAATTAAATTCTGTAATTGTTAGACCCTGACAGGTATGAGGGAGTAGAGAGGACCCCAACAATACCACTGGGTATTTTAAGGATACTCGATGAACGGAGTGAGCTGAGCTGGAAGTCATGAACCGGTTTCCTGGGACCCACATGGAAAGAATGTGAAGCCTTATTCCTAGTTACTGACACTGGGAGAATGCTCCACTCTTAAGTTCTCTGACCGAAGCTTCCAAGTTAGGAGTCCTTTTCTCTAATAAGAATGTAGAGATAGCACCAGTATGACCTGAAAATCAGATTGCAAAGGAGGCCTGGGATGAGCTCCGGGCATTATCAGGAGATGTGGATCTCACCATTCAGCTTCAAGCATCCAGACAGGAGCACACACTGCAACATGCACACACTCAGCTTCCCAGGCACCTTGACAGCTGCGCGCTAACACTCCCAGGGCAAAAGCGGCACAGTCAGCTCTTGGCTCAACTTTGTGTCCTAGCCTAGAGGCGCCCTGGCTGTGGCTGTAGCACAAAGGCTTTCCGTGCTTGCTGTCTTGCCAGGCAAACAGTCAAAAGATGTATCCTGAATGGTTGAGATGCTAAAAACAGGTCATTCTACTAGCTGCATGTGTCATTTGTTTTTTGGGTTTTGTTTGTTTTTTGTTTTTTGGTTTGTTTTTTGGTTTTTCGAGACAGGGTTTCTCTGCAGCTTTGGAGCCAGTCCTGGAACTAGCTCTTGTAGACCAGGCTGGTCTCGAACTCACAGGGATTTGCCTGACTCTGCCTCCCGAGTGCTGGGATTAAAGGTGTGCGCCACCACCGTCCGGCACATGTGTCATTTTTAAGTGAAGCCAGTTACAAACCCAAACTGCAAGCATGCAGCCAGGACATCAGTGACTACTGTCCCTGTCTCGTTGTTGTCCACCTCCTCCATTTCATGGGCCAGCAGCAGTTTGACCTTTGCTGCAAATGTCAATTAGTGTAGGCTGAGCAGGAGTTTTGGTCTGACTTTACAGAAATAAAAACAGATTACAGAAAAAGGGGCTAAATTCCACTAGATCAGTGCTTCTGGGAGCACAGTGTGCCACGAGAGCCAGTGATGACACAGCTCTGTGGGAAACACTCTCCTAGCGCTCCTTAGGTCTGGAGTTCAAGAGAGGAGAGAGGGGAAAGTGGAGGGACAGAGAGGAATCTGAGAGCGAGGAGACCTGAACACGGTCATATGGGTCATCTCAGGAAACTGCTAAACTCTGCACCCTGGGATTGTGGGAAACACACCATGACTATGACGGCTTCCCGTGTGCAGTGGTGGTCTCGTTTTTCCTGTCACAGACCGATGAGGAGAAGAGGCAGGGGCTACCAGTAGTGATGCCAGTGTTCGACCGCAATACCTGCAGCATCCCCAAGTCCCAGATCTCCTTCATCGACTACTTCATAACAGACATGTTTGATGCTTGGGACGGTAAGTTAGATGCTGTTTTGTCGCCCACAAAGGTCATTTTTGTTACACTTAATGAAGATCATCTTTAGGGGCATAGGCTGGGACAAAAGATAAACAAAATTATAAATACATATTTCATTTTTGTTATAAACAAAACTGTGAGAATGATCTACATTTAACATAAATACATACATCTGTGTGTGTGTGTGTATGTATTCTGAGCCCTCTGCGAGCAGCTAGAGTAGGTGCATCCCAGCATCTGACACAATCTTGAGTGCATAGACACAGTGAATGAGTGTGACCTGGATGAGTAAGTCTTCACTTTTTCACTTTTCAAAGCATAGATGCCCGAAGTGGACAACTGTTTCAGTCTCACCCTGGAAGAAAGCCCATTAAGTAAAATGTATTTCATGTTCTGTGAATTTCAGATTCCAAGACAGTTACATAAACAGCCTGTTTATCTCAGCAGCTAATTGGAGTGTAGCTCACAGCTCAGAGTGGAGGACTGCTTGCTTACTGTACAAGGCCCTGGGTTCAACACCTAGCACTACAAAACAAACAAATACATGATTTTTTTTTTCGGTTTTTTTGAGACAGTGTTTCTCTGTGTAACAGCCCTAGCCTATCCTGAAACTAGCCCTTGTAGACCGACCAGGCTGGCCTTGAACTCACAGAGATCCACCTGCCTCCACTTCCCATAAAGCTGGGATTAAAGGAGTGTGCCATCACCGCCCGGCACAAATAATCAAAGAAAGAAAACTAGTGTTTTCATACATTATGCTGACTTGCAGCCCAAGGCCTTGGGAGTATCTGTCCTCCTGTTCTTTTTGTGGGGTACACATGCAAACAGATGTCAGAGTTCACCCTCAGGTGTTGTACCTCAGGAGCCAGCCACTTTTTTCTTTATACAGGGCTTCTCATTGGCCTGAAGCCTCCCAATTGGATTAGGCAGGCTGGCTGGCTAGTGAGCCCCAGGGATCCGCCTCTGCTACGTCCCCAAAGATGGGATTACAAGTGCATGCTACCATGGCCAGCTTTTCTATATGGTCTGTGGACTGGGCCCAGGTCCTCAACATTGCATGGCAAGCAGGATACTATCTTCTCTACTTCTGATCCCCAAGGCCAAGCCTAGTACGTACTCCCGAGATCCAACTTAGTGTAATGGGTTTCTTTGGATTCTGTTCATGTCCTTGCAGCCTTTGCACACCTGCCAGCCCTGATGCAGCACTTGGCAGATAACTACAAACACTGGAAGACACTGGATGACCTCAAGTGCAAAAGTCTGAGACTTCCGTCTGACAGCTAAAGCCAGGCCAGAGAAGGGGCCTCTTGATCTACGATAGACACTGTGAACCGCAGAGTCGTGTGAACAAGAGGCTTTCCTGTATGGCGGGAACAGGTGTAGATTAAGGAGCTCATGTTTAACAGCTGACCTGAATCATGCACGCCTCCAAATTTCATTTTTCAGAAAGTTATATTCCATCAGTAAAAATATGTTCTTTTAAATCACTTAGTGACAAAACGAACCGCTTGGCAGCCTACTCTGCCACGCTGTGCGTGCCCTTACAAAACCATGGAGCTGACTCACTGTAGTTACAAGCAGGACACAAGAAGCAGAGAACCTGGTGTCTGTGAGTCCATCCTGCGGAGGGAGACCATGCCGCTTGGCCAGTGTCCGGCTCATCTTCCACCGGAATACTCACTACTGAGATTTAGCTGCACTATTTCCTCGACGGCAGGAGTACAAAGGATTCCTAAAAAGATTCTCTGAGCAGATATATGTAAGAAAGGAAGCTACTTTAAGATGCGCAGAATGAGGACGATATTGTCACCAAGCTAGTTAGCATCTCGGCTCCCATGACTATGGCAGGTAGCGTGACGCCCATGTGAGGACACAGCCTTGGCCTGGTGGGTGTCCCTCAGATGGGCGTCAGCCACCTGCGGAGTCCCCATTCCTAGAAGGAACTCACCTTAGAGGAGGCCAGCTGATGGGGAAGGAGTGGGAGCTTGCCTGAGTGTCGCTCACTTCAGGCGCATGGACACACGTCAAGAGCATCTATAAAAGCCATTAGATATGAATGCTCGTGAGCAAGCTTTTTAAAAAAAAAAAACAAAATTTAAGAGAAGAAAAATTTATATATATACATATATATATATATTTGTTGTTCAAAGATTTTTATTAAAGTAATCTAAATGCCCTGGATCTTCACCCCTAGAATTTTCTGGGCATTACCTGTACATCTGAATTTGGGGAGGAAACGGGAAAGTTTCAAGGTTCAGATATTCTTAATTTATATTTGAGATCATGCCATTTGCTTTAATGATGTAAAAAGGGACTGCAAGAAATGTAAATATATCAGAAGACAGGCATATGGAGAGGCAGTAAATCCTATTTTAAGCTATTAACTGTATAGCAAGGCTGAAAGCACAAGGGCATATTTTTATACGACTCTTTTCACAACTTTCTGTGCTCGGCGTAAAGGCAGACTCGAGATTTTTCCTTTCTCTTTTATCAGCCATCCCTTCTCTATGTATTATGAATATCAGAAACTAAGTAAACAAAATACCTTAGTTTTCTTTTATCTGTCCTCCATGATGCATTTTTAAGACCTAACTGATTGAATCAGTAGCTACATTTTCCCAAATGAAAACTGGACTGCAGACTATGTAAAAGCTCGGTACATGGAGAAGAAGGTAACTTATCACTATGTAATGTGCCAATGTTTTTTTCTATGTTTTCTACCAAAGTGTAAACATATATGGCAATTCCATGCACAGAAATACATCTAAATTATTTTTGTTAGACGGCAGGAGGGCTTGATTCACCGGCGGGGACAGAGCTGGCTTTGTATTGTCGTGCTCATCGTGTGCGTGTGATGAAATGTTTTTGTGAAGTTCTTGTAACTAAATTCTTACAGTCATTTTTCATTCCCAACAGCTGTTTTTATTTTATCTCTTTGGCCTAAACTTTTCATAATTTCAAATTTGGGGTCCTAGTGTCCTTTATTTCACGAGTCGTCAAGTCTGTTTCCAGAACACTGAGGTCAGAGCGCAGGATCTCCTTAGGCTTCAGAAGCCGGCGGGAGCAAGGACAATCTTTTTCTGAGGAGCCTGCTTCAGTTCCACTCGGTAGGGAACATTTGCCAGGCACCTGACAGCTTGCTCGGTGATATGCTATACCGTATCAATTTCATCCTAATGTCAAATGTTAATAACATGTGGATGTGACAGACAGGTGCTCTGCTCACTATCAGTGTAAATTACAGCGATCTTCCGAGTTGCTAAGAGGCATATTCTTCCAATTTACTAGAATCATGGACTTTCAGGTAATGTCGTGCATCTCAGATATGTGCTTATGTGACACAGATAAGCTATTGTGTCTCGCTCCTGTTTACTGGGAAGCCATGTGCTGTGAGGACATATAGTAACTTAGGAAAACATAGTCATGTCAATACTATTATTAATCTGCCAAAGAGGGAAGTTGGTCATAAAATCCTCTTACATGAACCAGAATAATAACAGTTTCAGCCACTTCAGCAAAGAAAGTGGTGTCAGTACAGTCGGCATCCATCCAGCCTGGGAGCAACAGACAAGCCTGTGTTGCACAAATGCGCCTACAGACCCAGCTCGAAGTATTTTAAGGGCAAGCAACAAGGCACGCTATACATACTGATCTGGTACAGACAGCGAGGTGACTGAAGTAGAAAAAAAAACACACACACATAATATATACTGGCCTTAGCTCTAGTTTTCTTCCTCCAAATCACAAGTTCAAGTCCTAGGAACGGTCTCCATGGAAACGTGCTGATCCTTGCCAGGGTCACTTGTGCTCATCTCCCTGACCTCGGGACACTCACACCAGGTCTCTCAGCAGGCTGGAGAACACTCTAGTTCTCACCAGCGGTGGGAAACTGGTCAAATGGAATGGAGAAAACAGCAATGCTTGGCTCCAATCCTGTCTGCTCTTAAAACTCAAGCACGGCCAGGAGTGGTGGCACACACCTTTAATCCCAGTACTCGGGAGGGAGAGGCAGGAGGATCTCTGTGAGTTCAAGGCCTGGTCTACGAGAACTAGTTCCAGGACAGCCAGGAATACACAGTGAAACTCTGTATCAAACAAAAACAAAAACCGCACACACACAGGAAACAAAATTAAAAAAGAAAAAACTTAAGCATGACTTCTGCACCTCCATTTGAGTAGATAACTACCACAAAACATGAATCTGAAACAGGTATAAAAACCAGAAAAACAAACAAACAAAACCCCTATGAATTCCTTGTCTTTTATCATTTAAGAAGACATCCTTAATAGCTAATGGCCTAATACAAAATTCGCTAGTAAAAGGGGGAAGTCCATCTACAGAGCAAAATCAAAGCTTTAAGTGAGTCTAAAATAAATTAGCCCAAGTGACCAGCGAGCTGATGCACAGAAGAGATGGCTCGTCTCCCTGGCTGACGGGTGCTGCCCGTAGTTCATCGCCAGGAAGAATGGCGAGAAAGCTGCCTCCTGTGTGGACTCCTCATATAACAACGGTGCGCTGGCTGAAAGACACCCTCTTATTCACATGCTGCTCTGTCCTCAGTAAGGTAGCTTACATTTCAATATTATTTTTCCTACAAAGCTATTTTTATTGTGAACTACAACAGCAGACTGTAAACGATGATTTTCCTGGCATAGTCACCACAAAGTCCTCTCAGCCTCCCTCCCTCTCCTCCCCTGTTTTATGGGTGTTCAGTGATGACAACGGGCACTGGGGAACAAGCTAGCCTCCACGGGCCTTGGTTTCCTCATTCCTAACATTTGCAACTGATTTATCTATGATCCTAATGCTACCAATCTTCGTAGGCAGTGGTGAAAGCTGAAACCAGTGGGGACAAGAATTTATAGCATCCGTCCAGGGAGCACAGTGCACACATAAATATGTAGGCATTCTCTTAGAGAAGGATCCGGTGCCTAACATCCCACATCCTGCCTGTCTTTAATAAGATTCCTTAATCAACAAGAGTAATCCCCACTGAAGTGTAGAAGACATTTTATGTTTCAGTGCCAAAAGTAAGAACATTGCCATAGGCTGGTAGGGCAACGGAGATGGTCCAGTCTTAGAAGCTCTTCAAAAAGCCAAACGGTGAGTCTGTCCTCAACCATCTCATGTTAACGTAAAGTAAAGCAGATGGCTAGGGCAAGTCAGCTGCAGTTTCTGACCTCAGAAAAGTGGTGTGTCTTTCCTAACCCTGGACTCACCTCAGAAACACCCGAGAACTATTCTGGTCAGTAACTGTCCAGGCCACTTCACACTGAGAAGAAATGAACCCTTAGAAGGTGCCTGTGGAATCGAGCACAGAGGGGTTTTAGTTGGGACAATGGAATCCTTTTTTTCAGTGACTTAAATTAGTCAGTACCAAAAAGAAGTGTTGTACTTAAAGAAAATAATTCTTTTTTGATTAATATTCAAGTTTAGTTCCAGTGACTAGCTACTAGAGAGCAGGAGAATTAGCAAAACGGTAGATCTGTCCTGACAATTCCTAAACAGTCTCTAAAGGAACCCCAAATAAAACTTCTAAGGAATGTGACAGCTTTACAGTTACCTGTCCCCCATCACTTTATGAAACAGAACACAGCACCCACTATGCCACAGCAGCAAGGTCCGGCAGGAACCTGGGCTATGTCTTTAGGTGGACACACTTGCTCCTGACAGACAGACAGACTTCATAGGCAAGAAGAACATGACAAATCTCAGTGATCGGTGTGTTTCAGCTTTCAGAGGTACACTCTCCATTTGATGGTCAAGGCTCATGTAACTCCAATCCTTCACCTAGACAGCAGGGTGTAGGTCACCATCCTCTTCTAACTTCTGAAATAACTTTATACTTCGGAGTCCAGATTCTCGCTCTCCATTTTTCCACAGAATAATGAGATGATCTGCAGAGCATGTCACTAGTCCATGATCTTCAAAGTATAGAAACATCTGGAAAATAAATTGAAACACTAGTTCAAGACCATCAAGAAGAGGCTAACGCTAGATCACTGTGTGTGGTAACAGACAAGGAGGTCTCTCTGGATTTGAATGTAAAATCTCTAATAAGTGACTTTCTTGTTTTCAGTGTTGATGAGTCAAGCCAGGGTTTCCTGTGGCTGTTCTACCGCTGAGCTCCTAACCTTTGCCAGGGCTCCCTTATGCAATCTGGGCTAGCTTGAAGGCTACAGCCTCCTGCTCTATTAGCCTCCTGAGTGCTAGGACTGCAGGCATATGCCACTAGTCTTGGGAAACTTTTCCTTTTCAAGCCCTGTCAGTACAACCAGTATCTAACATTTTAATGGATTTTGTTGATCAACTACAGAACTACAGTAACAGTGATTTCTCAAGGTATCTTCTGGGTTTAGCACAATCTAATTATCTCACACACTGGCTTCAGTTTGACTGTCAGGTGTGGGCCTCACACTTGCATTATTTACTAAAAACAGCGACCAACTAAACTGCCTGAGATAAACACTGACTTCGTTTACTTTCTGTAAAGTAGAGGTGATGTCTCAGCACACAGCATTTACTCAGAGACTCAGCTTGAAGGCCAGGGCCAGCAGCAACAACTGGGGTACCAATGCTTGAAAACCAGGGCCAGCAGCAACAACTGGGGTACCAATGCTTGAAAGCCAGGGCCAGCTATAACAACTGGGGTACCGATGCTTGAAAGCCAGGGCCAGCTATAACA
>JAQHUG010000088.1:1938764-1949970 GCA_028555095.1 Dicrostonyx torquatus | reverse complement strand
ATGCTTGAAAGCTGGGGCCAGCAGCAACAAGTGGGGTACCAGTGCTTAAAAGCTGGGGCCACCTGTAATAGCTGGGGTACCAGTGCTTGAAAGCTAGGGTAGCAGTGCTTGAAAGCTGGGGCCACCTGTAACAGCTGGGGTACTAGTGCTTGAAAGCCAGGGTCAGCTGTAACAGCTGGGGTATCGATGAAAGAGTCTAATCAGTTCCTCGCTGTAGCATACATGCCACAGAAGCTCACAAGAGTGGAGATGCAGCAGTAACTCTAGAAGTGCTAGAGAAGGAAGAGAATGGAGGCTAGCGCAGATCCGACAAAGGATGGATGCTGTGGACCGAGAGAAGAGGGGCTCGAGAGAGAAAACTAGGACTAAAGCTAGGGCGAGGCCCTTTAGTGACCCAGTGTAAGAAGTGATGAGCTGAACAAAGGTCAGGGACAAGAGAGGAAGGTCAAAGGTCAGGACTTACTGATGACTACGGAGCAAAAGGGAGAGATATGGGAGCAAACTTTCTCAGGAGGTGGGGTCCTCAGGGCATGTGCAGAAGGACCTGGGAAGGCAGCAAGGGTGAGAGCACAAAGGCCCTGAGGACATTCAGGAGGCGCCTGCTAACAACAGGGTCTGGACTTGCCAGTGAAGTCAAAGGTAAATGCAGGATGAGGGGGCAGCTTGGTGACAGGTACTTGCCATGCCATGAGTATGGAAAACCTTGGGGGACAGCAAGGAGGTGAAAGTGAACACTTCCAAGGACATTCCTAACCCTTACTTACCTAGTGACGAACACAACATTTCTAAGGTCTCCTCTACCCTCAAAACTTTTAAGCTTTTAAGTGCACTGACTGCTCTTCCAGAAGGCCTGGGTTCGATTCCCAGATTCCCTACATGATACCTCACAACCAGCTGTAATTCAGTCCCTGGGGATCCCAACACCCTCTTCTTGCTTCAGGGGCACTGCAGAAAAATACCCATAAGACATCTTTAGTATGTTCAATGATTCCCCAATATTTTAAAAATAAAGCCCAAACTCCTCGGCTTTTTCTCTGGTATTGATGGAAACCCAATGATTCCATCCAACCAACCTGCCACAGCCAACACACTGTCTATGCCTGTGGTCTACCACATTGATGCTTACCATGTGTAATCTGCACCACAGCCACTCAAGCCAAAACAAAGCCCCAAACAAAGCACTCAGCTACTTCTTAAAGGACAACAAAGATGAGCAAGGTACAGCACCCAACAAGAGAGGTCGCACCCAACAAGAGAGGTACTTGGCTGTGTACCTTTCAGTCCAACCTAGCCTCTGAGGCTCATCTCAAATCCTCTGTCTCTAGAAAATTCTACAGGGTACAGCAGGAAGTGTTCCTTTTAACTCCCTAACTGCTTTTGACCAGGGTCAGCCGTAAGTAGTCTTGCTTAGCAGCTCACTGGGTCTTTTTCCTTCCTCTCTACTGACGTATCAGATCCATGAGGACAAGGATTGCATTTTATACCTCTTTTTAAACTTCAGGAAATGGTCAATGGTCGGTGTGGCTGCTGCTCCTAAGTAAGTATGGATGCCTCCCCAAATTAAAAGTAATTTGTTGCTCACTGGCCAAGCAACAGGAAGAACAATTCAGGAAATGTATTCCTTAGGGTCCCCTTCACTGCTACTCTTCCGCTGTACCAGTTCCCATCACCCCTTTACTGCCATCAATCCCCTCCTTCATTGAAGACAATGGTGCTTACTGTAAATTATTAATGTGTCTGCAATTCCACAAGTGACATAGTACCAGGGCCTATAACTAGGGTTGGTCAATGGCAGCTGAAACAGTACTCTGATCCTAAATTTGGTTATGATCCCTGGAATTAGATTCCATTCAGGCTTTTACCCTACACACACAGCCACAATGTTCTGCACTTCCTCTGGTGACTGCTGTGATACATAATCAAAGCCACTAACATTGACCAAGATTGATCAGCTAGCTTCACCTCCTATACAATGGAGACTAAGCTCGTTCTTAAACCAACAACACATTGTTTACTTCCTCAAATCCTATCTCTAGGAAGGACGACTCTAGCCACTTGTACTATCACTGTCTTACTCTGATTCTTATCTTGCCAAAGCCTACAGCTGAGAATGTGTGAGTCTTACTTAGAGCAACTGCATTAAAAAAAGAACCATGCTGCAAAAGCAGGAACTGCCTGGACTGCATGCCTACTAAAAGTGGTACCTCCACGGAGGATGAGTGGCCGATCAAGTCTCCAATGAGCTCCAGGGAACACGTAGTGCCGGTTTCTTGATGCTTTTTAACAGGCTGGCTGGCTTGTTTGTTCACTCTTCCAAAGCCCCACATATTAAAAAACCCTACAAAAATACAATCATTTCAGTCATTTCAAAAGCTCCTCTGCTTTTTCCTTACTGAAAGGCAGAAAATTTCAACACAATCCTGTCTCACACTTACATGTGTAAAGGGATAAGCTGACAGCACTAGGCAATAGCCAGGATCTGTAGATATATTATATTGTATTTTTCTTACCTTGCCTAGCTCCCCATCTCTTCTACAGCCCCTACTCATCCACCAAAAAAAAAAAAAAAAAAAACCAGACATTGGAATTTAAGAGAAGAAAGCAGCCTTGAAGGTTTTATGTAATCATTAAAAATCAGGGAGAAGACATATCAACAAAACAGATGGAAATCTGTGTGTGTGTGTGTCTGAGAAAGAGAGAGAGAGAGAGAGAGAGAGAGAGAGAGAGAGAGACTATCCCAGAACTTCAAGTAAACTGAAAAAGACAAGAAATTAAGAACACCAGTATTCGACATACTAAGGATTAATAGTTAAATTCATTCAAATATCCAGACTCATTTTTCAAACCAAACCCCTAACAGAGCTCGTGAGATTATGACATTAACAAGGAAAGGCAAGTTGCTTTTTTCTGTACATCGCATTCAGTGTTAATAATGCTTTCCTATCAATCGTACAAATTTTGTGTCAGAAATATAGTCAATGTTATAGGTGTGTAATTACTTTAGTAGGCTACCTGGTCATTTGAATTATGTAAAATTCAGTTTTCTCTCAAAATAAATAAAATTGCAATCGACTTCAATTGAAATAAAGAGATAGTTTTACACTGAAGCGAAATTCAGATGCGACCTCCTAATTCCAAGCACCAGAGGCATGCTGCCAGTGTCTGATGCCTACATGGAGCACATTCTATGTGGCTCCCGGGGCTCCTCATTGTCACCTCTCATTGTCCTGCTGGATGAGATGAAAAAGGAAGGAAGAAGGGGGGGAGAAAGAAAGGAGGGAGGGAGAGGGAACAGCGTGCTCTGTGGGGGAGGGCACGCACCTGTTGGGGCAGGTTCAGCGGCCAGCTGCTGTTTCTCTCGGACCTCCCAAATGCGTACACTGCCATCTTCTGAGCATGAGATTAACTGCCTGTCAGAACAAAAAGCCAGATAGAAAAAGCCAGAAAGAGTACTTGGAAGGCCGAGTGCTAACTGCTGAAATCACTGGAGCCCTCAACTGACTGCAGTCAGCTTTGGACAAGATGGACAAAGCACACATTACAATCTGTGACATTGGCTCAAGTGATATAAAATATCTCCATTTTTTAAAAGACTATTCAGAAAAATGACACAAACTACACAATATCCTAAGCAGTCTCCTCCTTCCTGCCTCTTTTTACATCTCTTCCCACGGTTTCCCTCATCCGAAGGATGCTGCATGGAAAATCCTACTCTGTGGTTTCATCAGTGGGATCTTAACTGCCAAGTCAACCCTCATTTGGTAGCCTTAGTAAGGGCTACATCCGATTTTAGCCATAAACATACAGCGCCATTAAAAAATTAGTTTATAGAATATATAAAAATAGTACATTATAAGTGATCCAGGTTTTTTAACCTTATTAACAATTTTAAAGACATTTTTCTTTTAAGAAACAACAGTATAATTCATTTAACCTTGCTCTTGTAAATTTCTGTCATGTATTGCTGCAAACTCTTCAATTGCAGTCAGACATGGAACATTTTTCCAAAAGAATACCAAGGTCAAGCCTTGGAGCTAGGTAATTTGGCCAGTGCAGAAATCACGCTAGTGGGCCACGGAACCGTGACTCCGTCGTCTTGGCAGAGAGATGGGAATATGTACCTGTTGGGAAGTTTGTCGATGTGGAGGATGTTGGAGTCATGGGCAGTTTTCTGGCAGGCAATCACACGCTTCAATTGTAGGTTATACACATATAGTCCTCTTCCAACGGCAACAAATATATTCTGGGGGGGGGCAGGAGCGGAGAAAGTTCAGAAATTGGCATAAAACTAGTCTTTACTATAATAGATTTCCTGCCCCTTTGTGACACTGGGAAGCCACTGTTACTTTCCCGGCCTTCAGACAAAAATTACAGTCCTGCCCTCTGCCGCCCCCAATGTCAAAGTCACCAAGGAAGGCTTAGCACACCAAGCAAGCAGGAGGAAGACTCTGCACAGGGCAGCTCAGCTCTGCCTTGGTGCTCTCTGGAGGCCCGAGCTGCAGGCATGGTGGCTGCTACCAGGGCCCTGTAGCAGGTGCCGAGGGGCATGCAGCCTGGGCTTCGGGAGAACACGGTACCCTTGGGGATTTACTCAGTTGCTTTTGTCTGGAAATGGAGCCAAAGTGACTCACCCTGCACATCTTAAGCAATCAAAAGGCCTATAAACATCCCAAGAAGTAGATGTGGCAGTAATCTGAAGAATTAAAGGAAAAAAATTTTAACCTAGTACCAGAAATGCCTTTCTGTTAAGACATTTAAGTCTTCAGAAAGCATTTTTGCTAATGTTCCCTTCACCTCCACCTTACAGCATCTAAGGGTGAGGGGAAAGCGTGATTGTTACTTTCCAGACTGGCAAGTTCAAATTTAAGAAACTGAAGGGCTGGTAAAATGGCTCAGTGGGAAAAGTGCCTGCCACCAAGCCTGATGACCCGAGTCCCATCCCTGGGACCCATGTGCGATGGAAGAAGAGAACCAACTCCTGCAAATTATCTTGACATTCACACATGAGCCACGGCGCAACTGAATACACGCACTCACATATTCATGCAAACATATAAATTAATATATATTTTTAAGTTTTCAAGAATTAAATAATGTGAAAAATGATGGGGGAAAAACTTGGCACTGACCTGCAGCCTCCATACTCATACTCCAGGCATTGGCTATGGCACTACATGCAAACGCCCACATAAGCACAAGTACACACGTACACACACGTACGCACACACACACACACACACACACACACAAAAAGTACTACAAAGAAAATAAAAGTACTATTTCTGATCTTTCAACAAAAATAATAAAATGGTAACAAGTATGAAAATTAGGATAAAAAGCACAAAATGAAATAAGAAAGGTTTCTCAAAGGCTATGAACACAGAGAAAAATAACTCCCCTTAAACACATTTTCTGAGGCACTGAGACTTAGAGGCAAGAGTCAGCAGTTCTCGGCGCTGACTTTACAGTGTGAGCTTCACAAGCTCTACCGCCTGGCCAGAGCCGGCGGCTGTTCCCGCCCAGGCACCCTGACCAGGACACCAGCCACCTAGAAGGGAAGCATTTCTCACAGGCTTAACTTTTTCCCCCTCTCTAGGAAATACATCAGAGCTGAAAACAAATCCAATAGAAACCTCAAAGACGATGGGCCAGCTTAATGCAAATCAAATTAGGTGTGTAAATTCGTGTTCTAATCATTCCTTTACATGCAAGATTAAGAACAAGGACTGAAATCTCTTCTTAAATACAAGTGGTCCATTCTTTATGAAATTCTCAGGCCATTTCAGAACCTGGAGCCATCGGTAGTAACCTTTTCGTTACTCTGTGTGTGTAGAGTGTGCTCGAGTGCTTTCCATCCTGTGGGTCCTGTTGGCTGAACTCAGGTTGCTGGGGCTTGGTGGCAAGTGCCTTTGCCCACTGAAATGCCCTTGACCCCCCCCCAGCAGCCCAGAATCATATGTCTAACACATTAGGCTTTACATATCAGATGCTGGTTTTATTTGTAACAATTATATTTTTTACCTCTTCGTCACATGTGAAATGATTAATAGAAATGTCATTTTGCTTTTGGCAGAGTTTTATTTCTTGCTGGGCATCTGGCTGTGGAGCCGGGTTCCAGAAGCTGCGCTCACAGGCCTGTACAGTCCAGTCCAGGGCATCCCAGATGATCAGCTCTCCAACATGGGAACCGGTGACGAAACTTGTATCTAGAAAAGTTCACGAGTGCTCCATTACTCATCATGTGCTCTAGGCTAAAAATAAAAGTGCACGAGCTTCCTAATTGTACCCAGGCAAGCTAAAGAGGAAGATTACTATGACAGTAAGAAGCCAAAAATATAGTTCACTGACTGAAGATAAATATTACAGTTTGTGTCAATAAAAATGCCATCCATGGGGCTGGAGAGATGGCTCAGAGGTTAAGAGCACTGACTGCTCTTCCTAAGGTCCTGAGTTCAATTCCCAGCAACCACATGGTGGCTCATAACCATCTATAATGAGATCTGGCGCCCTCTTCGAGCCTGTAAACATACAGACAGAACACTGTATACATAATAAATAAATAAATATTAAAAAAAAACAAAAAATGCCATCCATAATGTTTGGTCAACTTTTACAGGTATTAAAATAAAAGAATCGTACCTTAAATGATATGCCAAAAAACTGTCAATTAAATAAACAGTTCTAGGACTACAGAGTGTCTAAAGGACACTAAAAGAAGCAGCACAGGGGAAGGCATACAAGGAAATATCTGCTTGGCAAAAAAATAAAAATAACAGCAACAAAACATATGATTTAAAATTGGGGAGAATTGCTGGGCGGTGGTGGCGCACACCTTTAATCCCAGCACTCGGGAGGCACAGGCAGGAGGATCTCTGAGTTCGAGGCCAGCCTTGTCTACAAGAGCTAGTTCCAGGACAGACTCTAAAGCATGAATGATGGCAAATTTTCATTTTAATTCCATTCTTAATTCCATACTTATTGTTATTATCATATTTTTATTCTGAATAAAACTTGTAAAACAATAAGCTTTAAAACCCTCAAATAGAGTTTAAATTAAGGACCTAGACAGCTTATACAGTTAATAGATACTGTGCAACTACTAGATTAAAAATTCTCTCAAATGTAACTGATTACTGCCTTACATATGTAAGGTAAAAGTTAGGACAGAACACAGCACTGGGCACAGAGCTCCAGCAGCAGTTCCGGCTCTGCCTGCTACTGGCCAGGCAGTCACAAGGAAATCATTAGCCTCTGTCTTGGACTCTTCATGCATTAACTGAGGATTATTATAGAAAACAAATTAAATCATAAATATCTAGCCATTTTTTTAAAAAAAATCTAACGTTATATTGAGTATGGGTATTACTCTACATTAGCAGTATTTAAATGCACAGTGATTTACAACTTAGGAACACACAGGTGGGTAATTGTAACTTTATTATTCCATCTGTCAAGTAAACCTGCAGGACAGAAATCTGCCACAGCCAGATAAACAATCTCTTAGAAATAAAAGTCACTAGCCATCCTAGATAGGAACATTATTTTTATCTTGGTCTCAGAGTCATAATGCGTAGCTTAGTGATGTCTGCGACTACTGAAATCACTACGGGACTCGCTGTGGAAGGAAATAAGTTTCGCTATGATCTCTGCAGGAAAACAGCTTTCCAGCTCTACCGCTGCAGCAGATCGGGGTACTTCAGCAGTACCAATCTTCTCACAGCCTCCTCCGATTTCACTCAACTCCAAAAGAATCAAAGAAGGATGAAAAAGATGCTCCTTGACTCCAGGTCTGGGTCCATAGTCAACACAGAATTAAGACTTTGAGCCCACACTGCTGCCCCCTCTGTGGTTCTTCTAACAACAGAAACAGTATCAACGACCTCCTGGATCTTTTCACTAAAGGAAAAGACTGGCGTTCACCTTGGCATATAATTCCCCCTGTGTAATTATTTATAGTTCCAGACAGGTCACTCATAACGTTTCACACCAGACATCCTCACTGATGTGCTAACAGTGAATGGATTTCATCCTGTAACATCAAAATCCACTTAGGAAACTCTCCCAGCCCCCATCTAGCCATTCCTCACAAGCATGAATGTTTTGTGAGCACCATACACACTAGTAGCGTGGACAGAGGGACGAAGTGAACACATAGAGCCCTTGGCCAGAAGAGAGGAGGAACGTCAGCTCATGTCTTAGGAAACCTCCCATGCTTACAGACTCCTCCAGCAAGTCTGGCACACATCACACATACGGGAGTTCAAGTAGATCATTCCAAGACTGCCCTGGGATGACCTTACCCCAAAAAAAAAAAAAACAAAAAAACAAAAAAAAAAGCACATTTTTTTAGAAAGTGTGTGTGTGTGTGTGTGTGTGCGTGTGCATGAGTGTGTGTTACATGTTTCTATGCTGTATGTGTATTTGCAGATATGTGGGCCTCTGAACATGCATGTGGAGGTAAGAGGAGCTTTTGGACACCCTGACCAGCTCTCTACCTTACTCCCTTGAGGCAGGGTCTCTCACTGAGCCTGCTACTCACTGGCTTTAGCTAGGATGGCAGCCAACAAGTCCCATTGATTCTCCTTTCTGCACCTACACCCTTGCCCTTGACGCGGTTACAAGGCAACCCAGCTTTTTCTAAGAGTTCTGGAGATCTGTCCTCATGTAAACCCTCTGACCTGCTCAGCTTTCTTTCCAAGCTTTAAAAAATACCAAATGGTCATCCCTGAAAACATACACAACAAGTAACATTATACAGACATTATAACATTAGCAGGTCAGTTACACACATGCACACACACACGCACATAACAACATTTAATAAAAAAACAAGGCCATGAATTTGAAAAAGAAGGATATATGGGAAGGTTTGGAGGGAGGAATGGGGAAATAGTATAATTGTATATTCTTTCTTTATTTTTGGTTTTTCAAGACAAGGTTTCACTGTGTACTAGAATTTACTCTATAGACCAGACTGACCTCAAACTCAGAAATCTGCCTGCCTCTGCCTCTCTAGTGCTGGGTTAAAGGAATGCACTACCACTGCCTGTCGAGAAACAGGTTTTTTTTCTTTCTTTCCTTTCTGAATTTGTGATGCATGACCGAGTAACTGGCCTCTGGCATTAAGTGAGCGAGTGGGAAAGAAGCAGGACAGAGTGAAGTGGGGAACTAAATCATACAAGATCACCAGAATCTGCAGCACTCCCACGTACAAGATCCAGCCAATAGCAAGCCTTTCAGACTTCACCTGACTATCTAAACATGTGCCACTTCTAAAAATCCTTTTGCCGAATCTATTATTTGCAGTTCAGTTTTGCAGTTTATAAAGTAGAATTACTGTAGATTGTCTGTAACTTTCATTAATAATTTTTCTTTAGCTTTCCATTGTCCATAATATCCCGACAAAGACTATGTGATAATTCATGTAGCAGCAGAACTTTAGAGGAGAAGCAGAAAGATTGTAAGTTCAAGGTCAGCATCAGTAGAGAGAATCCGTCAGGGTAAGAAGTGAGGCACCTCAAATTTTAAATTTATATAAGCCTCAGGTAGAGGTATAGCTAGCTCAGTGGTACACACTTGGTTAGAATGCATTGGGTTCTCACCTCAGTAAAAAGTAAAATAAAATAAAAATTACAGGAAGTTATAAGCCTAGCTGTATACTGTACACAAAAGCTGGACCATGATGCTAACTAAGGTTTATTCAGTAATAACTAGTCCTCTTCCTTTAAGTAACCATGTTGTTTCAGTGATGCCAGGGCTCCACCACTAAAACAAGACAAATAACTAGACCTAATCAACACAATGGTCCAGAACAAGTCCTGCTTTTTGTAGAGGCTCCAGGACCTTGTCATGGTTCAGTGTTTCCAAGGAAGCTCAAAGAGTTGCCCAGATCAGAACTTGCCTCTGAAGCTACCACTCATGGCTAGAGAAAACAACCTCCAGGTATAACAAGTTTTCCAACCACTGCTACTTCCAGTACCACAGACCATCTGGTCCTTGGGAAGACATGCAAGTGGGTTTTTGTAGGATGTCGGCTACTGAGGGGAAGATGCTGAAGCTGGGAAGATGCTCGCCGATGTGTCTGAGAATAGGACCAAAGTGCACGAAACACACACAGCAGACCTGCGTTTGGTGCTCTCCGTGCTTTACCCCATCTCATGGTCCTACAACTTATTCCTCCGGAAGAGCCAGTCACGCCCCAGGTCTCCAGGGGTTCAGGGGCTGTAACTCCTCCTGCTGTGGCATGCTCCTAGCAGTCCTACATGGCCTGCTTGCAGTCTCCATCAGAACTGTCCATCTGACCCATAAACAGACCTCCCAGTTCAGTTCTGATGGTATCAGCAGTCATTTATCTACAGAACTGCCATGATCCTCTCCTGCCACCTGATGTCATGGCTCACTGGTAGTGACAGAGCCAGAGCCATTCATGAGGAATGCTAGAATGCTCTACATTCAGAATTCACAGCCTGTGATGAGCATCCACAGCTACTAAGTGGTACCTTAGGAGAGTCACGCCCTACTCTATCCGCCTGTGCTGAAGTCTCAGACCACACCATGAGACTTGAGCCAGGCTCTGTTGTCTCAAAGCTTAGAGAAAGAGATAACAACAATCTCCACTAATCTATTATTTGAGTGGTAATTCTGAAATATTAGAACAAAACAAGGCGAAAACTCTGAAACTGTACATAACAGAAACGTACGCAAAGAGCTTACCATTGATGTTAACCAATGACAGAATATTATCCTGGTGATCAAGAAGCCGTTTAACTTCAACAATATCCCATTCCAGCAAGCCTTCTGCAGGTGCTACCAGCCTAAAAATTACTAAAGAATGGTTATTTTACTAAATGTTCAAAAAATATAAAATACCTTTTTACTCAAAAAGCATTAAGTGCAAAGCATATATCACAAAAAAAAAACCCAACAACTCCAAAAGAACCTATTTATACCAGCTTACACCATTTCTTTCAAATCCTTGAGCTGCTTAAATGATCTCCTTAAACCCTAAGCCAGGGTGTCCTTCCAGGGTTCCTTTGTCTTGCTTCCTTTACTGACTTCCCAACCCCAGCCTGACCCTCCACTTTCCGCAAGGCCTCATCACACATCAGGAGTATCACTCTGGTCCTGTCCAGGCCATGACTGGCCACACCCCTGGATCACTTCCACTATCAGTGCTCTACATGTATGTCCAGGCCATGACTGGCCA
>JAQHUG010000088.1:1863617-1882816 GCA_028555095.1 Dicrostonyx torquatus | reverse complement strand
AGCATTACATTTACACAACTGACAAATGTTTTTGAGATATTTAGCAAAACATCAGCTAATATCAAATAATGGAATTCATACAGTTAAAAATACATTTTCAGAGCCTGGAGATAGCAGTTTAGTGGTTAAGAGCATATGCACGCCCATGGGGTGGCTCACAACTGCCTGTTATCTCCAGCTCCAAGGATCTGACCCCTCAGACCTCCACAGGCACCAGCATCCATACTTACATGCAGGTATTCACACATGCCTACAAAATAAAATTTCTAAGATATACTTTCTAATATATGTATATTTCTTAGATTATTGATAAATATAATTTAATAGTGAATTGCTGTAATAACCATAAAAATACAATTAATATGCTTCTTGGCTATTTATTTTCAGCAAAATAAGCTTATTTAAATTGCTATCCAATGTATTTGCATGTATAATAATTTTTTATGTTTAAGCATCTTATAAATTATTTTGAAAGTATATATTCCAAATTTACTATACTTTAGAAGTATGTTACTATAACCATTTACATGGAATGATTTTGTAAAGGACATTTTCATTCATTTATTTACTAAGTAGTCAACATAATTTAATTGAAAGTTCAGTTAGCAAGTTAACTACAAACACTTGGTCTTTAATCTTCCCAAATTCTATGTCCCACTACTTTATCATGTTATCTCTAGCACAATAGAAAAAGATTCAAAAAAATTACAAAACTAATTAAGATTCAACTTGGAAACAGCTTCCTATGAAAATTTATAACAGTTGAACTTTTTTTCTAAAATATTTTTAAGATTTACTCCTTCAAAATTTGTGTGTGTGTGTGTGTGTGTGCATGTGTGTGTGAGAGAGACACATGTGTGTGAGTGCCTACAAAGGCCAGAACAGGGCATCAGATGAAGTCCCAACTGGTTGTGAGAGTCCGTGTGAAGGCACTGAGAAACAAAATTGGGTCCCTGCAAGAGAAGCACGCATTCTTAACCACAGAGCCATTTCTCCATCTCCTTTACTAAAATATTGGTAGAAATTCTCTAGCCTAAATTCAAATTGAACAATTGAAATTATTTCTAAGATCAACTGAGCAAATTTCAACAAACTTACAATACAGAATACGATCTCCAACTACAATGCGATTAAGATAAATATTGAAAGAAAATCTTGACCTGCAACATAGCTCAGTAAGAAAAGGACCTGAGTTAGATCCTGACAACAACAAAATACTCAATGTTGTCATTCACGGCTGCAACCCCAGCACTCTGAGGGAAAACAAGGTGGAGACAGAGAGCTCGTTCAGAAATCTTTGGGGTTTTTGCTGTTGTTTGTGCTAGCCTAGAGCACAAACAGCAGCAAAAACAAAAGACCCTGCCTTTAGGAAGGTAAGAGACGAGCTGCTCCTGAAAGTCGTCCTCTGACTTCCTCCTTTGCACCATGCCACAAATATACCTGTATTCACAATATCCTGCAGGAGGGGGTAAAAATAAAAGCAAAACTTTAGGTGGTTGGGAAAATGATCCCTCAAGTAAGAAAGCTTGCTACGCAAGCATGAACATCTGGACTTGAGTGCCCCCATCAGAGTCAGGAATGGGGGGGTATAGCTCAGTGGTAAACCATTTGACTGCAGAGTCAGGAATGGCCAACCTGTGTCTGTAACCCCAGCATTTGGGGGCAGATCCCAAGAACTTGATGGTCAGCCCACCTGGTGGACATGGAGAGCTTTCGATTCAAAGACCCTGCTACAAAGAAATAAGGCAGAGAGCAAGACAGGAAAACACCCAGAATCCTCCTGTGGTCTCTGTGTGCATCCTCTTGGGTACACACCAAATATGTATTTGCATGCACGTGCGCGTGCACGCACACACACACACACACACACACACACACAAAACTTTAGTGCTGGGGAGATAGCTCAGTTGGCAACATGCTTATAATCCCAGCACTGGGGAGGCAGGGACAGCAGATAAAAAAAAGAAGGTCCTGAAGGACACCTGAGGTTGTTTCCTACACACACATTCACATACAGACACATGTGCGCGCGCGCGCACACACACACACACACACACACACACACACGTGCATAAGTACATACACACAGCAAAACTTTTTAAATTTCTATGTATGTGAACCACTTCTAAGTGATGCAAGGGCCAAAGAGAAAGCCATAGAAATATATTCAAGGCTTCATCTTATTATCAACAGATACTAATTGTGCATAGCTATAGGGTGTAGTGTGATCTTCCAGTACATATACTCATTGTATAATGATCAGGCCAGGGTCGTTAGAGCATCTCCCACCTGATAACAGTCCAAGTTTGTCTTCTACTTTAAAAGATAGTTATTTTTAGCTATAATCAATCTACTTACACCACACCTTAATTCATAGAAAAATCTTTTTAACTGAAAATAAAAAAATATAAAACTTGTAAGAATTGAAGAAGTGCTTATGAGAAATCGGTAGCATTAAATGCATATCAGAGAACAAGACTGAAAATTAATGATGTAAGCATTATTCACAAGAAGTTTAAAGCCAAAAATGGAGAAAACAGAGTTTATACAAAAACAGATAAAATGGTAAAACTTTACAACAAAAAAATTTAATTAAAAAAAAGATCTTATTAAAAACACTATTAAAAACTGACAGTCTTGGGTTGGGAAGATGCTCAGTATATAAAGTCCTTGTATTGCATGCCTACAGACCTGAGCTTGCTTTTTAGAACCTAAATTTAAAAGGTCCAGCAAGGTAGTCCATTATAATCCCAGCACTGGAGAGAGGACAAAACTCACTGGCTGGCAACCTAGGTGACCTGGTGAGTTCCAGGCCAGTAAGAGAAACCGTTTCAATTTTTATTAAGCAGATGGTAGCCAAGGAATAACATCTGAGGCTGTCCTCTGGTCTCCACACACATGTACACACACCTGGCCCATGTACATACACATGCACATATACATGCGTGCACACACATACATATACAAATGGCAGTCCTATGAGAAGACTGCCCAAGACAAAAGCAGACAGCAATCATAGACAGAAAACATAGAAATAGAAAAGACATGTTACAGATTTATAAATGGAGATTTTAAACAATTTTATGAACGCAAAATTGAAATTTCAAGTAAAGTGAACTTCCTGGAAAATGCAATTTACCAAAATGATGCAAGAATTTAAAAAAAAATATAAATACACTTTTTATAAGAAAATGAAATTCATGCCTTCACAGGCCAACTGCATCAGTCAAGTAAGAAATACTATCAATCTTATATAATCTTCCAGAAACGGGAAATATAAGGACAATTTTCCATTACTTTTGTCAGATTAAAATTATCTTACTATCAAACCTGGCAAGGACATTTTAAGAAAGAAATATTACTAGCTATAACATTCATAAATATAGTAGAAATCCAAAACAAAGCGTATGTTTCAGCAAACACAATGCAGCAGCACAGAGAGAGGAAGCTGTATCATGACCAAGACATACTTATTACAGGAGTGCAGTGTTGGAGTATCACTCAGAAACTAATCAGTACATTTCAGAATGTTAATGCAAAGAGAAAAATCACATGTTCACTTGTGACAGTTAATCTTCTATTGCTAGCTTGACTGGAGACAACCTCCGAGCAAGGTCTGCGAGGGTGTTTCCATAGAGGTTGAACTGTGGAGAGAAGTCCCACCCTGAATGTGGGCAGCAGGACCCCATGATTTGGGGTTTTAAACTAAATAAAAGGAGACACTGTAAAAAGTGAGCTGAGCACCAGCGCCCATCTCTCTCTGCTTCCTGACTGCTGTCACAATGTGACCAGCTGCCTCCCATGCCTGCTCCATGCCTTCCCTGCCAATATGGACTATTACAAACTGTGAATCAAAATTAACTTTGCTGGGCCTTTGATCCCAGCAGTCAAGAGGCTTGTAGACCTCTAACTTAGAGACCAGCCTAGTCTGCAGAGTTTCAGGACAGCCAGGAGTGCAGAGTGAGAGACCCTCTCTTGAAGAAAACCAAACAAGAAAAGAAAAATGGACTGTAAGAGAAAATGTAAATGATAAAAATAAATGTCCATAGTAACTTTATTATACATATTTTTGAAATCCAAATTCCCATCAGTAGTAGAATATGTAAATGAGATTTGGTATATCGTATGGTGATTTTACAAAAGAATGTTATATAACAGCAAACCTATGTTAACTATATCAGGTAGTGGTGGTGCATGCCTTTAATCCCAGCACTCGGGAGGCACAGGTATCGGATCTCTGTGAGTTCAAGGTCAGTATGATTTATGGACAGCTAGAGTTATAACACAGAAAAACCTTGTCTCTAGATGGATAGACAGACAGACAGACAGACAGACAGATAGCTAGATGATAGATAAGTTTTGACTACAGTAGTAGTTGATAAACATCAACAGAGTAAAAAGTCAAAGAAACCAGACCAAAAAGAGTACATTTATAATCCAAATTAGGAAAAGCTGAATTACAGTGAATGGGCATGAAAACTTGGGTGAATGTAAAAAGAAAACCAAGAAAGTGATTCCCATTAAAACAAAGGAGAAAGGAGGGCACCACTGGGAAGGAGCCTTCAAGGGTTTGACAACCATTCCATTTCTTTGTTTAACTGACTACATTTTTACTTTCCAGTAAAAAAGAAAATGACTGACTTGAAATGTGCACTTGGGCTTTTTACATGTATTTTACAGTTCAAATTTCTAAAAACATGTATTTAAAATGTTAACAAAGTGTACGAGGGCCTAAGATTCCTATGCGTTGCCAGTCTAAGTAGGGAAACCCCAGCAAGCATTGCCAAGACCGAAGCATTGTCAGCGGCTTTCCGGAGTAGACGCCTCACCACCCAGCCGTACCCCTGCAGCTCACCTGCCCTAGAGAAATTCCCTGCCAGGTACAAAGCTGATCTTCGCAACATTTACTTTCTTATTTGCTCGGGTAGTGTGTGGAGGTAACTTAAGATATTCCCTAGTAGAGGAACTGACAAGTAAAATGGGATGGGGACATATGAAAAGATTAACAGTAGAGCCATGAGCTAAAGCTGTGGGCAGGGGCACGATTGATGTTTTAAATACTGTTGAGTAGGAAAAGTAATAAAATTATATCAGTACCTTCATAAGACACATCATATACAAATATCTATATTTCAAGTGATTGTACTTCCTGTACACATACATTTAATCATACGTTATGCATATACATACATTTATACATACATACATACACCAAATACTTTATAGAGCTGGAGATTCCTGTGGAACGAGGCCAAGGTTGGAGGGATAGAAAAGATAAGATAGAAGAGGATCCTGGGGTGAATGGTGTAGCACATACAGAAGAATGCAATTGGACATCAACTCCTATGGAGCTCTTAGGAAGATAAAAAAGCAAGGCGAGCTGTTCAGACTATCATGACTAGGTGACAGAACCCTCACGCCAGTGTGGGGCCTTTTCTGTGTCTCTAAGTCCTGTCAGATTTGTTTCTCGGGGTTCCCAGTGCAGTGGCTATTTCCTTATTCATGCCTGTGCTCCTTAGAATGTTAAAGAATTAATGTCCCTGACTCTTAATCTTCCTTTGCAAGACCCACAGAATCTATGGGACTATTAAATCCCACTTCTGAAAACAAGGGACATGAACATTCTCATACACAGATTTATAGAGACTGACCTACGGCCTATGCACACTAGCCAAGTGTTCTACCAGTAATTGTAAGCTCTTCTCCCTGATTTATTTTTTTTAATTTTGAGGTATGGTCACCAAGTTGCTGAGGCTGGCCTTGATCTCACCCTCTAGCCCATGTAAGCTTCCATCTTGTAATTCTCCTGCCTCAGAATTTAAGTAGCTGAGATTATAGGCCTGCTTCACCAGGCCAGCACATGTGTATTTTATTAAAAAGCATACTCACGGGGGCTGGAGAGAGGGCTCAGTGGTTAAGAGCACTGACTGCCCTTGTAGAGGACCCCGGTTTAATTCCCAGAACCCACACAGTGGCTCACAGCTGCCTGTAACTCTTATTTCAGTGGTTCTAATGTTCTCTTCCAACTTCCACGGGGACCAGGCATAAATATGGTGCAAGAAAAAAACATTCATGCAATAAAAGTAAAATAAAAGTAAAAAAATGTAAAAGAACATTCATGTTAGTCATTGTATGAATACTAACCTACAGACTGCAACTTAATACTTTTGGTGAAATTTTAAACAATTCTAGTTGAGCCTAAACGTTCTTTCCTAAGAATTCAAGTTTAAGTGGGGTCTTTTAAAACTTGTTATTTGCTTTTAAAGTTAAATATGGTATTTTTTGCTTATTGAGTAATCATAACATAAACTAATATAATATCAATGAATAAAATATTTAAATTTACATATGTTTTACATAAAAATTGTAATCAAAATATAGAACCCAGAGGAAACTGTATATGGTCAAAACCAAAACCAAATACAATCAGGCTGAAATTATGAATAATAGGTTTTAGTGAAACACCTCAGACAGGTGTGGTGACGCATGCCTTTAATCCCCCACACTCAGGAGGCCGGAGCAGGTAGATCTCTGTGTGTTCGATACCAGCCTGGTCTACAATGAGAGTTCCAGGACAGCCAGGGCTACAAGAGAAACCCTGATTCAGGAAACAAACAAACACAACACAACACATCACAACAGAAACACCTCTACAAGTACAAATTAACATTTATGGAGATTTAGTATGGGAAAGGCATAGTCAAAGAGCTGGTCATTACAACGCACAGATCCTGTCCTTAAGGTCCAGAGCCTAAAAGCAATAACTGGCTACAGTGGTGTTTGTATCATCTTTGTCCCTCAGGCAAAAGAATGCTTTCTATTTATAAAGTGGGCATTGTTTTAGTTCGTTCTCTGTGCCCCAAAGCACAATGACAGACTGGGTAAAGGGTCTAACTCTGGCCCAAGACCCAGGGGTCATTGTCTGGGAATAGTTTTCTTGGCTGCTGGCAGAGTCCAGAGATCACAAGGTACCTGAGAGACCAGTGTAGTCTTAAGAATTACAACTCCCTTGTTCAAATGCAGATTTGCATTCATCTGGTCTAGGATTGGAATTAGACTGGAAGTTGGAGCTTGGCAACTTCTCCAAAATAAAGCAGAAAGAGACAAGAAGAAAATATAAAAGAAATGTTACAAGACATGGGACAGAGTATGGGAAAATATGGTAACAGAAAGGACAGCTTGGCAAAGCAACAGTTGGCAGACATGATGGCTAAAATCTTTCCAGAACTGAGGACAGCAATTCGTAGATTTATGAAGCCCAGTAAATTTCCAAGTAGCAGATATAAATACCTGTATGTAATGATGATCAACATTGCTGGCCGTTAAGAAACTTTACATTAAAACCACAATGAGCTATTGCTATACACTTATCAAAATGACCGGAATAACAGCATCCAAAGGCTAGAGAGCTGGCTCAGTGCACAGAGATGCTTGACACCAAGCCTAACAACCTGAGGTTGATTCTGGAATCCCACATGATAGGAGAGAAAGAATTCCAGCAAGCTGTCCTCTGACCTCTAAAGGCATGTGGCTCCCCAAACACATACCAGAGAGAGAGAGAGAGAGAGAGACAGAGAGACAGAGAGACAGAGACAGAGAGAAACAGAGAGAGAGAAATAAGTGTAAAAATTATAACATACTAATTCTGACAAAGATGCAGAGAAGCTAACTTCCTCATATTTTACTACTGATAGGGAAGTAAAATGTCAGGCAGTCCACAAAATAGTTTGATGGTTACAAAACTCTGGATACATTAACCAAAAAAAGAAAACTACTTTCACACAAAAACCTAAACGAACACGAATGTTGAAAGCAACTCTATTTGTTCCTGATAAAAGCTCGCACCAACAGGTAATTAAAGAAACTACGGTTTGTACACCGTGCGTGCTAAGCAATAAGAAATGAGCAGGCTATTGACACCTCCACAATCTGAATGCGTCTACAGAGCTGCACTGATTAGGTGTGCAGGATGGGGGGAAATCTCAAAGCTAAAGACTCTCAGACGCCATTTGTATGAATGTTTGGAATGAAAATGTCTTTAAATAGAGGACAGATTAGTGGCTTCCAGGTGTCAGGAGACATAAAAAGGTAGGGAGCAGTTGTTCTGATCTACGTGCTGTGTCCTCTCCAAATTCTGCTGTGGAAACCTAATCACAAATGATATGGTACTAGAAGGGGGAACGTTCCATGATGATAAGGAAAAACTACCCCTCCCCCAAAAAACTGCTCCCATGGGGCAACACTGGGACCAGTAAGAAGTCTGCACTAGACCTGAAATCTGCTGTTCCTTGGCATGGGACTTGTTAGACTCCAGAATTGTCAGAAATACATTTCTGGGATTTGATATATAGTATTTTAAATATACAGTACATCTTTCAGTGGTAAGGTGTTTCTTGGATACAGCAAAAAAAAAAATGGGGGGTCCTGATTTTTCATCTAATTTGATAGTCTGTGGATTTTCATTGAGAAGTTTAGCCCATTAGTATTCAATTATCATTTGAAAGATGATAATTAATTTATATTATTTTATTGATTTTGTAGAGTTTAGTACTTTCTTAGTCTTCACTTGCTTCACAAATATCTTAGAATATTTTCTGTATTTAGTACATCCCTCCAGTATCCTCTGCAGAAATGGCTTGGTGGACATGAATTGCTTTAGCCTGCTTTTGTCCTGGGAAGTAGTTCTGTCTCTGTCCATTGTGACAGTTTTCTTGGGTACAGTAGTCTGGTTTGGCACCTGTGATCTTTTAGAACTTGAATACAGCTGTCCCTGTCTTTCTGGCCTTTATAGAGTTTTCTCTGAAAAGCCAGATCTTACTTTGGTAAGCCTACCTTTGTATAGGACTTGACTCTTTTCTCCCTTGGCACTTTTTTTCCCCTTTGCTATTGTTTGTTTGTTGACACAGGCTCTCTCTGCATGACCCTGGCTGTCCGAGAACTCACTTTTCAGAGCAAGCTGGCCTTGAGTTCTGCCGACCTCTGCCTCCCCTGTACTGGGATTAAAGGCATGTGCCACCGTGCCTGTCTCCCTCACCACTTTTTTCTAAATATCTACTGTTTTTGACAATAACGTGATGAGGAGAGTTTCTTTTCTGGCCCTATTTGGTCTTCTGTCTACCTCTTGAATAGGTTTCTAGACTTGGGGACATTTTTTTTCTATTATTTTATTGAAGTGTTTTATGTTCTTTGGCATGGAATTACTCTCCTCCTATGCTCAGATTTCACAAATTTGGTCTTTTCAGAGTGTACCACAGACTGGTATGTTCTACTCATACATTGCTAGTTTTTTTTTAATTTGTCATTGACTTTAACTGAGTTATCCAATTCTTGTACCTTATGCTCAAACCCTCATATCCTATCCTCTAGAGCGCTGTTCTAATGGAACTCTTGTTTGAGTTTTCATTTCCAGGATCATCTCAATTGTGTTTTCTTCGGTCAATGTTGGATTCTATTTTCATATCCTGAATCAACTTCCATATTTCATTCACCTGGTGTGTGTGTGTGTCTGGTAATTTATTCAGGGTATTATCTGTGACCTCTTTGAATTCATTCATAGATTTTTTTGTCTTCTTTGAGATCTATTAACATATTTATAACCATTCTTTTGAATTTCTTGGAATTTCATCTAAGTCACTGCTATTGGTGACCATTGCTATGGAATTAACAATTTTTGAGAGAGCTGTTTTTTCTGATTTTCATGTTACTGGAGGTTTTTACATTAGGATGTATCCATCTGGAGTAAGTCTATTGGATAAGACTTTCTGACACACATTGGTTAAGTGGTCATTTATTTCAGCGTGTGTTACTCTTTCTGCTTCTTGGATGTTGACTCAGTTCAATGTTGCTTAAAGTTCAGTTCTACAATAATAATAAAAAAAAAAGTTCAGTTCTATAGGCACTCGCTGTTGATTCATGGATGGGATAGCTGGAGGGGATCTCAGCTCAGTTAGGGGAGCATGGTTTCTACCCAAGAGCAGTGATTCTGTGTGTCCTCTGGTCTCAAGAGCCAGGGTTTGGGAAGGATTATGAGAGTTTCAGTTAGGGCTGAGGATACCCAACCTCGAACTTCATTAGCCAGGATTCACGAGGAGCATTGTGCATGTGTGCCAGGCGTACATTGGTTACACACCCTCTCGCTTCTCCAGTAGGGGCACATGTCCAGCAATAGGCATGTGCACTACAAAGAGGAGAGAGGACCGGGCTCCTTTGGATTCTCCAGCAGGGGTGCACACAGGCTGGAGGAGGCTACCTGCGTCCAACAGGTCTCAAGACCTCTAACACAAGCCCTCACCCAATGAGCAAGCGTAGCATCTGAAGGGTGCTCCCAGGACGTTGGAGGGTCAGGGACTTCTCTGGCCTCAGGTGTGCACGGCGTAGTAGAAGTATATTGTGGGAGTCAGAGCCTCTGGGGACCTCTAACCAGTCTGTGTGAGGTGTGGGTGACGAAGGGGTGGAGGAAGGTCACAAGCCGAGGCTTTGATTTCTCCCAGTATTAAGCATTCTGAGGTATAATTACTAAATCTGCTCCACAAAGAAATAAGTTTATTTTTAATGAGGATGATCTTTGGAATTAGTCTATGACCTATATTGTTGAAATCATTTACTTCACTAATTTTCTAGCATATTCTAATCTTAGCATTGCTTAACAAGGTAATGAGTAATGTGCTAAGCCATTATGCAAGACACAAGCTGCATAGTAACTTAAGAGAATGTAATGTTCTCCTCCATCTGCAATGATAAAATCACTGAAAAATACTTCTTTTTTTCAATTTATCTTATAGCAGGGTTTTAGCTTAATTTTTGAAATTTATCAAAATGTTTAAATTCTTCTTTGGAGTTGAACATGTATTTCATTTTTTTATCATAACCTGTGATAGATGTTGTTACTCTCTCAATGTAGTCCCCAAGAATGATAACAAGAGAGCATGGATTGAGTGGTTCCTCGATTATTTTGATCAAAGGCGGTAGTAGGATTTGAGAAATCCATTTTACATACAGGGGAAACTATTGCATTGGTAGCATTTGCTGACTTCAGGGTGTAAATGTTCCCTGCAGGGCCAGTATGATATTCCCAGATGCAGAATTGAAAGAAAATGTGCAGCAGCAAACCATTGCAGTGTATCACCACGAAAGGCAGGTGCAAAGACCCTAACAACACCTAGCACTAAATGGAGTGTCATAACTAGACGGTGATATTTTGATAGTTGATTGCGTCTGTTTCATTGTAACTTATTTAATTGTAAGTTCACGGGAGTTTGTTATTAATAATGACTGTGCTTAAAATAAGCCAGCAAGACTCCTGAAACTTCTTGTTAGCATAACCCTGACTGGAAGGCATTCTAGGTGACATCCCCAGACCAGTACAAGGTGTAGATGACAAAGTTTTGTATTTCATTAAGAATCTATATGTATTCCTACATACCCGTGCCCTGGATATGGGGAGGAAGGCCAAAAGCTTCCCTTACAGCTGTTGTTCAGTCAATGATATACACAATGCAATGACATACTAAATGGATTGTTTTGCAGACAACAAACTTAATTTTCACTAATCCAGGCAGATAGGAGAGAAAGATGCACCACATAATTCTGGGTTCCTAAAAATGTCATCTAGCAGACCTGAAAGAACTCCATCTCTCCCAGCCTGTGTAGTCCATGGATGAGATACAAGGTTAGAAGGCGGGGGGGACTCCCAAAGGATCCCTTCCTCAATTAATTATGTAAATCACAAGTAAATTAGACACTAAAAATTTAAGATTGATTGAAAGCCTTGCTCAAATCGCTTTAACTGTGATTCATAAACCAATCACGCAAATTCATATGTTAGGCTGTGTAAAAAAAAAAATTAGGAAGATGTAGAATGGAATAAGATTACCTTAATTTAAATGTGAAAGACATGGTTGGGAAGTATGGGTCTCCTAGACTGTTAGCACTGCTCCATCAGATGCTAACAAAATCCGCTATGCAACAGTTTTACATATCCCCTCGTGGGAGGAAGATCAACTTGTGATCTGCCTGATCAATCAGCCACAGTGATAGAGTTAGGCTACTGTAGCTAAATGGCTTTTAGTGATGCCTCCCGTATTAAGCCACCATATTTACAAATGAAAGCTTTTTCGAACCATGGCTTTTAATATAATTTGCATATTTAGTAATACATTGATTAAAATTAAACACGGATTCCTGCAATTTATTTCAGAAACAGATGGGCTGCATTAAGTGAAAAGCCAGAGCCTTTAAATAGAACAGACTCACTGGCTGACTGCTGATAATGAGGAATACAAAACTTTGTAAATGGGCAAAATAAAGAGGGGGGGAGAGGGGGTTGCCCATTGAGTCTATTTCAAAGCTTTCCTAACTAGTGATTGCATAAAGTTAGTAATCAAGTTAATCTAAAATGAATAATGTATATTAAAGGTGTGCGTCACCTTAAATGGAAGGGAATTTCTTAGGGGAAGAAAAGAAGCTTCCAGGAACTTTGCCTTCTCTTAGTGTGCAGGGTGAGTCCTCCTGGTTTTCTAATTATGAGCTTGATGGGGTTTGCCAGTAGGTGGCATTCTTCCATTACGTACATTTCTGCTGAACTATGGTTTTAGGGCTGAGAAATTAACCACAAATTTATTCAATGGCACAGGTAGCTGGATCCAAGAACTGTTTCTCCGACGACCTGTTTCCAAAGTAGTCTTTGTTGCCCCGGAGCAGATTTGAGCGTTCAGAGCGCTTCAGATGCTGTCTGCTCCGCCCCTGAACAACCTTTGCAAAAGCAAATTTTCCTCTAAGAACATGTCAGTCTCTTACGCTAGCCCTTTGCCAGTCTTGTCACAGACGTTAGAAGCACTGAGCTTTTGCCTCCTTCCCCATAACAGTGTGACATAATTCATTCAGATCATATTGCTGTGTTAGCTCAGTTATGAGAAATAACTTTCTAGGTTTCATCCTGTGAAGCACAGGTGTTTTCCAAGCTAATGCAGGCAATCCCAGCACAGGACGCTGTTATCCTGCATTTCCTTACAGGCAATGAATTCTCAGAATGAGAGGAAAATCTATAAAGGAGAGGGTTTATTCTTCAAATCTCTATCTGCTTCCTCCTTGATTTTCCTTCCTGAGTTAAAGGTGAGAGAGAATTCAATCTATAACATTTACATAATGTTTATATTCTTCAAAAATCCTTCACTGTCCAGTAACAAAATCCTACCAGCGGGGAAACCCACTTTATCTGAACAGGGCTGCTACAGGTGAATTTTGTGCCTAAGACAGAAATTTGTTTCCTGTTTAATATCAGTAGAAGCGTAAATCTTCAGAATAAGCAAAACCAGTCTAAGAACAGAGTGTTGACTTCATGATAGATTGGTGAAAAGTTTTTCAAAGCGGGAAGTCAAATGAAACCTTTCATTTGAATGAAGCACACATGAATTAAAGGACAACTGCAGGACTTGTTCTCACCGAAACAGCCCTCATGGCCACACCTCTGTGGAGGTTTGATTTTGGTCATGTTTTGTTTTTAAATATGGAAAATGACCTCCCGCTGTTTCAAAGTTGGATTAAATAGTCACAAGTGCTTAAGAGGTCAGCCTCCACTTTCGCTGTCATGGATTTCTCTGACATGAAATGTTTGTCACCGGTTGTGAGTTGTGAAGATCCCCCTGTAGCCAGTGTGTTTTGTTTGGATTGAGACGGCATGCGGTTGATGGCTGTGACCTTCATGGTGGCTTAGATCCCTGGCTGGCACTGATTTTTGATTTAGTGCCGATCTGCTGCGCTTGTCACAGGCTGCAAGGTGCTTTCCATGCGCTAATGGAACAGCTCAAGGGCAGAGGGGCCCTGTAAATGTCTGTCTCTCACCAACCACGGGCTAAATAGAGAGGCGAGCTTTCCACACGTGAATGACAGACCCTGAGATTACACACACGAGGTAATGCGGGGTCTGCAAACCTGTGCCGACTTGGCAAAAATAACAAGTATTGCAAAGTGCACATTCTAGGGCTATCTGTCTGCTAATGAATATGTATCTGCTCTGTTAAAATGGAATATTTAACACAAATACTGATAATATATCTTCATTTGGTGGCAGGGAACTAACCATCAGTTGATGTGTCCTTTGGTTCAGTTGCAGTTGTTAATAAATTCTATTACTTAATGGTGTCTTCAACAGAAAATTGCCTGTGTCCAAACTTTTTTCCTTCTCAGAAAGCACAAAATGATATAATTGTTGTAGAAAAGTAAATTTAAAGACAAAAATAGTGCAATTTGGCTTGTGGATCATCTTTGCTAGGCACCTAAGACACCGAGGGATATTCTGGACACACGGTTTAAAAAAAAAAAAAAAAGCCACAAGGGAAAGATGCCTTCCACACTCAGCCTAGCTTAGATAAGAGCAACTCACACCAATCGGGTAGTAACCTACTGTTAGTGCATCGATGTAAGCCAATCCCCTTCATCTTGTCTCAGCTCAGACGTCGGCTCCTCCAAAAGCAACTCCTATCTCTCCTAAGAACTACTGTCTCTTCCATCCTCTAAGACTTAGACTAAGTATGCATCACTGCCATCATTATTATTATGTTGTCTGACAGATATGCTTTCTCTTGGTTTCCACAATGGACCATGAGCACTTTAAGAAAGTGCATCAGTTTCATCTTTATAACCATCACCGGATCTAGGCCCGTGTCTGACACATTATACGTTCTCAACACAGGTTTGTCGAGTGGATGAATAAATGCCGAACTACAGCCTGGTATCAGTCTGCGGGTTGGTGACATTTCCCAGTGATTAGTATGTGTGGTGATTCTGTCACTACATTCAAGCGCCTGGTTGAGGGCCACGTCTCAGGTTCATAGGTTTCACAGTAGAGCTTCTCACTTCTCCGGAATCTGCTTTCTATCAGCAGGAATGCATGCTGCTCCCAGAAGCCACCACCCAGGTCATGCCTCTTTCATGCCATACCCTTAGCGCACTCGCTCAGCACAGTGTAATGAGCAGAACATGAGTGTCACACGCTTTTCGGAAGTCTGTGACACACTCCACCGTTTATCCTCAGTACCTTCTTCTTGGCTATTGTTTATTAACATAATCTTGTCATTCCCTCACTGGGTGGCCACTGGGCACCAGGTACTAAGCTTTAGGAGGGAGAGCAGTCTGCCAGGAAATGTCCAAAGCCACTGCAAAAACATGGAATGCTGTTTTAGACGGGAAAATAAAGTAATTTAAAATGCTGTTTTATGTGAATTGAATCACCACATGGTATAACATAAACTCTTATAATTTATATATAAATGTATATTTTAAAACTGTTTAAAATAAACAGTAAGGAAAGTAAATCACTATTTTTACATTTAAATGAAATAAGGATTGGGATGCAAAATTGAATACATTTTTAATATAAAATTTTCAAAATTTCCACCAGCTACCTTTGGTCTGTTGAGTATGAGAATTCCTATTTCCTGCAAGTTAGGAGAGTACACTTGAAATTGCTGACAGGATTCTGAAAGCACACAAGTATTTTGAATAAAGAATTCCCATTACTAGTCTTTCCTTCCACGTATCTCTGTGTGAGTTATTGGATCATGATGAGCCCAAATCCTCTTATCCTCACAACACGCATGCTAATGCTTCTCTGTCAGGGAAACCCTAGGGGTTACATAGGTGAGCCGGTGGAGAGGGTGCCGGCTGCACCAAATGACAGGAACTGCACTAGGTCCTGGAGAGAGAAAGCTGTCAGTTACTAAAGCTGTTATTTTACACTTGGTCACTTCAACTCCTTGCATCTAAACCACTGACTGAAATAATTTAATCATCGAGCTGCTTTTTTTATCGCAGTGAAGTCATTGTCTGCATGTAGAACCCTGTCGAAACCTCATGGACTCCACTGAGATGGTCTCATGGCTTTGTTAACACCTCTATCCAATCGGCTCACCTTCCAAACGGCCTGACTGCTTTGTGCCTTAAATCTCGTAACTGTTCCTTCGGTAAGAATTATCCAAGATGCCACTCTGTTTTGTGTGTGTTTGCAACAGGGTCACTATGTAGCCAGGCTGGCTGCAGACTCATAGCCGACCCCCTGCCTCCACTTCCCATGCACAGGGATTACAGGTGAGTCTCCACACCAGGCCCTACGTTCTCTTTGCTAGCTTTCCCCTTAGCGGATCTATACATTTTTATGCTGGTAACAACAAAATCCTTTTGTCCTCAGCCTTGACCTGTAATTTATGCCCCAGTTTTTAGATTATACCAATTTCTAGACTATGTACTAATTAACTTATATCTACTCAGACCCCAAGGGTCCGCGGTGTATCTTTATAAACCGTTTTTCCTTCTGAGTATACACTTGAAGGTAATTTTTGACTCTTTTTCTATCCTCTGTGATCTTTCACCAATTTCTTTCTTTAAGATGGCATTTAAATCTGAATAGTCCTTTCCATTTCTGGTATCATGCCCCTCACGGTCTCAAGACACCAGGCTCAGCCCTTCTGAAACCCTTGCTATCAATCACAGTGATCTGAGGAGGCCTCACAAGCTGTAGATTCTTAGGCCAGCCTGGCTCAGACTAGGAGCCAATGCTCAAGCTCTCAGAGTTGTTCTCGGGCATAAATGAACTTCGAACCAGATTCCACTGGCCCTGTGTCTCTAGTTACTTCACTTTCAATGCTTTTAAAGTACCAGTTCTGCCATGGTGTGTCAGCATTATCTGTCCTTTAAAGATGAGCTCGCCGAGCAGTGGTGGCGCACGCTTTTAATCCCAGCACTTGGGAGGCAGAGACAGGTGGATCTCAGTGAGTTCGAGGACAGCCTGGTCTACAAAGTGAGTTCCAGGACAGCCAGGACTGTTACACAGAGAAACCCTGTCTCCCAAACAACAACAACAACAACAATAATAATGAATGAGTTCTACCTGACACTCTCACCAATTGTCTTCAGGTCCTATTTTTCTTTCCTATTTCCCCTCCTCTCTTCTATCATGATTTAAGCTAGGACTGTGCCTTTCTATTATGACTTAGTTTTTCTAATTTAATTTAAACTAACCAACACTGTGCTTTTTTAAAATTATACTTTCAAAAACCTCTCCTTAGATTGTAAACACATTAAAGGAAAGAACTATGAATTGTTTAAGTATTTACCTCATAATATCTTAAAACCTTCTGTATATGCAACAGATAACCGTGATGCCGCTGAGCTCTTGCTGCACACTAGACATCTATATTAGCTCATTTTAATAACCCTATAGTGTTTGTAATTATTTCTTTTATTTGTTTGAGACTAGGATCACTTCATTTCCCTCCCTCCAAACCCTCCCATATATTCCTTCTTGCTCACTTTCAATTTGCAATTTCTTTTCTTGTCGTTGTTATACACATACATGTGTGCATGTGCATATGCATATATAACCTTAAATACATCAATAGAACCTGTTGTAAATGGGGGGCAGCTGTATCCCGCCACCGAGAAGTGGGGCCATTTTCCTGGCACCCGGCTCCCAGCCCCCAGCTGCCGGCCTGCTCAGCCACCGGTTGCTTGTACCTGAAATAACCACACAAGAACTGTATTCATTTAAACTCTGCCTGGCCCATTATCACTAGCCTTTTCTTGGCTAGCCCTCACATCATAAACTAACCCATTCCTAATAATCTGTGTGTCACCACGAGGTGGTGACTTACCGGAAAAGTCTAACCTGCATCCATCTGCAGTGGGAGCATCATGGTGTCTCTCTCACCGCCTTCCATTCTGTCTACTCCGCCCACCTAAGGGCTGTGTCCTATCTTACCGGCCAGTCATCCTCTTTATTTAACTTATCAAAGCACAGAAATACAGAAGAACCCTCCTACTCCAAGAACCTGCTCAACCTATATGTTAGTTGCATGTATATTTTCAGGGATGACCACTTGGTATTGATAATCAACTGGTGTGCTCTTCCCTGGGGAAGACTTGCTTTTCCCAATGTCAGAGTTCCAGAGTTGCCTATGGATCTTTGTGTAGGGTTGAATCCTTGTGGGCTTCCCTCTGTCCACTTGGGCATGCTGTTGTCCTTGTTCATGGTTAGGCAGTCCTGTTGGTGAGGGCTAGTGAAGTTGTATATCTTGGGAGAGAACCAGCAACTGGCATTTTACTAAACCAATGTAGTTCCTCACTGCATTCTAATTATTTGTCCTTATACCCACAGATAAGTCTATTCCTCACCCCTTACCAAGGAAACTTGTCTTTGCAACAAATAGAGACCTTTAAAAACAAAACAAAAACAAAAAACCCAACCAATCAAAATGCAGAATTGTGAAGCTCAGTCCCAACTGCTGCATCTACAAAATACTTCATCACCCAAGGCCTGGGGATCCTTGCAATACTGTAAGAGTCAGATGACCTGGGAGTTTGCCATGAGATTGTATATGAGGAATGTCAGAAGTCACACCCATAAAGTCTCACCAAAATGGCTGCCTACAAAAGTTGTGATATGAAAATCAACTTTCCAAATGAGGAGAGAAACATGGAAGGGTGAAGTAACCTAGCACAACTCACAAGAAGAGCTAAAACTTGGGTCTTCCCAGAGCCTCTGCCCTTAACCAACGCATCATAGCAACACTGAACATGCGCGCTGGAAGGACGTTAGTGGCCGTCTACTTTTCTGTAGAGTGTCTGGTTTCATTTTGTTTGTTATTTATTTATTTGGGTTTGTTTATTTTCTTTTTTGAAACAATATCTCACTACATAGGTAAGACCGGCCTCAAGTTTGCCACCATGCTCACCCGCCTCCAGCATGTTGGAATTACAAGCTTGGATCACTACGCCCAATTTAAGAAACTATTGTTAGCAGCTGACAAATGGTTTCATTGGGAAAGCGTCTGTGGGCTAAGCACTTACCTGAGTTTGATATCCAGTGTTTACACACAAAGTCAAGCACGGTGGTAAACATTTGTGGTTACAGTGGTAGCAAAGTGGAGACCCACAGATCCTTGGAACTCCCTAGCCACTGAGTTTAGTCTAATTAGAGACCCCCAAATTCTAGACAAGAGATCCTGCCTCAAAACGCAAGGTGGCTAATTCCTGAGTTTGGCCTCTGCACATATATACACATTTGTACACAGATCCTCACATGCTCACCCGCACTGAAAACCCATACACAAAATTAAAACATTAAACAAAATACACTTTTAATTAACTAATCTTAATGTGTTTAATTAAAGGCTCATGTTTTCTTTTACTTGTTTGTACCTCAGGTC
>JAQHUG010000088.1:1814887-1862756 GCA_028555095.1 Dicrostonyx torquatus | reverse complement strand
AAACAGGCATCAGATTCCCTGGAACTGTAGCCACCATGAGGGTGCCATAAACCAACTCAGGTCCTCTGCAAGAGCAGAATGGGTGCTCTTAACTGCTGAGCCCTATCTCCAGCTCCAACCATGCAACACTTTCAATGACTCATGCGGGTTAGCTACCGTAACCAATAACAACCTAGCATAATATTTGAATAAAAATGATGCAAATGAAAATTTCCCTAACGATTAGAGGTACGGTTCAACAGAGTTCTTTCTTAACGTGTTCAAGGCTCTGCTTTCAATCCCTGAAATCTCTCTACAATTTCTACAAGAAAAATAGTAGTATGAGTTAAATTAAATAAAATCTTGAACTGAACTATCCATTTTGAAGGGTAAAAACAAGACAATATATGTATTCATTTAAAGGGCTTCCTTTTTCAACATTTCTAGGCCCTTTCTGAAGGAAAAGAATTTATCATTCATGACTTAGAGGGGTGTTTGTCTTTGTATATGACTGCTTTGCACTGGGCAGGGAAGTCAGAGGGCTAAAAGGATCTGCCTTTGAAAATGGTGTAGACAGCAAAATTTGTTCCTATCAGGGCAGTAAGTGCCTTGTTTCTATCCTGTCTCCACATTGCACACCTCTCGGACACACGCACACAACTGCTAATAACTAGAGATGCACAGACAGACGGCAGTCAAAGCCTTGTGCCTGCATCTAAACCTCAGGGTCTAGTTTTCCTTATAGCAGCATGATCCAAGGGTGCCAGAAGTCATTAGACTTAAATGGCGCTGCATGCAATGGACTAAGATACCACTATCAGCTTACATTAATGGATAAAAGCAAGTTTATCCATTGCAGAGGAGTATCTAATATGATAGTGCATGGAATTTCCTATCAGATCAGACACTGAAAAGCTGAGCCCCATTACAATACTAAAAACGAATGAGCTATAGTGATAAGAGTCCACTACTCTGTTTATAGCAACACTGGCTTGCACGTAACTTATTGGTATCTCGTCTAGAACAGGTTATAGGCAGGTCTTGGATCTTCATGCTTTGGAGTTTTGGAATAGCATGAATAACTGAAATCCATAGGTAATACCAAAATTTAATTTTGATCAAGATATTAAGTCATCTTCTCTTCAAATGAGGTCTTATTTTTATTATTTTCGCTAACAAACACTGTAATTGACTGGGCTTGCTTTTCAGCTCATGGTGTTTTTGTGCATCCTTCCAGGGTCCTTGAGTAGCTTTCACCAAGACACTAGGAAATAAGAGCTCTGCAGTTTTGCTTTGCCTGCTGTAACTAGCTGCAATGCTAACACTTGAGCCATGACTGGCTGCTGCCAGTACCATAGCAAACATCGTTTTTCGTCTTTGCATAAATTCTTGACTCATGTCCACAGCAATACTATGGGATTCGTGGAAAGGCCTGTTCCCAAGCAGCAGCACACATGCTTCATGAACAGAATTCTTTTTAATTACAGAGTAAATGTTATTTTTGCAAACTAATTCTATATTAAAGCACTTATAGCAGAGTTCATCTAAACCTGCTCTTCTCATCCATCCCTCCAACATTTGGATAAGGAACTATTGCTGTCATGAATTAGCTGGGGATCCAGCTTAAAATAAGGATTTCTGAGGTGTCCCTTGAGGGAGTCTAACTCTCCAGATTTGTACCACAAATCTGCATTTTAAAAAGTGCACCTCCTCCCACTCATTCTCTTCCCCTTCCTTCTCAAACCTACTCCCAATTTTCCCCCTTGTGATGGAGGACGCAGGGACCACACTTTGAAAAGTCGCTGCCTAAATCATGAAAAAAAGCTTGATATCCCTGCAATTGGTTTTCTGAGTAAGCGATTACTCTGTTTTGGGGTCCCCCAACCCCCAATCCCCAGGTAAGTCTAAGCAACTGTGCTGACAAAGATTCAATGCACAGACAGAAGTGTGTGCTTTTAGGGTGTGAGGAACCCTAAGCCACAGGGTTGCTTTAAGGGCAGGATCAGGCTTACAGCTAGTAACACGGACAAGACAGCGATGTTGTTGAGCCAGGATCCGACTCTGCTATGCTGTGATCCAGGCAGAACAAGCAGCTGCTGAGGCCAAACCATGACAAGTGCTATTTTGCCCGTGACATTGGAGAGTTTACTCAAGAACAGTGTCTCCTGTGCCAGGAATCCCACAGCACAGCTGTAAAGGTTGCTTAGTCCTTGGATTTATTTGTTCTTTCAAGGTTCTCAAGCGTCTAAAAGAAACCTAGCCCTTCTCTTCGTGATTATGAACCCACGTGACCTCGCGTACCTGCGGATGAAGCTGCTCTCCCCTGTCTTCTCAGGTCCATATGATCTGAAGAGAGATCACTTTGCAGTGACCCTCAGTTATCCAAATGGCAGCTTCTTTAATGAACTCTACAATAAGGGGGAGAATGTGATTTTCCCGGAAAGATGCATCATTTACGAAAGGCTCTGTGGCATTAACTAATACTGTGCCCATAAAACATTCTGCAAACCATATAAGGACACAAAAATGTCAGAATTGTTGAGGATTTTCCAGCAGAAAGAAAGGGTTTTTTTTATTTTTTTTTTTCGGTGCTAGAGATCAAACTGCACTCAGGCCCTGGGATGAAGAACACTTGGGCAAGTGTCTTACCATTGAGCTACATCACCAGACAGTGATGTTTCCTGTCTGGTGACAGGAAATGTCACTAACAGACCGTCCTCGCCAAGCAAAGCTCCAGTGTGTGTGTCTCGCTTCCCATCCCTAATGTGGAGGCACGACCTAAGTTAGATGTGGTGGTGGACAGGCCAGGGTTGGCAAGCTCTGAACAAGAACCGCAGGTTGTTCTGTCTCCATTATGTCAACGGGCCGCCTTCATCCAGTCTTCCTCACATCGCTGGCGCTGCATTTCCCTGGCTCTGGCCTGCTGCTCAAGCTCTGAGGCTCTTTGCAAATTCTGCTTTCTGGTTCTTTCATCAATTTAAGATTAAAAGTCCTGTGAAATATTAATGAAATTATGTTTTTTAAAAAGGAAGAAAGAAAAATGTTCCTACAATACTGCAACATTTTAATGCCTCATTAAAATCATTAGCAATGCTAATACTAAAGAACTCACTTCATCTTTCAGGGAGCCAAAAAATAAATCATAATAAAATGTTTGTTAACATTACATCTGGAAAAATAAATTATACAGCGTCTTTCTATATGGGCTTTACATAATTTAAAGATGACACCCAAAGGTCACACGATTAGGCACATGTGAGTAGTTTTTCCCATGGAAACTGATAGTGCACTATTTTATAATATTCATTAAATGCTGTGAATATTGTTTGTGTTTTTCATTTATGAGGAAAATATATGGTGTGCCTATCATCTGGGGCGCGCATGGCACTCGGGCTGCAAACAATGACATGCTTCACTGACCTGGATGACTTACAGAAGCCATTTATTTTCAGCACTCTCGTTTGTGCTACTTTAGAAACGAGCAAGAGACATATATTAATAGCAGGAAACTGGTAGACGGATGGCATCACTTCCCATCTCTGGACTGACGGCCACACCCCTCTTGCCATCGGCTGAGCTGACGCGGGAATGCAAATGGCGTACTACGTCACATGAAATTTTACTGCAGGACTACAGAAGGCAAAAGCAATCGCTTCTTTCTCTTTGCGGATCAACTTTCAGTTGGAGAGAACAAAGAGATGTAAGGACATGAGAAAGACTAGTTGAGTGTACGATGAAGAAAAAAAAACCTCTCACCATTGACCGGGCAAGTGGCAGAGGGGTGTTCTTAGAAATAAATCCCACAGCTCCTTTCTATAGTATACTATACTATACTATGCATAGTAAACTCAGAATGTGGAGACACCCAGAGCTTGGGAACTTCTAAGGAAGAAGTGATCAGTCATGTAGGTTAAAACAATGTTTTAGAAATAAATAAGGAGGGGGCTGTAGAGAAGTCTCAGTGGTTAGAACGTTCACCACACAGGCCCAGCCACCTGAGTGAGTCCGATCCCTGACACCCACATAAAAGAGTGAACCAGCTCCCCAAAGTTGTCCTCTAGCCTCCACCGTCATGCCACAACACACACATACCTATACATATAATAAGTAAAATTAAATACATAAAATATAACTCAGTAGCAGATACTTAGGCAACATGTATGGGTCTGGGTTTGACTTCTGGCACTACAGAGACTGAACTTAAAGGTAATACAAAAAATTATAATCATGGTGTTCTTATATATACTGAGACAAAAGTAACCACTAGATACTAGGCACACTGAGTGTCTCAGACACAGCCATTTGACATTTAGTCTTGCAAAAACAAACACTTTGGTGTCTTAAAACACCATGACCAAAAGGCAAGTTGGAGATGAAGGGGTTTATTCGGCTCAACTTCAGCATTTCTGTTCATCACTGAAGGAGGTCAGGGCAGGCTCCTGAAGGCAGGAGCTGATGCAGAGACCATGGAGGGGTGCTTTGCCTGGCTTGATCCGCCCACCTTCTTATAAAACCCAGGACCAGCAGCCCAGGGATATATGGCTCCACCCACAATGGGCTGGGCCATCCTCCATTGTTTATTAATTGAGAAGATACCCTACTGCTGGCTCTCTTGGAAGCATTTCCTCCACTGAGGCCTCTTCCTTTCTAATGACTATAGCTTGTGTCATGCTGACACAAAAAAACCAACCAGCATATTTGGTGACACTGTGATTTCTACCTGGGCCTGATTTCACTCAGGTTCACTGTCAAATGGGCTTATTATTTGAATGATACAATGGGGGAGGGAAGATCAACCATGGATTTATGCTTTTTCTTATTAACAATTAATATTGGTTCTTGTGGCATACATCCCAGCTACTCAGGAAACTAACATAGACTAATTCCAAATTCAGTACCTCCCTAGCCTGCAAAGTTGGTTCGAGATCAATGTGGGAATTAATACAAGTTAAAACTGGAATGGGTATATAGCTCTAATATAGTGCCTGCCTGGCATGTGCAAAGTTCTAGGTTTGATCTCCAGTACTGAAAAATGTGTGTGTGTGTGGTGTAATAAAATCTCTCTTATTCAATATTAATATCTCTCATTCTAATTATTGTGTGACGAAATAATGATTGTTCTCATTCAGTGGGAACAACAGCAGAAGTTAGGGACAGTTGCTTACAAATGAAACTAGAATAAATTATTTGGATAATACAACATTCATCAAGAAGGGAAATGATGGGGCTGGAAAGTTGGCTCAACAGTTAAGAGCATTTATTTCTCTAGCAGATGACCTAGGTTTGGTTCTCAGAACCCACACGGTGGTTCACAACCCTCTGTAACTCCGGTTCCAGAGACTTCAACACCCAGCTTGCTGACCTCCAGCACCGAGCACACACATGGTGCACATACATATATGCAGACAAAACATTCATAAATATGAAATCAGGAGTCTGTGGGAAGGGAATGGTGAAGGTTGTTGTCCTGAGTAATATAGAACGTAACACACTGCAGATGTGACCAGTCCTCACATTAACGGTGATTTCCTCTGGGGGATGTATAGTGCTGAGGTTTCGTGTTAACATAGCTATGCCATTTTTTAAATGCCATTCTAACTTCTTAAATCCAAGGAGTCAAAGGTTCTAAGTTCAAATGACCTATTTGGCTCTTTTAACTCAAGTTATGATTAGGTCTACATAGATACTTAATAAAGAGGTTTTTAAAATCACATACTTAAAACATAGCCAAGCTCTAAAGATGAAATAATTTGTTAGAAACTTCAGTTGTGTCTTCCTTACCCATCCATCTCTTTAGAGAACAAATTAATCGTTCCAATCTGGTAAGCAATGAAAGAAACAGTCGGCAAAGGGTGAAATATGAACATCAATGCTAAGTTTTGAATTTACCCTATTTGTCTTGAATGTAAGATCTCATGACCCACTAAAACTCAGTTCACAGTATTTTATGAAAAATAATGGCTGAAATTGAATGTCTTAATTTACATTTAATGCAATTAAGAATGGTTTAAATGATGACTGATGAACAGCACACAGATGTCAGTCAGTTTCATCAGAATAAATTGAAGTCAGTGTCAATGAACGCTCCACTGATAAATCCCACTTTACACAAAATTAATAAGAATAAGGAAATATAATCCTTAACTAATTGCAAAATGGTCTGGAATTCCCCTGAATTTTGAAGGGGAACCATGTGACTGAGGAAACCCACAGAGCTCATTTGGATACTACCCAAAGTAACTCTATCAGCAAACAGCCAGAGAGTTAGGGGCACAGACTTGCGTTGGTGCTATGTAAACGCTCATCAAGAGGGGCTAAGGGAGAAAAAGAAAAGGGGAAAAAAAGAGGAAGATGATGGAGGAGTAAGGAGGAGAAGGGACTGAGGAAGAGGAGGAGACTGAAGGATGAGGAAGGCACTCTCTTCTGGGCTTTGCCCTGCTGCCCTGCTGCAAGCTACAGAGATCTCTCCCTCCACGGCGGACCATGGAGCTTTGTGGATTGGAGCAGATGTTGCTGCTTTTGAAGTTAATAGAAACTTTATGGACCATTTTTCACTCTCTCATCTAGGAGCAAATGTCAACTGTACTTTTATTCAAATGCCGAATTCTTGGCTCAAGTACTAATTGCTGTTAATGTGTTTAAATCCCAGTTCTCTAGGAAAAAAGGGGAAAGTGCTTTTCCAATGGAAAAACTGGATTAATATTTGCATTTATACTGCTCGAATAAACAGGAAAAATGCTAAGCTTCCCCGACACACAATTCTGTAAGCAACCATGGAAGATCTGAAAATTAAGTGACTCTGAGTTTCCTAGGTGATTGCATTTAGAACGAAATGAACAAAAGACACAAGAAAAAAAACTGTTAAGAGGTTAAAAGGGGGAGAAGTTTCACTTTATAAACTGCCTGTGTGCATGTGTGTTCACATGTGTTGAGTGCACATTTGTGTGTGGATGCACATGGGTGTAGGTGCTTGTGTGGAAGTCAGAGGACAAATGTCAAAAGGAAGCTCTAGCCGGGCGGTGGTGGCGCACGCCTTTAATCCCAGCACTCGGGAGGCAGAGGCAGGTGGATCTTTGTGAGTTCGAGACAAGCCTGGAGCAAGGAAGTCAGGACCGTGAGGGACTGGCCCACCAACAGAGACAGTGCGCTTGATCTATTGGGAGCTCATCAAATCCAGCTGGACCAGGACTGAATGAGCATATGACCTAACCAGACTCTCTGAATGTGGCTGCCAATGGGGACTGACTGAGAAACCAATGATAATGGCACCGGGACCTATCTCTTCTGCATGTATTGGCTTTTTGGGAACCTATTCTATATGGATGCATATCTTCTTAGACCGAGATGGAGGGGGGAGGGCCTTGGGCTTCCCATAGGGCAGGGTATCCTGCCCCATCTTAAGGAAGCTGGGGGAGGGCGGTGGGGTAGTGGGGGAGTGGGAGGGCAGGGAACAAGGGGAGTAAATGTAAATTTTTCTTTTAACAATAAAAAAAAAAAGAGCTAGTTCCGGGACAGGCTCCAAAGCTACAGAGAAACCCTGTCTCGAAAAAAAATAAAATAAAATAAAATAAGGAAAGGAAGCTCTATTCCTTCACCATGGGTTCCAAGGATGGGACACAAGTTCCATGCAGCAAGCAAATCTGCCTGCTGCGCCACCTCCCCAGCTCTAACCCTGATAGTAGTAACCTGTGCAACATCAGAACCAGCAATGCGCTTGCTTTGGACACATAGGACTTTTAATGTTTCCTCTGCTCATTTAAAAAGGGCGTGAGGAATTCAGAACTTACGGGACATGGCTGGAAAGATGCAATGCTGAGTCTTGGAGAAGGTCTTTTGGTTCCAAGTCTTCTGCTCTGATTATTTTTTCACAGATCTCTGTTCTAGCTCTGAGGCCAGCAGCGATTTTAAAAGCTTTAAAAAGAGAACTCAGCGATTGTTGTGCTGCTTTATAAGAACTACAGATGTTGTCTTGTTTCACGTTGTAGACCTGCGAGTTCTTTTGGAACTCCTAATATCCGATAAAGAGTTCTGAGTGATTATAGGCATTTTGCAAGCACAATTTTTACCTAACCACCTCCTAGTCTCCTACCATAGGTTCCAAGTAAGGAGAGAAACAATCACTCTTAAGGAGACTGTTAATTATAGTCAGTCATCCGAGTACTAAAAATATGGGGGCTAAAACTATTTCTACTATTAAGTTTTTCGGTTAAAAAACACATACTTGTACTGGGGCACAGTTCCTTTTCTGCTTCTTTGTGGTGCTGTGGAAGCAAATGCAGGGCCTTGTGAATGCCAGGCAAATAATTCACCTCTAAGCAGATGTAAGATGGTTGGTATCATTAAAGAATTTCTCAAGCTATCATTTGGCATGCATTTGAGAACATTTTTTTTTCCTTGATTTTTTGAGACAGGGTTTCTCTGTGGCTTTGGAGCCTGCGCTGGAGCTAGCTCTTATAGACCAGGCTGGTCTCGAACTCACAAAGATCCTCTTGCCTCTGCCTCCCGAGTGCTGGGATTAAAGGCATGCGCCACCACTGCCTGGCTTGGCATGCATTTGATTAACATACCAGTCAACAAGTGATTTTTGAGTAACCAAGTATTTGATTTTCATTGAACATCTTTTATTAGGTCAATCCAGTCCCAAATAGGTGTCTAATATGGGGTCTCTGTAGTTCCTGTATAGTAGTCCCTTATGTTTTCTACGTCTTTTCTCTCCTCTCTCTCCTCCCCTCACCCTCCTCCTTTCTTGTGGCACTGGGCATCAACCTAGAGTTTCACTCATGCTAAGCAAATGCTCTACCACTGAGTCATGTCCCCAGCTCTAGTTCTTCTACTCACCTTCCAATTTTACCAAAAAAGCATTTCCTCACATTGTACATGTTGCCACAGAGCCTCTGGACATGCCATTGCCATCAAAGAATTCATAACGAAAAGTCCTTTGCCGAACAGGACAGACTTTTTAAACTGCTTTTCCCCCAACCTCCTACACTGAGCGTGGAATCTGCAAAAAAGCTGTGGGGGAGTTGATCTTGAGAAGCCACAGCAGGTGCCAACACTGAGCTGAATCTGAGTTTCTTTTAATATGAAGGGCTTCCCAACACAGTATCAGAACGCTCCTAGATTCTACCCAGCACACACATTACAGCTTAGCGAGTTTTCTCTCTACTCTCTCAATTGCTAAAAAGATTCGGGAAAGAGCGAGCATGAACTTCTCCCCAAGCTACTGTCTCTCCGGAGGTTCCTCTGCTCCAACCCTTACTCTTTCCATGGCCACAGACGATTCTGCTCACAGGCACACACACTTCCCAGCTATAGCTCAAAACTGCGCCGGGAGGGGAGAAATACTGCAGAGGCTAAGGTCGGCGATTTCTATCAGATCCCCGTGTGTTTGAAACCGCAGTCTCTCCTTTCCAATACTTCACCTCAGTACCACTCAGAACAACGTTTGAACAAGTTTATCAAAGAACATTATAGGTATTGCTACCTGACCCAGTTTCCACCACAGCAAAATGTCAAAGAATAAACCTTTTATTGTTTGCTCTCCTTCCTGCTCCTCATTCTGCTCCATTTCCGTTAGGTTTCTACAGGAACACTAACTGTGCTTAGCACATTGGTTTTTGATCTTGCCTCTTCCTTCTTCTGAAACTCTGCTCCTCAGGTATGGGACCAGAGCCTAGAGAAAGGAAAGCATGGCACAGGTGACATGCAAACCTGTAAATCCCGTGCCAGCTTTCGTATGCATCTTTTTTTTTTTTTTTGGTTTTTCGAGACAGGGTTTCTCTGTAGCTTTGGAGCCTGTCCTGGAACTAGTTCTTGTAGACCAGGCTGGTCTCGAACTCACAGAGATCCGCCTGCCTCTGCCTCCCGAGTGCTGGGATTAAAGACGGGCGCCACCACCGCCCGGCTTTCGTATGCATCTTTAAAGGACTTTACTCAATTGACTTTATTCAGTGTTATTTCTCATACTGAAAAATCTAAGGCTAATGCTTTGACTGGATTTTAAAGACTGGATTTTTCTGCTGGTATAAATAGTATGGACACAGTAAAAGTACTTGAGAGAGCCTAATGAACCATTTCCTACACCCCATTACCTTTAGTCTGATATGACAGAGTGCAGGCGCTAATTTTCCTCTTTCACACCACGACATGGATCTACAATAGGTCTTCAGATACAATTTCCCGTATAGCTCAATACCTCCTTGAAAAATACACTCCTGTATTTTTCTCTTCATTGCAATTTTAATAGGAAAGTCCAGGTTCTTATATTCCTACAATTTCTCTGCATACAAATACATAGAGTTGATACTTCTTAACCCTGTAGCCAGAGCATAAACGTGTACACAATAAGAAAAAAAATTTAATTACAAAAATCAAATTTCACTGTAGCCTCCATTCAAGAAAAAATAACCTAAAACATGTTTAGAAAATTAAATAAGAATTGAATAAATATATCATATTTTCTTCTGTAAAATCTGATTTCTAATATTGTACCTTATAGTATATTAAGCATGCTTGCTACCAGCACTGTGACATGCTAACTTGTAAAAGACGTATCTTTATGGCTTCTGAAAGACCTAAAGAATAAGCTATGGCCAAAGAATCAAAAAAAAAAACAAAAAAAAACCACTGTCTTAAAAAAAAAAAGAATGAGTTGTGGTACTTATATCAGATTTGAAACAATCCGAGGCAGAAAAGAACGTCACCATGAGGTAATTTAGTAACCTATAAAATATATTTGAATGCAGATGACCCTTGAAGTCGCATTTATGGAGGAGACGTGTAAGGACACAGCAAACCATCTGCTGTTAATATTTAAGCATATTTAATTATATTTAATTTCGAATAGTTGGGCAAGGATTTCAGCAGCACAGGTAGGTCATAGATTCCTTCATTATATAGCGGAAACTTAGCAGACACCAGCGTGGAGAACGCCCCTTAGAAAGGGAGGTCCAACCAGAGCGCAGCGGCACACCAGTGAGTCAGGCAGGAATCCTCCACTGTACTGGGTCTTCGGAGCCCTTGTCATCCCTGATACCAGCACTGAACATCCCCAGTGTTCAGTGTTAAATACTCTCCTTGCTTTTCTCTGTGTAACAATGCTTCAGAAGCACACTGGGAACCTGGATTCATCTCCCTGAAGACACGGGCGTCTTTCCGTGGAATCTGTAGATGGTGGCGAGGAGAGGAAGGTTAGTAATATGAATGCTTTATGCCTCCTGCCGTATTTTGATACAATTGAGGAAAAGGGACCTCAGACGTCCATTGTCTCCAAGATCCCTAACCTTAAGGATCGTAGGCAACAAAGCTCACATCCGTGGATCTCCGGGGATTTGGGCTACCCTGACAGGCAGGTAGACAGGTATACCAGATGCAGATGACTGGCAGGCAGGTAGGCCGGTATACCAGATGCAGATGAACCTCTTAGAAACAGTCTTTTTAACCACATGAACCACAGCGGATCCCAGCTAACCTTCTGCCCTGCACAAACCTCCGCGCCTACTGGTAACATATAACTACTGGTCACGTAGTAGGGCACCCTTGTTCTCTCCTTCTTTAAAAGGAATCTTTTATCTGTGTTCTGGCCCATTCCCTCCAGTCTTCTGAAATCATGCTTTCATTTTGCCTCCATTTCTTGATGACTTTTCTGGCCTCTTTCCCTCGTGTGTAAATATGCACACATCACCCATCTTCGGGCACAACCCCCTCTAAACACCGTCTTACTTATGTCCCTTGTTTTGCATCACAGGCGAAAACCATTTCCATGCACAAAGCTGGGACATTACCGTCTTCCAGGGAGGACCTGGACGTGTCTCGCAAGGCCTCCCCTCTCCCAGGATATGTTAGGCAGTTGCTAGGACAGAAACTCTTCTTCTGCTGCGTAGCCTCCCATAAGATGACCACAGCCCTGTAAGTAACCCCAGTTAGATTCACAGGTTGACCAAACTACACATGGGTGGAGTCGCTTGTTTCTGCCGCGGGTGCCCTACCTGAGGTGAGTAACCAGTTTGTTCACACTGACACAGGAAGAGTTCACACAAGCAAGAAAGTGCATATCTATCTTACTTTTCTAAATCTCACGTGTATATTATGCTTCCCACACTGGCCATTCTAATCTCCTACATCCCTGCCACCCCCGCCCACCCTCGCTATTGCTCACAAGTCTCCCTCATACATCCGTGTCTGCTCGTTTTGTTTTGTGACCTACCAAGATGAACCAGGACCATCTGGGTGACTGGGGTTTTGCAGCTGTTTTGACTGAACCGTGGAGACTCAGTGAAATACAGCTAAAGACAGTGATGTTCTGCTCCCAGAATCTACCCACAGTCAATAGTAAAGGAAGGGTAGGTCATTGTGAGCCCTTCACCTTTCCTTGACTGACTCTTGACAGCACTGGTCTCGGGTGGGCGCAGTTCAAGTAACTCCAGTCAATGGGAGCTAATGACAGCAGTCACATCTAGTCTAGGGGATGCTGTTTTATGGTCCCTCACTCTACCTTCTGGCTCTTAAATACTTCCTACTCTCTCTTCCACAATATTCCCTGAACCTTAGAGTGCTGGTTAAGTGACTTGCTTAAGGCTGGGCCCACATCTTTTCTGTCTTGGACAGCTAGGAGCCTCTGCATTTGCTACCGCATCATCAGGAGGGCTCCTCTGACTAAGATTTGGTGCTGCTTTTGTCTGAGTGGAAATGGAAGTATTTAGAAGGCAATTTTCTGCTGTTATTAGTTTAGTCATCAGAGATAAATCCCCCGCATGAGCCTACTACTTTTCTGTGCCTGGGTTGCTCCCCAGGCTGACAATACCAGGCATTGGCTTCCCCACCACTGACCCGCATGGGCCTTGAATCCATTCAGAAGGCAGTTGCTTACCCCCACTCATCCCAACAGTCAAAATGCCATTGCATAGGTGGATGGATCTTACTTTCTGATGATTTCTTTACGTTTCTTATAATCCAGTTAATCCTGCTCCAACTCCCTGGTTTCATCTCTCCAATCCTCCTGCCTCCCTCCCTGACTAAATCTTTTCACCCACAGTATCCCTCTCCTTTTCTTTCTTCTTATCAATAGTCTACTATTCCCCAATCCCTTCCTTGTTTCCTGGCTTGCACAGCTACTAATGTTTTGAATCTAGGATCCTCATATGAGAACAGAAATGAGTCATTTGTTTTTTGGGGCCTGGGTTACCTCCCTTAGAATAACTTTTTTCAGTTCCATCCATTTTCTTGAAATTTCATAATTTCAATTTTCTCTATGGCTGAATAATGTTCCATTGTGTATATATATACATATATATATGTATATATGTACATATACATATATATATATATCTTTATTTTCCATTCATCAGTCTTTGGGCATCTAGGCTATTTCCTGACTGTTATGAGTAGGGTAGCAGTGAACACGAGTGGGTGTGTATCTCTGTCATAGAGCCCTTTGGGTACATGCTCAGGAGTGGGACACCTGGTCCAATGTAGTAATTCTATTTTGAGCTTTTTGATAACCCTCCAGACTTGACTCTAGAGTAGATGCATTAGCTTACATTCCCTCCAACAGGGCGTAGGGGCCACACCCTTTTGCCTACACCTGTGCCAGCATTTGCTGTTACTGGTATTCTTGTTCATAGATATCCTGACTGGGGTAAAATGAAAACTTTTCAGCTTAAAAATAATTTTGTTAACATTTCAAAGACACCCCACCTGGAGGGCCGGGGCAAGCTGTATATTTCTGCATCTGTCCAGAGGAGGAGAATGGAGAGAACTCAAGAGCCATGCAGTTTGAGTCACCTACACAGAAGTCCACCATATGGCAGGAAGCAGCCACGTGGTGGGGAGTGGGGCTTCAGGAGAGAATAAGAAGCCCCTTTGGCTTCTTTAGCAGAGAAAACTGCTTAAATCTGGCCAGCACCCTAAAGGAAGAACTCAGAAAGATGGGTAGACCCAGCCCAGCCCCACAGTAGCTTGGATCACAAGACTGCATGTGGTACAGGACAGAAATTCTGGGAGACAAAAAGTATAATATCTCATTAAAGGAATAAATAAATATTCAGTGTATCTCTTTAACACAGCTGAAGGTGTGCCCACCTTCCAAGGAATAGCCCTTTGGTCAAGTGATTGGTTAACTTAACCGTTAGGTCTCTACCCAGTCAGAGATTCTATTCTCTTGACCTGAAGTTTCCCCTTGATGGCCTTCATTGCCCTTCTAACACCCTCTATCTTTAGAACTATCCCCAAAGTAACTTAGGAAGCAGATCATAGACAAAAGCACTCAAACACTTCTAGTAACAAGTTGCCCAAGAGGTTCAAGAAAGACAAGAAAACAATTGGACCCTTTCCTTTCACATCTTCTTACTCCAAACCACCTCGCCAATTTCTGCTTCCTGATGTCATCATCTCCTCCCTCTGAAAGAGGTGGCCATAGGCGCTGTTAGGTAATGGAAGTAATGGCTGATCTGCCATATTGCAGCTGAAGAAAATCATTGCATCTTATATGGTTTCTATTTCTGTGTCGAAACAACTTGACCAAAAGCAACCGGGGAGGCATGGATTTACTTTACCACACCACAGTTCATCATTAAGGGTAGTCAGGGCAAGAACTCATACAGGGCAAAACCTGGAGGCAGAAGCTGACGAAGGGGACATGAAGAATTGTCGCTTACTGACTTGATCAGCCTGCTTTCCTGCGGCACCCAGAACCACCAGCCCAGAGGTGGCACCACCCACAATGGGTTGCACTCTCCCACATCAATCACTAATTAAGGAAATGTTTCACAGGTTTACCTACAGCCTGATCTTTTGGAACCATTTTCTCAGTTGGAGGTCCCTCCTCTCCAATGACTCTGGCTGGTGTCAAGTTGACATAAAATTAGCCAGCACAGGGAGAAACAGTTTTATAAATAACTTTCTATAGATTTAAGCCTAATGTCTGAAGAGTGAGATCCCTTCCTGTTGAGTGGGTATGACCATGTGTGCAGTCAAAATGTTGGAGAGATGGAATCTTAATGGCTTTCCTATATATATTCCCCAGTGGCTAAGGACACTAGGGAAACATTTTAAATATTTCCTAGCTATTTGTGATCTTCTTTTGGAAACTTTACTCTTAGTTCTATAGCCCATGTTTAACTTTTTTTTTCCTTAGTGTTTAGTTTTTTGAGATATATTTTATATATTCCAGGCATTAATCCTCTGTCTGGAAAAGATCTTTCCCCATTCTGTAGGCTGCCTTTGTACTTAGTTGACAGTTCACTTTTAGTGAGCTCTAGTTTGCCAGTTGCTGGTGTTATTCAGAAAGTCTTCACCTGTAACTATATGCTGACACATGCTCTAAATTCCCCTCTAGCAGTTTTAAAGTGCTGGACCTTACGTTGAGGTCTTTGCTGCACTTGGAGATGAGTTTGGTACAAGGTGAGAGACAGGAATTCATTCTTCTGCATGTTGGTAGCCATTTTCCCTAGCACTGTGTGTACGGATGCTCTTTGTTCCATTATACATTCTGGTATCTTTGCCCAAAACCAGGCAGTTATAGCTGCATGGGCACATATCTGGGTCCTGTATTATATTCCACTGATCTGTGTGTCTATTTTGGCACAGTACAGTGCTGGTTTTATTACTTTGGCCATGCAATATAACTGAAATCAGGTACAGTCTAACCTTATCACCATATTCCTTTTGTTCACAACTGCTTTGGCTATTCTTGGTCTTTTCAGTTCTCACATAAAGTTTAAAAGGTTTCTTTCTTTCTTTCTTTTTTGTTTTGGTTTGGTTTTTTTTGAGACAAGGTTTCTCTGTAGCTTTGGAGCCTGTCCTGGAACTAGCTCTTGTAGACCAGACTGGCCTCGAATTTACAGAGATCCACCTGCCTCTGCCTCCTGAGTGCTGGGATTAAAGGTGTGAGCCACCACCGCTCGGCTAAGTTTAAGATTTTTCTTAAATTTTAAGATAGCTCTGTAATTCTGAATGGGAATGCAATTACTCTATAGCAAGCATGAGAAACTTAAGCTCAGACCTCCAACCCAGCATTGTGCAGAGTGGAGACAGGAGGATTTCTGGCCAAACAGCTCCATGAAAAGCAGTGTGCTCCAAGATCAGTAAGAGAATCTGTCTCAGATGAATAAGGTGGAGAGGAATCGAGCAGACCCCAAGAATTTTCTCTGACCTCTACAAATACCTGAGTCACACACACATGCACATACACACACACACACACACACACACACACACACACACACACACACACCATACACACAGAAGAAAATAATTTCAAATCTTATTAGATTCAAAGACAAACAAATTGAAAGAAGAAAAGTCTCTCACCAACCTACAGTCCACAGCCCCAGAGAGCCTAGAAAACAAAGAGGGCCCAAAGATAGATGCATGGATTTCTCTGAGAAGGGGAAATAGAAGAGATCTCCTGGGAAAACAGGGGGTGGTAGCAAGAGAATGGGAATTTGAGGGAACCAGTTAGGTGGCTGTATGCAGGAGGCAATTTGGGGGCAGGACAGAGGGCAAGGGAGAAATCTGGTGCCATGGAAACTCGCAGGTATTCACAAGGATGACCCTAGCTAAGACCCCTAGCAATAGTAGAGAGGGTACCTGATTGGTTATCTACCGTCATCAGATTGGTGACTACTCTTATGGTCGTCAGAGAACCTTCATCCAGTAACTGATGGAAGCAGATGCAGAGATCCGCAGGCAAGCACTGGACCAAGCTCTGGGAGTCCTGAAGAAAGGGAGGAGGGATTGTATGACCCAGGGCAGTCAAGGTCATGAGGAATCCACAGAGACAGCTGACCTGAACTCATGGGAGCACATGGACTCTGGACCAACAGTTAGAAAATCTGCATGGAAGCGACTTAGGCCCTCTGCATGTGTGTGACAGTTGTATAGCTTGGTATGTTCATAAGGCTTCTAGCATTAAGATTAGGACCTGTTCGTGGTGCTTAGTTGGCTTTTGGGAATCTGTTCCCCATGCTGGATTACCTTGCCCAGATTTTATATGTAACACAAACAGTAAAAACCCAGAGACAGATATTGGGGTTCAGCCTGAAGATCAGAAAAGCAAAGCAGCCAAGCCACTAGAGAGCTCTAACTGAAAGACCCCACTGCCCAAGGGCCCTGGGTGCCTTATCAGTGACTTGACCGCTGCCGAGACTAACATGAAAACAATCACTGGATGCAAAGGCAAGAGGTTTTTATTATATGGAGTCCATGGATGCTACTGCATTCGGAAGCAGAGCATGTCATCTAGAGTCCAGAACTGGTATTTATAACCCTAAAACAGCAAAAAGCTGACGCATAGTTACAGGGTTCGAGGGTGGACCTGACTCAGACTCAAACATGTCAGCTCTGTCCTTGTTTAGGGACATCTGGTATTTTCTGTTAGGCATGGCCTCCAGATGTCAGACCATAGATATCTTGTGGCTTGGCTGGTGTTCTTATCTAGGGCTTGAGGGAAGAGGGTGGGGGTGTCTTTCAGCCTGGGGGTATTGCTAGTTTCAAGCCTTGCTAAACTATGGCATTACTGCTGCTAACGCTGTCAAACTGGTGCAGGGGTCTTTCACTAACCTCTATGAAATCTTCAGGCTGAAAAGACGGTAAGTTCCTGTCTCATCCAGTCTTATATTCCTCTCTAGTGCTGGGATTAAAGGCATGCACCACCATTGCCCGGCCTCTATTGCTAACTAATGTGGCTACTGGGATTAAAGGTGTGTGCACGGCCAACTAGTGTGGCTGTTTTGCATTCTGATCTTCAGGCAAGATTTATTTATTAAAATACAAATGAAATATCACTATATTTATGTGGCGGGCAGGGGAGGGGAGAACTTGGTCCTACATTGACTTGATGTGCCATGCTATGTTCGAGCCCACAGGAGGCCTGCTCCTTTCTGAATGGAGACAGAGAAAGAGTGGGTAGATGGGGAGGGGGTAGCTGGGAGTAGAGGAGGGAGGGGAAACTGTGGTTGTCATGTAAAATAAAGGGGAAAAAATAAAAGAGTGGGAAAAGAGGATCAATTGAACTATGAAGAAGGGTGTGGTGGCACATACATATAATCCCAGCACTTGGGAGGCTAAGGCAGGAGGATTACATAGAAAGGTATGACTATAACTTTGTGTCCAGAGACAAAGTAATAATTAAAAGAACTATAATAAAAGTTATACAGTGGAATATGATACAGCTATTACAAATGATGTGAAAGAATGAGTGCACAAAGATGGGGAGAAATGTTCATGACATATGAAATGCACAGAGATGTGGAGGAATGTTCATGACATATGAAATGCACAGAGACGCGGAGGAATGTCATGACATATGAAATGCACAAGTAAAGCAGGTCACAAAACTATATTACGAGGGCTGGAGAGATGGCTCAGAGGTTAAGAGCACTGACTGCTCTTCCAGAGGTCCTGAGTCCAATTCCCAGCAACCACATGGTGGCTCACAACCATCTGTAATGAGATCTGGTGCCCTCTTCTGGCCTGCAGGCATATATGGAAGCTGAACACTGTGTACATAATAAATAAATAAATATATCTTAAAAAAAAACTAGATTACTATCTGAGTCATATGTTTACCCAAGTATAGAATTTGATGTCATTTTGTCAGACGATTACATATAGAGTATTAAAGATAGAAGGCACTGAAGAATTAGTCCTCACTTTCTAAACCGTGGGTTGTAGCCACACACGGAGTCACAGAAACTGAATGTAAGGGTCACGGGGGGATGATCTGACATTACTAAAAGATGTCTTAACACATAACTAAAAATGGATTCAACACCAAGTGCATAATTAACCAGGCTTTTCTGGCAGTCCATGGCCATGTTGTACCCCATGAGTTACTGCAGTTTTGGGTCTGAACACACAACATGCCACACGGCTACAGCGAACGCTGCCTGCAACACCTGGGCTTGGATTTGAGACCACTACCTTATAGGAATCGCACTTTCTGCTCGACATATAAAGCTCTCTGCTTTTATATGAACATAGGTTTAAACACCGGAAGCAAAGAATGACTGACTATTTTCCTACCTTAAGTTAGTGTATCTTTGGAACTGTATCGTGTTAGAATGTTTGACTTTAAAACTGAATGTTTGAGTTGCCACTTTGGGTTTCATTTTTAAAGAAGTCTTTTCATGAATTTGAGTTTGGGCTTAAGATAGAATTTGCAACAGTTTCTGAAATGGTCATACACATTTTTCTGCCATTTGTAATAACATATTAAGTAGTGACATTCTCAGCACAATCAGCCCTGAAAGCCATTGAAGACACAGCATCAAATGTTCAACCAACATTTGTGGGGAGCAGATGAAGTCCTGAGTGAACGCATGTTGCTGACATGAACATGGCCATGAGACATGGCCCAGTGCCTCAGACTCATGGAACAGCAGGGCCTTCCCAGTGTATGCAGAATTAAGCAACATCCTCCTCCTGGCTGACTGCAACCAGGAACTGCTCCCTTCAGACACCTCACACCTGACCCACCTCCTCCTCATTTCTGCTACCATATTAAATGCAAATTTATGCTGTTTTAAGATATTGATGCATCTCTGCCTGGGAGCATAGCCCACCTGATGCCAGCTGAGGACTTTGTCATTTCTTCACTGTTGCCCCAGTCCGATCAATCCCTACATGACGAAATCTGTGGCAAAGATCTGACTCGTTAGGTAAGAAAAACAAGCACATTCATTTTATTTACATAGACATTTTTTGTCTTTAATGAATGGTAAAATTATATGAATATCAAAAATTGTTTGAAAATAAGCTGCTCTTAAATTTTTATATTCACTTATTTGCATGTTTTTGTGCATGCACGTATATGTGCTCTCTCGTTTATATGCGTATGTTTCTGTACACGTGCCATAAGTATGTGTTGGGGTCAAAGAAGACCCGAGTCAGTGGCCTTCTTCCACACTGCAGGTCCTGAGCTCACATGCAGGTGTGTCAGATGTCAGGCCCTCCTGCTTGAGCCAGAAAATGAAGGTCTTTCTATTATTGGCAAGTGTTTGATTCATCTGTATCATATACCTATTTATGTAAGGTCACAGGACTCAGGGGCAGACCAAGAACACGGATACATATATGACTCTCGGTCTAACCCTTGTTCCAACTCACCCACTGCCGGATGCTCATTCTGACACTTTTTCTATCTCCTAAGTACTTAGACTTCTGCTGATATGTAGCCAAATGGGATCTTTATATTATCCATGATATAGTACGTATTTGCTGGATTCTAGATTTTAAACACTAATCTATACTCTACTGAAACCATGGTTGAAATTTTTTAAAAAATGCAGGGTGTGTCCTAATATCTAGATACACAGATAAGGTGCGGGACTTTCCACACTAATTGTGTCACTGAAAACAGATACTCTACATGTCAGCATACATTATTTAAAAAAAAAAATTGATGGTCCAGGACCTTTTAAAGATGGCAGTAATAGTACACAGACGCTATCAAGGAAGTAACATTCTTGGGAAGCAAACGCTGTCTCTGTGCTACCAGGAGCTGTGTGACCCCTGAAGCTCAGGTCTCCCAGCTGTGATTGTGGACCAAGAAGACCAGAACAACCTGTTAGGAAACAAACAGCCCAAGCGGTTCCTTTCTTTGGTGACCTGCACAGCCCTTCACTGTCTACTCATCTGGGGAAACTGCTGGTAGTTAACCACTCCCGACTTGGACAGAGCCGGTGTTACTTCGGGAAAATGTGCTGTTCTCACTTAGAAGGCAACATCAGAGGACCTACAGCACAAGAAGATCGACCTTATTAACACAGTTTACATTATGGCTCCCCTCTAGTGATTAGAAAGAATCCATGAGCTTAGATACGGCAGAGCCTCCTCTGTTTCGATAAGAAAGATGGCACACGTGGAAATGGAGGGTTTTCCTTGACGCTTCCCTCCCGCCCCAAAAGAAAAAGTTTTGTTTTGTTTTGTTTTTGTTTTTGTTTGTTTGCTTTTGTTGCTATCTAGTGTGGTAAAGCAAAATTCAGATGAAGTCCTAGGGAGTGCTAATAGAATCTATTTGAAATGTAAGGGGTTCGCACTTTATTTACTCTAAATGGCTTAAAGATACTTGGATTTGTGTACTAAATTAGATCAAACTGGAAATAGAAAAGATTTGTCACAGGTATAGAGTGCATGACCAATAAAATCAAGTTCAGCTATGAGAAGGAGTGTTTATGAATATGGGGGGAGTTGCCTCGATAGTTTTATAATTTTATGTGCATTATTCTTCACAACTTACAGCTGCCGAAGGATAGAAGAATATAGGACTTCAATAACGGTTACCTGCGTGACTCGCTTTTATCACCTTTCTGCCTAGGGCCCTTGTTCCCCCTTGTAGCATGTCAAATTGGCCCCAAAACCGTATTATACAGCAGAGAAATGTTGTTCACACTTCACTGGCTATTGATTTACTTTATTTATTGGCACAAAATCAGCCTGAGATAAACATTTTGTCCCCATTTCCACTATTGTAACTGGTATACTTCTTTGTAAGCTAGGTAAGCCCAAATGTGCAGGGTCACAATTCGACATGGCTTTCTAATCAATGTGTGAAAAATTACCTAATGAATAATGGGTTGCACATTTCCACAAACAAATTAACCAGGGTGAGACTGAAACTAATGATTATATTTATCTAATGTAATTTCACATCTGTTACTAGTGGTAGGTTTTTTTTTTCTTTTCATCCATGGTGTCCTCAAAATTACAACCTGGCTTTTCACACACAGTGATAGGACATCAGTGTAACCAGAAAATAGACAAATTTGTGGGGAATTTCTTTAAATGCTAGTGGCCCTAAGAAATGTGATGCAATTTTATAAAATTTAAGTATCTGGATACTTCTTGGTCACGACTTCTGTTGTATTTAAAAGCATTGCCTATGGGCTTGATTTTAGAGACGATATGTACAATTCTATCATTTGATCTTGGAAGAAGGTACAGTGAGATGGCTCAGTGGGCAAAGCTCAGGCTGCCAAGCCTAAGGATCTGAGTTCAAGCCCCAGGTCCACACAGTAGTAGTGGATCGTTAAGCTCCCTCCGATCTCCACAGACACTGTGGCATGCCGCCTGCCACTAAGTAAATTTAAAAAAAATAAAAATAAAATTATTTAATAAAAAAATTGGAAGAAGCAAAATGAGTCTAAGTTAGCACTGAAAGACGGTCCTTGATTTTATTACTTTCTTATTACATTTAATCCTGATTTTTAAAGACTGCTTTAAGGCAGAAGCTAGTCTAACTTAGAAAAGCATACTTTAATTTCAAACATAAAAACAACCACAAAACGACTTAGGACACCTGAGGCTCCCGGGCAAGCCAGATCAACCTATTCCATCAGAAAGTACTGCGTCCCACACAGAATAAAACCACTCCAGAAACCAATTTACACCGACACACTCTTGATCATGGTCACCCGCATTCCAGCCGCCTGCCAAGGACCCGGGAAGTCTCCTGACTTAACACCAGTAGCCCAAAAGATAGAGGCTGAAGTCAAAAGAGATTCCACATGGCGAAGAAAGAAGCAGCTGTGGGGACAGGGTCATTTGCTGCGGTACATACCAGGAACCTTTCTTGGAATAATGTCTAGCCCACACAAGGCTACAGTTTGCTTCTGAAACCAAATCCTTTACTTTTTCAACGCCTTGAGTTCTTTGTATATTTTGGAGATCAGCCCTCTGTCTGATGTGGAGTTAGTGAAGATCTTTTCCCATTCTGTAGGCTGCCGTTTTTTCTTGCTGACCCTGTCCTTTGCATGACAGAAGCTTCTCAGTTTCAGGAGGTCCCATTTATTGTTTCTGTCAGTGTCTGTGCTACTGGATTATATTTAGGAAGTGGTCTCCAGGGACAATGCATTTCAAGTGTACTTCCTACTTTCTCTTCTATGAAATTCAGTGTAGTTGGTTTTATGTTGAGGTCTCTGGTCATTTTGGACTTGAGTTTTGTGCATGGTGATAGATATGGACCTATTTTCCTTCTTCTACATGTTGATATCCAGTTATGCCAGCACAGTTTGTTGAATATGCTTCTTTTTTACATTATATAATTTTAGATTCTTTGTCAATAATCAAGTGTTTGTAGGTGTGTGGATTGATATCTGGGTCTTCAATTTGGTTCCATTGGTCCTCTTGTCTGTTTTTATGCCAATACCAGGCTGTTTTCCGTACTGTATTGTAGCTTTGTAGTAGAATTTGAAGTCAGGGATTGTGATGCCTCTAGAGATTCTTTTATTGTACAGGATTGTTTGGGCTATCCTGGTTTTTTTTTTCTTTTTCATATGAAGCTGAGTATTGTTCTTTCAAGGTCTGTGAACAATTTTGCTGGGATTTTGATGGGCATCCCATTGAATCTGTAGATTGCTTTTGGTAAGATTGTCGGTTTTTTTATTGTTAATTCTACCTACCCAATAGCATGGGAGATCTTTCCATTTTCTGGTGTCTTCTTCAATCTCTTTCTTCAAAGATTTAAAGTTCTTGTCATACAGGCCTTCCACTTGTTTGGTTAGAGTTATTTCCAGATATTTGACGTTATATATGGCTATTGTGAAGGGTAATGTTTCTCTGATTTTCTTCTCAACCAATTTATCATCTGTGTAAAGGAAGGCTATGTAGCCAACGCTCTACACAAAGATGGAATACATCCATATTCCATTTTTAGGGAATGTGGGCATAGTTTTCTAGGCTACTTCCTGCTGATTGGAGGCACTGGTAATATTATGGGGGCCTAAGGAAATTTTAGAGTTATGCTCAAGTCCTGACTGAAATATTCTGTGAGGCTTGATCATCCCAGCCAGCAAGCAGTCTTGAGGCTGTTCTGGATGTAGAACTTAGACATTTGGGCCATCTGAACCTATCGGAGATTTCTCAGGGGGTCTTCCTTGGTTAAACCTGGTTTTTCTTAACCCAGAATGAATCCACAGCTTCTCATTTCCTGTGGAAACAAAAGCAAAACCTTTTGTGTGTGTGCCTGTATATATTATGTGTGTGTAATTTTCAAATTTGGCCTTCTTGTTTGTTCTACTTCTCAGTGCTAGGGCTCAAACCCAAGCCTGCACACACTCTTAGGCCCTCTAGCGTAGAGTTCCATCCTCAGTCCTCGTCTGAATGGATCTTTCATCACCATGCACGAGTTATTAGTCCACTGACACAAATCTTTCAGACAATATTTCATCACACCACATTTTTAAGTGACAACAATTAATAGGGCCACCAGTCTCATTAGGAAATCTCTAGGAGTTGGGGTACCATCAAGCTCACAGTTCATTCAAGTTTCCTAATTTTCTAGTTTTTGGTTGGAGTTTAAAAATTAACACTTGCGATACTACCTTTTGTTTTCTCTAAAATTTTCGTGAAAGATCGCTTTACTTTTGAGACATCTGCCAGCTTCTCAACTCTGAATAAGCACTGTTTGTCAGCCGATATGAGGAAAAGCATCCCATGTAAGAGGATCCTTACACTAAGCGCATCCTTCATCCACACAGAGCTTTTCCTTGAGAACCACTACACTGTGAGGTGCAGGCAAACGGGCTCCACGCCGGCTTCCTTCCCATCATACTGAAATATGATATATGGTATCCCAGAATACTGTAAAGATGTTTACACAAGAGACATCAAAAATTGTCTTAAGACATTTTTCCTTTCATTACACACATATGAATAGAAGTACAGTCCCTGGCAGCACATGGAGGCAGTACAGTGCTGAGCCACTTTGAATATGAGCAGCTCGGTCTGCCATTGATTTGGAACTGAAATTGGCCACAACCATGAAAAGAGAACACTGTGTCATCTTAGGAAATGCTTCTCGCTCCCACAGCTCCTGCAATGGGACCCACAGACCTCTGCAGACCACTCTGAACTGCTGCTCTGGAATTCACTATGCTGTGTACGTGCAGGGAAGGGATGGCTTGAGAGAGGCCAGGAAGCGCTTTCTAAAAACAATCCAGAACTTTCAGGGAGAGGTATCCTGAACATCATTAGTGTTCATTTAATTTAATTTTCTTTATAGTTTCTCTAAGGAATTACTCTATTTAGTTTACTCTATCATGTCTAGCATTCCCTGACCCTAATCCACTCCTCAACCAGTAATGTTACCAGAGCCAACCACTGGGAAATTACAAATGAAATTTCACAGTTCTGCCTACACCAGTAAATAATTCTGAGGGTTTGAGCCCTATGCTGGCTAATTTTATGTCAACTTGACACAAGCTAGAGTCACCTAAGAGAAAGGAACCTCACCTGGGAAATAGCCTCCATCAGATCAGGCTGTGGGCAAAACTGTAGGATTTTTTAAAAATTAAGATTGCTATGGAAGGGCCTAGACCATTGTGGGTGGTACTATCCCTGGGCTAGCGGTCCTGGATACTGTAAAAAAGCAGGCTGAACAAGCCATGAGGATCAAGCCAATAGCAGCACTCCTCCATGGCCTCTGCATCAATTCCTGCCTCCAGGTTTCTGCCTGGCTTGAATTCCTGTGTTGGCTTCCCTCAGAGGACTGTGATCCAGGAACTTTAAGTCCTGGGGCAGTGCTCACACTCACTCACTGTTCCTAGCATCACCTGTGGTTCACGACATCCTTCTTCCTTGTGCCTACAGGTGCGACTCAAGTGATGCCTTCTACACAGGCTGGTTCTAAAGAAAATGTATGATCCCTGTACTAATGCGTATGTCATAATTTTTGTAGGATAACCTGGATTTGACCATGGGTGAAGTCAAATCATTGGCTTATATACTGAAACCTTACCCATACTCCCAAATAACTCTAGAATTACAAACTAAAAACAGCAAGCCTTGATAGTTACTTATAGCAGAATCTACTTTACAATAACCAGTAAGAAAATACCAATTCATGCTAAAATGTGATCTGAAAAGCATCATGCATGAAAGAGGACAAGACCAAAGACTGTGCTACACTCTAGTAACCGGTTTCTGGCATTCTAGAAAAGGTAAAGTTTAGCCGGGCGGTGGTGGCGCACGCCTTTAATCCCAGCACATGGGAAGCAGAGACAGGCAGATCTTTGTGAGTTCGAGGCCAGCCTGGTCTACAAGAGCTAGTTCCAGGACAGGCTCCAAAAGCTACAGAGAAACCCTGTCTCGAAAAACCAAAAAAAAAAAAAAAAAGGTAAAGTTTAAACAGGGACCCAAGCAGGTGAATAGTTAAGCATAGGACAAAAGGTTTGTCAGCAAAGGGGCATGACAGAAGTTTTGGAGGTGACAGAAATGTTTTATATTGTCAACTATAATGTTAAGTTTTATATATATATATATATATATATATATGTTTGTCAAAACTCAGAAATAATCTACCAGTGATTGTATTTTGTCTTCATTGAGTCAGAGTAAGTTTTAAAAGGACATTAAAAAGGGGAACTGGAGAAATGGCTCAGCAGTCAAGAAAAGTACTGCTCTTTCAGAGGACCTAAGCTCAGTTTCCAACACTTACACTGGACACAACTGTCTTTAATTGCAACTACAGGGGATCCAGTATCCTCTTCTGGCATCTGTGGGTACCTGCATCCATGTGTTCATGCCCTCACACACACATACATATAATTAAAAATAAAATAAATCTTGTTTAAAGGCCATGGAAATGGGGTTCACTGGAGTTCCTGACTTTAAGACAATAAAGGAATAATAACTGAAGCTGGCGTGGAGGTGTGGAAATGACAGCGAAGTGGAAAAACACTACTGCCTGAAATCATTTCTGAAATTGTGTCTTAGTTTCTTTCCAATGGCTGTGACAAAGCAACATGCCCAAGGCACCTTACAAGAGAGCTTATTGGGGACTTCAATTTCAGAGGGTGGAGTACATGACCCACCGTCATGGCAGGGAGCATGTCAGCAGGCAGACGTGGTTCTGAAGAAGTAGCTAAGAGCTTGCATCTTGAACCACAAGCACAAGGCTGAGAGAAAGAGCTAGGTGGGAATGGTTTGGGCTTTAGAAACCTCAAACAGCCTCCAGTGACCAGGGCCACATCTAACCCTTTCAAAACAGTTTTACCAGTTGGGAACCAAGTACTAAGAGCTATGAGCCTATGGGACCAGTTTCATTCAAACCACCAAAAATTGTCATAAAGGAAGTTTTAGGCTGGGCAGTGGCAAGGCACACTTTTAATCCTGGAACTCAGGAGGCAGAGGCAGGAGGATCTCTGTGACTCTGAAGCCAGGCTGTTCTACAGAATGAGTTCCAGGACAGCTAGGGCAACACAGAGAAACCCTGTCTCAAAAAAACCAAACCAAAGAGGAAAAAACAGTTTTAGAATAAAAACTCAATCATTCATTGAAATCTTGTCTGCCAAGACATACAATCTGAAATGAGATTAATTCCAACTAAAGTGGTTCTTAAAGTTGGAGATAATTTTATTCTAGCTGCTGGCAATCCGTCTGTTGCTTTTGACCTCCCAAAAGGAAAAGGAAATCACATAATGTTATCTGTCTTCTCAAACTCTTCATTAAAAGGAGTCGCAAGGTTGTTAATAGACTAGAACAGAGCTATGCATAATATTAGCCTCATTGTAGGCCTTCTGACGTAGGCAAAGCATTAAAGTCACAAGGAATTTAGCAGTGCGGGATAATAACAGCCCCAAAGCACTGCCAAAGCCTTCCCCACAAGCGCGGCATTTGGAATGTTAGGGGGACTGCTGTTCCTTCAATAGGAAGCTCCGTTTCTAACATAGGTGGCCTCTCATTTCCAGTTCAATGTTTCATTTCTCCTTGACTCTAGATCTCTTCTTTGGAGATTTAGAACAATTTAAAGTTGTTGTTGTTGTTTTTAAATCCTCCTGTTTTTTGTTTCAAAGACCAACACCTGGAACTCTCCTTAAGTTGCTGTTCAAGCTGTCAACTGTTAAATTCCTAGAGAACGGCTGTGCACTATGAAAAAATTTAAAATGTGAAACTCTAACCTACTCTCAAATCTATGAAATGATTAAGTATTTAAAATTATATACTACAGAATAATTACAGGAAGTGACCAAAACCAGTTTAAATGCTCATTAATAGAAGCTTTAAGTAATTCTACTAGATACATACACTGTAAAAATATAAGAAAGCCCCTTGTGTACTGATGTAGGAAAATTTCAGTCCCTGGCATGCTGGTATACACCTATAGCCTTAGCTACTTTCAAAGCCAAATCAAGAGAATCACCAGTTTGAGGCCAGAGTTGGCATTTAAAAACCCTTTCTCAAAAAACTTGTTTTGATTTAGGGACAAAGGGAGACCTAGGGATAAAACACTGCGAGAAGCACTTATTCGGCACATGTCAAAAAAGAAGCAAAATCTTCATATACATCATATAAAATGCATGCATAGAACAGCAGAACTTTATTTGTATAAAAACATTAAGGGAGCCGGGCAGTGGTGGTGCACACCTTTAATCCCAGCACTCGGGAGGCAGAAGCAGGCAGATCTTCGTGAGTTCGAGACCAGCCTGATCTACAGAGCTAGTTCCAGCGCAGGCTCCAAAGCCACAGAGAAACCCTGTCTCGAAAAACAAAAAAAAAAAAAAAAATAAGGGAAAAGGGGAGCATTGGTGGTGCATGCCTTTAACCCCATTACTCAGGAGGCAGAGACAGGCAGATCTCTGAGTTCAAGACCAATCTGGCCTATAGAGTGAGTTACAGGACAGCCAGGGCTACACAGAGAAGCCCTGTCTTGAAAGAAAAAACAAACAAATAAACAAAAGAACATAGAGGAAAGAATATATATCACATTTGTTTGTACTATATTATTATTTAAACCTCTAGAATGCACAGAAAAGCAAAACTGACAATAAGCTGTTAAGAATGGTAATTCCAGTGTCACACTGCCTGCTTTCAGTTCTTATTATTTTAGTTCTTACTTCCTTCTGAAGCCTCCGCAGACTGCCTGAAGGATGTAATTCTGCCTGCGTGGTCGCACATGCCCTGAATCCCAGCACTTGGGAGGCAGAGGCAAGATAAAGGCACGTTTGGTCTACACAGCAAGTTCCAGGGCGACCAGAGTTACATGTTGAGACCCTGTCTCAAAAAATAAAAAGTGGATTCTTTTAAAGTAGGGAAAATAATATGAAATTGAGTGGGTAGAGAGGTAGAAGAGGATCTGGGAAGAGTTGGGGGAAGGGAATGAATGAATTAAAATTATATGAAATTTTCAAAAAATTAGAAAGATACTTTTAAAAGTCTATGGTAAAATACACATAAAAATAAAACACGCCACTTTACCCATCTCTAACAGTATAGTTCAATGTCATCTTTTCACAGAATTCCTTTCACCTTACTAACTGAAATTCATTAACCATTAAACTATAATTCTCCATTTTCCTCGTAGGCCCTGGTAACCACTATTCTACTTCCTGTCTAGATAAATCTTACAATTTTCCTCTGTATAAGCACAATCACATGGCCTTTGTCCAACGTCCTTAAGGTTCATCTGTGTTGAAACATGCAGCAGTATTTCCTTCCCCTTTACGCTGAATAATATTCCATTATGTATGTCTACACGCATGGTGTGTGTGCATGTGTGTGCAGATGCACACCACATTTGTTTTATCTCCTCAGCCACTGTTGAACACAGTGACTTTTGATTGTTGTGAACAAATCTTGATTATCGTGTACAAATAACAAGGTCTTGCTTTTGACCCTTTTGAGTACATACCCATTTTAAATGGAACTGATGGGCCATGTAGTAACTTTATTTTTAGTACTTTTAATAACACCATAGTGGGGTTGGAGAGATGGCAGTTAAGAGCACTGACTGCTCTTCCAGAGGTCCTGAGTCAAGTGCCCAGCACCCCCACATGGCAGCTCACACCCATCTGAAACAGGAGTCCATTGGATACAGAGCTGTCTCCTGGAGTGCAGGTGTTTAGGAAGACAAACATTCATACGCATAAATACATAAATAAATCTTTAGTGACAGGTGTGGTGCACACCTTTGATCCCAACACTCTTGGGAGACAGAAGCAGGCAGATCGCTGTGAGTTTGAGGCCAGCCTGGTCTACACAATGACTTTCAGGATAGCAGCATCATATATTGTGGATAGTGGCTACACTATTTCATATTATAGCACACAAAGTCAGCAATTTCTCCACATCTCTGCCAACACTAGTGACTTGATTTTCTATTGTGTCGAATGATAATCATCACTCCATTGATATCACTATGGTTTTGATTTTCATTTCCTTAATAGTCAGTATTCCCTCTAGTTTTATCAAAAGAGCATACATGCTAATACATAGACCTCCTATTAGCCAAAGATAAGATACTTTAGTCATAAAAAATAAGAAAAGGGCTGGAGAGATGGCTCAGAGGGTAAGAGAACTGACTGCTGTTCTGGAGGTCCTGAGTTCAATTCCCAGCAACCACATGATGGCTCACACCCATTGTAATGAGATCTGAGATCTGGTGCCCAGAACACTATATACATAGTAAATAAATTTAAAAAAAATAAGTAAAACTGACTAATCTATGCTAAGTAAATGCTCTGATCCTTAATGACACTGAAAATAAAACACAACCGCACTGAGTCCCACTAAAGATAACTACAGAACACATTCTTCTATAAAATTAAGTATCTGTCCTGTTTGTCCCACAACAATATTTACTTTAGGATAGACGAACATGATGTGGGATTCCCCTCTGTATGCTGTGGATATGTTTTATTGCCATTGGTTAATAAAGAAACTGCCTTTAGCCAATGGCTTAACAGAGAAATCCAGGCAGAAAATCCAAACAGAGATGTAGAGGAAAAAAAAGGCAGAGTCAGAGGGATGCCATGTAGCCACAGAAGGAGAAAGATGCCCACAGGAGCCTGCTGGAACCTTGCTGGTAGGCCACGACCTCATGGTGATGCACAGATTAATAGGGATGGGTTAATTTAAGATATAAGAGCTAGTTAACAATATGCGTAAGTAAGATTGACCAAGCAATGTTTTAATTGATACAGTTTTGTGTGATTATTTCAGGCCTGGGTGGCTGGGAATGAACAAGCAGCCTCTGCCTACAGAATGGCACCCAAATGTTTGAAACTGATACCTGCCACCCACTTTGGGTCCGGATGCTTTTGTGCCCACTTCTTGGGGTCAAGAAGAAAGTAGCTGAGACCATGCCCATGGCTCAGCACCCCCCACCTGGCCAGGTGGCAGGATTGGGTCTGCTAGGAATGCACAGGAAGGAGAGCATGGTGGATTCCCACAGCCATACACAGAGAGATTTCCACAGAGAGTGTGCTGCATGACAGATTTAGCTTTTACACAGATGAAAAGGGTTTATCTTTTTAGATAAACTGGTAGCTGCACAGTGCTACCCAGAGAGGAGGTGGCTTCCACCCAGCAGTCTCAGAGGCAGTGAATAGAGCTTCACCATGTTAGACTGGGCAAAGGCAGCCTTAGTACTAGCCATGCTGCTTAGTAGTTTAAGAAGTGCTCCTGGGGGGGGGGGCTGGAGAGATGGCTCAGAGGTTAAGGGCACTGACTGCTCTTCCTGAGGTCCTGAGTTCAATTCCCAGCAACCACATAGTGGCTCACAACCATCTGTAAGGAGATCTGGTGCCCTCTTCTGGCGAGTAGGCATATATGCAGACAGAACACTATACATAATAAATAAAAATCTTTTTTTAAAAAAAAGTGCTCCAGGTCAGAAAATTATTACAGATACACAATAAAGACAAATTCAAGCGTAAAAGACCTCTAAATGGGTCACAGTGCTGGATAAATGTTTGTAGGCTTGAGGGGGAAAGAATATAAACAGTTATAAAAGGAAAGTAAATTGTTATAAAAAAATAAAACAAAGTCTTTAAAGAGATAGGGTACAGGCAGTCATACATTAAAGGAGTAAAGAAAAATAAGTCATGTAAAGATGAAAAATACACAGAGAGTCTGGATTATGTAAATTATTGGGTTTTCTTTGAATTTTTTGATATTGAAGGAGCTAAGTACAGAGAGACATTTCATTGTATGGACTGCTAAGCTGAACGAATAAATATACTTTAAAGGTATCTTGACTTCAAGGTTTGGGACTAAGGATATGTTGCTTTGGAAAAGAGGTTCTGTTTTTGTTTCCACCTGTGTAGCCATTAGACAATGCAGATAAAGAACATTTACATAATTGCAAAAATTCTATTGCACAAATCCCATTACGAGAACTTTGAAGGGCAGGGATTAAGTAGCAAATTACAGAACACAAGAGAGTTCAGAGAAGAGAAGTAACAGGAAGAGAAAAGGAGAGGTGGGGAAACAACACTAGGTTTTAGAAAAATAAAATACACAATGTCCAAAAAGGAAAATTTATGCGAACAGAAACCAAATCAAGGGCCATAAGATGGCTCAGTCTATACAGTGCTTACTGTCACTGTGCAAAGGTTAGGATCAGAGTTCAGATTCATAGAACCCACGTGAAAGCCAAATGAGCGTGGAGGACTAAACAGTGAATGCCCAAAGCAAGCTACCGAGGCCAGCTTCAAAACACCATGTCTCAGTAGGAGACCCTCCCTCAGCGTATAAAATGGAGAATCATCAAGGAAGATACATAATGTTGACCTCCAGCCTCCAAATGTACATGCACACATATGTGAGCCCAGAGGTGTGAAAACAAATGTATACATACTACATACACATACGTATGGGGAGAGCAAGCAAATCAGTGATTGCCTAAGTTGAGAGGGAGGAGCAGGTACTGAACAGAGATAGGCTGGAGGGGATTTATAGTGATGCTGGCAATGTGGAGAGACAGGTCAGTACTGGCCATGAAACCGTGAGGACTTAGGTATGGACTCTGGGCCTCATAAAAATATGAACACTGTGGTATGCACTTGTAATTCACCTGTTGGAGAAGTGAAAACAGGTGGAGCCTGAAGCTCACTGGAGCCAGCCTAGACTAACTGGTGAGCCCTGGTGCCAAACAGAGAACCTGTCTCATAAAACAATATGGACAGCTCCTTAGGAATTACAATGCAAGGTGATGGACTTCTGTCTTACACACACACACACACACACACACACACACACACACACGCACGCACGCACACACACACACACACACACACACAAATGGATTGTGGTGATGGTAACCCAATTCTACCAGTTTATAAAAATCCCTAATTTGTCTTACAACGTCAGAGAAGAGAACCATTGTGTTTGTGCCATATTCTCTAATTCTAAAAAGATACTTTGAAATAGTCCACGAAGCCAGCTTGTGCATTAGATGATACTAAAATGGTACTTCACTGGAAACAATGACACGCTTGTTTGTGGTTTTCTAGATGCTGCTGACACATGGCCTGTCTCAGACATACTTCAGTTTACTGCAGCAGAGGAAGACAGAGCAGTAAGTGAGCAACATCATGATTTACTATTGCATCTCGTGATAGGGGATTTCATTATATCATTTTCTCTGCATTTCTGGTTGAATTTTTCTATGATTAAAAAAATCAGTGTCTACTGTGATACTCATAAGTCCAGTCAGTGCTGATTTCTGCTGTTTCCCAACATTGTCAACAAGTAACATATCACATCACCATTTTAAGTAAGCTTCCATTTTTTAAATTATTTTAAGTCTCAAAGTAAAAGTGAAATTTTTACCTTTAAGTCACCAATTGAAACTTAAAAAACAATGTAAATATTAAATAGTTTCCCCTCCCTGTTGGGTTCATTACACACTGTATGTTGCATAGGTCATGAAGTCAGTCCTTCAAGATTCATCTGTGCTAAACATGCCTGGCACCAGTACACCACATACAAGCCTTTCAGCTGAGTTTCCTTTGTGCACATCTGTGTATACACAGGTTTACCAAACACAACTGCATTGGGAATCCGAAACCATGATCTGAATCATAACTACTGCAGCAGCACACTTGACAGTGCCCACAGGGTTTTGATGTAGAGCCTGCTTTAAGATCTCTGGGGAGCTAAGGGTACCTTAGGGAAAAAGTGAGGTTAATTCCACTTCAGGCATAGAAAAGCTAAAAGTGTTAGGCAATTGTTTCCCTAAAACAGCAAAACATTGCTGTAGCAAAATTAGAGTGTATGTGTTTGTGTTATGAGTGTGCACTTTCCATCCGATTGTTGCTGCCCTCCTCTTGCACACTACAGCAGCCCTCATATGTGCTCTCTAAATGACCACGGGATAGCCCCAACACTCAGGCGCAGACACATGTATAGACTTTCATCAGAAACCTTCTTTCATTACTATAGATAAAATCGCTGGGGAATGGATTTGAGCAGTAATGCACAGAAAGAACAGACACACTAGACTTGAAATGCACGTTCCACTCATTCTATATCCTCAGTAGCTAAGGGATCCTTTGTGTATCCCCTTACACCCATTTTTTAAAAGTTTTTTTACATAAAAATGTAGATAGAGATATGGAAAAGAAGGGACTGGAGAGATTGCACAATGGTTGAGAATATGTGCTGCTCACTGGCCAGTGGTGGCACACACCTTTAATCCCAGCACACAGGAGGCAGAGGTGGTGGATCTTTGTGAGTTCAAGGCCAGCCTGGTCTACAAAGTGAACTTTCTGCTACACAGAGATCCCCTGTCTCAAAAAACAAAATCAAACAAAGAGCATTGCTGCTCTTCCAGAGGATTTAGGTTCAATTCCCAGCACCCACATGTCAGTCCATAACTATCTTAGCTCCATTTCCAGGAGATCCAGCATCCACTCCTATCCTCTGAAGGCACCAGGAATAAATGCAGTACACAGATATACAAGCAGGAAACCACTTGTACAAATAAAATAAAAACCTGGAAAAAAAGAAATATGGAGAAAAATGTTCCTACTCGCATAGCTTTCCTCGCGGTCCTCAGAGATACTTGGTGCCCCATCCAATGCTTAGTCAACAACTAATGCATACTGCAAACTCCTAGAAAATGCAGCAAGAAGTTGAGCGATCTGATTCTCTACTGCTGTGCCCTGGCATTCTTTGAGTAGATCTGTCGAGAAAAGAACTTCCTACAAGTTACCCACCTGGGTCCTCTGGAAGAGCTGCCAGTGCTGAGCCACCTCACCAGCCCCTGAGACTTATTCAGGCGGGACCCTGTTCCCAGAGATCAGCCGAAACCACCAGCACGGATGCAATCAGCATGAGGTTTATTCAGATGCATGGGTACCCGGGGTGTCCAAGTCTTTCAAAGGACTTGAGTGCCTGGCTCGGGGCTCTAGGGGTTTTTATGGGGGCAGAAGAGCAGAAGCGTGGGGGCACAGAAGCGAGATGCATGGTTACAGGGATTTCATTGGTTAATTTAAACAAGGCCATCATGAGGATGAGGTTATGTTCTCAAATACTGAGAATTTAGATAGAGAACCATCTCAGCTCTTATCTGGGGGGAGCAACTGGAGTTAGACAAAGGGCTTGCTCAGCTCTTATCTGGAGGGAGCAACCGGAGGGAGCTTACTTGGCTCTTGTCTGGGAGAACAGCCGGTACTTTCCCAGGCCAGATATCTGACCACAGATATCCTGCCCGGCAATGGCCCTGAGCTAACTCCTCATTTAGGGCTGTCTCTTATCTGAGCTCTTATGGGTAAGTGCAAGCCTTGTAAAATGGCGTTTCTATGGCTAAGCTGTGCAGAATGCCTAGAATGGGGGGTCTTTCAATTTTTAATTAGGAAAGCTTGCTTAATAGCTTAGGCTTGCTTCTAACTAGCTCTTACAACTTAAATTAACCCATTTCTATTAACCTACATGCTGCCACATGACTCCTTGCTTGTTACCTCTTTTCCTGCATGTCTGTTTCCTCCATGTCCACTGGTGACTCCACTTTCTTCTTCCCAGCATTCTCTCTCTGTCCCAAATATCCTGCTTAGCTATTGGCCAGTTAGCTTTTTATTAAATCAATCCAAGTGTACAAATTTCTTCACAGTGTACAAAAAGATTATTCCACATTTCCCCCTTTTGTCTAAGTAAAAAGGAAAAGTTTTAGCTCTAACATAGTAAAACTATACACAGTAATAACAATTATTAGGAAAGAATTACATTTATAATGTCTAGTTCAATTGTATTTGACATATGTGGGGAAAATTCTCATTTATTTATTCTATCTTGATGAGTCCAAAGATCTGTATCTAATTTACCTTCTATCATAACTAAGGAAAACTGCAACAATAACTACCTAGTCTTCAACTCCATCAAAGACCCCAGAAGGATATGATATTACCTGAGTAAACAGGAAATGCAGTGCAAACAACTTTCAAAACTCTAGAAATGATAGAGATATCTGGCTGCCTAAGCAGTCAGTCATCCAAGGTTCTTCTGCAACATTGGAGCATCCAATCTTCAATTTACAGGCCTAGAATATCTGGCAGAGTCTGTAAATGAGAATAAGTGAGTCCACAAAAGCCCAAAAAATGGAATCGCAAATAATTATTGGGGACGACTCACAAGCAACAGTAAGGTAGAGGAGAGCCAGCACAGTCCTCTGTTCGTGGGTGCTGGAAGCTGCCATCTGTAATAGGAGGATTATTCAGGCCACTGAGACCTGAATAATCATACAAAACTATACTAACTACAACACTGTTTGGCCAATGGCTCAGGTATATTTGTAGCTAGTTCTTACATCTTAAATTAACCGATTTCTATTACCCTGTGTATCACCATGAGGCTGTGGCTTACCAGTAAGGTTCTGGTATCTTTCTCCTTCAACAGGTACATGGCATCTGCCAGACTCTGCCTTCTTTCCTCCTCTGGCTCTGCTTGGATTTCCTGTCTTGCTATATTCTGCCCTGCCATAGGCCAAAGCAGCTTCTTTATTAATCAATGGTAATAAAACATACTCATAGCATACAGAGGGAAATCCCGCATCATCTCCCCTTTTCTGTCTAAATACAAAGCAAGATTTTAACTTTAACATAGTAAAAATTACATATAACAAAACAGTTATCAAACAAGAATTGTAATTATTTGCATCTGGCAAAATTAAAGAAAACATTCTATCATTTATTTTATCTTTGTGAGTCCAAAGTTTCATATCTAATTTATCTTTTATCATAACTAAGGAAAACTATAACTATCTGTCTTCAATTTCATCAAAGACCCCAGAAGGATTATTACCTAACTAAATAGGAAGCAACTTTCAAAACTCTAGAATTGACAGAGACATCTCAATGCCTGATCATCACCCAAAGTAATTCTGTAATGTTGGGGCATCCATCTTCAGCCTAGAGGCCCATAATATCTGGCAGTCTTTTCAGTGAAGCAGGAAATTTGATGATCTGTTCTGCCTTATACTGGCAAAGTTTGTCAGTCACTTTCTTCTATGTCCTGCAGAATGTCTTTCAGTTTATTCTGTGAAGCAGGAACCCTGAAAGACCATCCCATCTTTTAGAAAATTCAGAAGTCACTTTTTTGTGGGTCCTGCATGTCCAGTTCACACAGCATACCATCAAGCAGTTCAGGCAAGAGCAGTTTCTTGCCCAAATGACTAGCCTTGTCACATTGAAGGTAAATTTTATAATGACTTTCTTCAGTGCCCATCAACCTCTCTGAAGTAATTGGTACTGACAGAAGCAGACATGTCTCACTGTCAAGAAATATCTAAGTTCTTAAAACATTTTAAATGCCATATTCTGTAGGTCTTTGAAAGGTTTGAAGAATACCTATCTATATGAAATGTATCTCTGTACATCTAGAAAACCTTACTAACATGACTACAGTTTGATTATTATAGATGACTATTAGTCCATAATTTTTAATTATATATTAATTTTAAATTAGGTGTATAAACATAATACCTTAAACAAAAGTAGAAATATACATAGCAATCAGATCTCTGACCACCACATAAGAGAGCAAGCACATTTCCTCTCTCTGTTTATCCGTGCATGTGTAGCATCTCAGACCACACCCAAAGGGCTATTACCCCAAAAACTAATTGGCTGAATGAATTCCCACCACAAGACTTTTATATGAAGTAGGAATTCTGAATGACTGTTCTTACTTGTTTTGGTAAAATTCAGCAGTCACTTTCCCATGTATCTGACAGACTTTTCCATGAAGCAGGAATTCTGAAAGCTTGACCTGCCTTATCTTGGTAAAGTTCTATGGCATTTTTCCTTTGTGTCTTGCTTGTCCAGGCTGTATAGCCTACTGTCAGCAGTCAAGACAAGAGCAGTTTCTTATACAAATGGCCAGTTTTGCCACATTGAAAGCAAACTCCATATGGAGTTTCTTCTATGCCCATCTTCTTCTCTGGAGTAATTTGATGCTTACAGGAGCAGGCATGTCTTATTGTCAAGAAAAGCCCTATGCTAACAAAACATTCTAATTGCCATATTCTGTAGGTTTTTGAGGTGTTTAAAGACAATCTATCTAAAATACATTTCTGTTTGACCTTGAAAACATACCTACAATGACTATAAGTTTGACTGTTATAGGTGACTAACTACTGACTAGTATCTCTTTATTATCTTAATAGTTTGTAATGTTAACTTTCAAGAACTAGAAATTTACATTACATTGCTAAATGAGCTGTATACATACAATACCTTAAATAAGAACTAGAAACATGTAATATAGTATACCAGAAATAATCTTAAATTTGTACCAGTATACAAAAATACCTTATACAAGAGAAGAAACATATACATAATATGACAAAAATAACTTTACAAAAATCCATATCAGTTTAAAATATCTGAGACTAGTAGTTGCTTTCATAATTTGTAAGTAGATATAATAATCTACCCTATTAGTCTATCATTTCTATATCTCCCCTTTTTTCCTTCAAAAGGAGATCTCTAAATCTAATCTCCTTTGTTTAGCTTTCTCTCTGACCATTACCAAAAACAACTTGTAAACAGCCCCTCTAAATGATGGCAAACATCCATAAGCCACTGAATGACCAAAACTACCTACCCCAATCTTTTGGGAACATGGGCATTGTGTTCTCTAGACTGCTTCTCGTTGTCTAGGGTCACTGGTATCTTTGAGGGACCCTGAGAAAATTAGGATAATGGTTAAGTCCTGGGAGAGTTAGCTGTAACATTTGTTTTCCATGTCTCTGTGCAATGGGAAAGCTCAAGGCTTAGCTGTAGTCGTGGCTGGAATAGTCTGTGAAGCTGGACCATCCCATTCAGCAGCCTGGAAGCTGTTCAGCATGTAGAACTGAGAAAACTGCAACAGAGGCATTCTGAGATGCTGGATCACCTGGGTCACCTGTTTTCATTGGCATTCGGTCTCCTTGCTCTGAAAATACACAAACTTTCAAAGGCAACATACATATTTGCACTAACACAGGTGCATTGTACATAGGTCAGCGAAAGATGATTTTTAGTTTTATGTTTGAGCAGGTGAATACACATCACCTGTCTTGTAGGTTTTCTAGGTTTATTTCTTTATGTCTGTAGCCAGGATTTTTCAGGGGGTTTCCCCCCAATCAAACCTGATTGATTCTCTTTAACCTTAGACAAATCCACAGACTTTTGTTTCTGTGGAAACAGAAACTAATTTCTTCTCCAATGCAACATGTTTTGACTTCCATTTTGAATATGTAGGCTGGTGTGAGTTAGCAGCTTCCAGAGACCAGTGTCTCTCAGAAGCTACCATTTGTTCATGAATAATCAACAATTCAGAAGACAATACAATTACACACAGGATCCAAATTCTCTGTGTATTTCCCATCTTGATGTAGCCTATTCTTTTTATTACTTTACTTTTTCTTTAGAGACTTTACTGTGGGCTCTGATACTTGCCAGACAGGGGATGTCATGCGGTTTCATACCTGGCGCCCGACTATTTAGAAAGACAATAGCTGAGGTTTTCGCTCCAGCCTCTATTATTCATTTGTAGATTGCTCCAGGAAAGGTAGCTATCTCCGAGCTGGTGAATGAATGCGAGTGTGGGTGCTGGGGGAGATGCCCGGAAAAAGGAATAGAATAGATAAATTCCTAAGAGGTGAAGAGAAAAAGACAGAGCGAGGAATGGGTTAAAAGGAGCATGGCAGAGCAGAAATAGAGAGCAGTTTCAGAGAAGAAATGGTTTTAAGAGAGCCTAGAGAGCAAAATGGTTTTTAGGGAGATATAATAAACACAAGGCCACGCTAAAGAATAGGACAAGTCTAAAGCGGCCTTTTAAGCTGTAATGGTGTGAAAGCCTGTTTCTTTCCACGTATCTCCGGAGACACATTTGGGGAAAAACATCAGTTTCTATGTTGGGGCGACGGTCCCCGACATAATGGCGCCCAATGTGGGGCTAACGACTGAACCCCGAAAAGGCCGAAAAGAAAAGAAAAAAAACGGAAAAGACCACGAGGAAACCGTGACCACGAGGAGACCGCAACCACGAGGAGACCGAGACCACGAGAACGGAGAAGCAACGAGGAGGAACTCCAAGAGACCAACGCAGACAGAGACCGCGAGGAGACGGCGAGGACCGGCTGCTGAATCCGGAAAGACACGGGACAGAGGAACACACGGACGGAGCAGAAAATGGGACTAGCTCTTGTAGACCAGGCTGGCCTCGAAATCAGAGATCTGACTGCTTCTGCCTCCCGAGTGCTAGGATTAAAGGTGCCACCACCACCCAGTTCTTTTGTCTTTTTTTCTAAGCCTATGCACATTGTTAAACACACTGTAACCTGTTTAGAGGATTTTTCCATCTAAACCTGGTTTACTGTGTCTGTAAACTTTTCTGTCTGCATGAGCAAAACTTAAACCACTGGACAGCTTAGCTCATGGTTTGCTGGTGGCTTAAGCCACAGCGGAAGTCAATGGAGGAATCTCTATACCATGGCCTGCATGAAGAGACTGCAGGACTAGGAAGCTGTGTTTGACTCCATTTCTGTGTGTTTGGGTCCTTTTTTTAAGTTTTCTCAAGTCTTATGTGGAAATACATGCCTGGACATTGGGTACAATATGTAATCGGTCTTTTTCTGTCCCACCAGCCAGATCCCAAATTACAACACCAAGACATATTAATTATGAAAGATCAGTCAATAGCTTAGGCTTGTTTTTAACTAGCTCTTAAATTAACTCATGGCTTGTTTTTTACCTCCTTTCCTGCAGGTCTGTTCCCTTTGCATCTGCTGGTAACTTTGCCTTCTTCTTCCCAGCATTCTCTCTGCCCTGAAAATTCTGCCCGTTTAGCTTTTTTATTCAACCAAACCGAGTGACACTTCTTCACAGTGTACAGAAAGATCATTCTACAACAAGGTGTCCTAATTGTACAGTACAGCAAAAAGTGGAAGTGCACTGCTGTATACTCACTCAGGAGAGGTTTGGGTTTCTTGTAATAAAACAGTTTTATTCTAACAGACTCACAAATGCAAACACCATGCAGCTAGAACATGGTACCAGCCCCAGATGCCATACATCTCAGTGAACCTCTATCTTCTGAAGTCATAGAGCCCTGTGTACCTTTACATTTTGAACATCAATTATATTTGTGTTCACTTATCCACCACAAAACTAAAGTAAAGGGCTATGGCAGAGTTTAAACTAGAAAAATAAATTAGGTATGCTGTCTTTGCAGTTCTGTTGGATAGGAATCCTATATTACTTATTCTTTTCTTCTGTGATATAACTGTATATTTATTTTGCCAAACTAAAATCTAGTTGAATGCTGAGATAATGGAACAGATCAAGCTAATGCCTACAAATAAGAATTATATTAATTTAGATATTAAAGACCAATCTTCCCTAAGGATTAGAGCTAATCACTTCATATATGGTTAAGATATAGAACCAAACTGGCCAAAAACCAACTAAATTAAAAGACAATAGATTATTTTAAATACTCCATATTTAAAATAAAATAGAATACAGCCAGCTGTGGTGACACAAGACCTTAATTTCAGCACTTGGGAGACAGAAGTAGATGAGTCTCTATGAGCTGGAGGCCAGTCTTATTGATATAGTGAGCTGTAGCACAGTCCAGGCTACACAGAAAGGCTCTGTATAAGAACAAGAATACAAATAGCTGAATATACAGGAGAAACAGTCAGGCTAGTATTTTTAAGCTTCTTTGTTCTTTGTTTTGCTTGTGGTTTTTGAGACAGGGCTTCTCTGCATAGCCCAGGCTGTCCTGAAACTCATTCTACTAATCAGGTTGGCCTGGAACTCAGAGATCCACCTGCCTCTGCCTCCTGAGTGTTGTTATTAAAGGCATGCACCAGCACCACCCAGCTGACGAACAAGTTTTTTATGTAAGTTTTGAGACCAGTGGAATTTTTTGGTGGCTAAAAGTGGTTACCTGATGGCCTCAACTCAGTACCTGGAACCCATGTGATCACAGAAAGGTCAGAACTGACTCATCACAGCTGCCCCTGTTCACTACACATGTAGTGGCCACATGAACCCACACATATTGCACACACAAAATAAGTAAAATGTAACAATTTTAATGTGAATTTTGGCTAGTTAAAAAGTCTGTTTCTGTCATCTACTACCTTTACTGCATTATGCTAGATGATATTTTCGTATTTTAACCTCAGTATGTCACAAGTCATGTCAAATAAAGAGATTAAAAAAAACCCACATCATGATTCACCTTGTGAACTTTGACAAGACAGTCTGGAGGTTTCCTCCCCAACTGCTTTAGCAGCAATCCTCTCTTCCAAAGATTGCCTTTTTGCCTCCTACTCGGCTTCATTTATATCAGATCAATGAGTGTTTCTAGTGATGCAGGATATTAAATAACCTTTTAAAATATATTTGATCCTGCCAGGTGGTAGAGGCACACACCTATAATCCAAGCACCTGGGAGGCAGAAGCAAGCAAATCTCTGTGAATTTGCAGCCAGAATGGTCTACAGAGCAAGTTCCCGGACACCCAGGGCTACACAGAGAAACCCTGTCTCAAAAAAAAAAAAACCTAGTATTTTTTAAATTGGTCTCTGTGTGCACAAAATGTGATGCTTTGCCAACAGAGAGACTATAAATGAAAGTTCCCAAGAAGAAGCTGTAGCTTCAAAGGGTGATTAATTGATCACAACTTCAATAGTGTAGAGGAATTAGAATGTTTCAAGCCCAGGGCCAAATTAACTTAGGCATCTTCAGTTTCTTTAACTGCCATTTATTACCCTTCTCTGTATGTAACCTAATATCTCTGTGCCTACTAGGTCTATCCTTTAGAATGTACAAACAGACCCCTGGCTTGCATCAACCCAAAGCTAAGAATATCATCAGATAGCATCTGTGACCCAGTTCAGAAATCTCCCACCTTGCTGCAAGCCACCGACTTGATGCTCCCACCAACGCACTTACAAAGTGCATCCCTTTGTGATCACTTTTGTTCTGTTACCGTAAAAACTTCATACAACTAGTGCTACACTGGAACATTGAATTTAACCTAAATTTGTGTTTCTAGGCTATGGTTCTTCATACTTGGCTTCAGATAAATCTTCTCTGTAGTCTTTAAATAGAAATGTCATCTTTAAATATAAGGGAAGTCATTAACTAATGAAACATGCAGTGTTTTGTCACGACAAGGAGATAAATCAGTAAAAGGGGTAGCTCCAATGAGAATGTTCTTGGGACTGAAAAAACAGCTCAGCAGTCAAGAGCATTTGCTGCTCTTATAAAGGATCCAGGTTTGGGTCCCAGCACCCACATTGTTAGGATCACAACTGCCTGTAAATCCAGTTTCAGAGGGTCCAATAACTTCTTCAGGCTTCTGTGGCTGCCTGCCTTCAGACATTTGGCACACACATATCACACACACACACACACACACACACACACAGATTTTAATTTTCTAGAAGAAATGTAGTCCCTAGACTGTGGTGTTTTCTGCCCCTTCTATCTCTAGTGTCCTCAATGACCGCATTTGGTCTAAATGACTACTCAGCACCAGCAAAGGAGATAACCAGTCATCCTCCTACCTTAATACAGCTATCTACCATCAGCAGAATTTACAAAAGAGAAGTCAGAGCTCACTTGAAAATATTTCACCTTACATAGACTTGCTTCAGTGCCTCACGGTAATAAGCGGCTCATATCAATGTGATTTTTATAGGCCTGGGGATATGGCTCAGTCAGTAAAGTGTTTCCCACACTAACTTGAGGACCTGAGTTCAGATCTCCAGAATTTACATAAAAAGCAACACAATGCCTGTAATTCTGGTACTGTGGAAGCAGAGACAGGAGGACCCCTGGAGCTTGCTGATAACCCCAGCTAGTCTTGCCAAATGGGTGAGTTCCAGGTTCGAAGATCCTGAATTTAAAAAAAAATACAGTGACATGATAAAGACATCAGAACTCCACATGCATAAGCAAACGCGTGCACACACAGACACATGCATTGCTTTCATCCCTCGTTTTTCTGATACCTAATATCGTCAATATTACAATTACTTCATACCACTCCAGTGTCATTTATTCAACAAATTCTTTCTTACCACTTAGTATAATACACCATGCACTTAGGCCAGAAAGTAAGTGGCCAGTACCCACAAACTAAGATGAACCCTGGATCTGATTCTCCCCCAACTCAGACTTTACTGTTTCCTTTTCTCACCGGAGCTTCGCTAGAGTAGAACTAACACTTTCCCTGAGGAAACCTTCCTATGGCAGAGCAGGGTTGCTGCACTCCGGGTATCTGAGCAGAACCATGACAGCTTCGCTGGGGAAGCCCTCCCTTGCCAGAGCAGAGCTGTTACATTGGGGAAACCTTACCCTGGAGCAGGGCTGTAAGCTGCTAACCTTCCGGGACGTTGTGGTACTCCTTGACTCTTGACTGCCAGGATCCCTTTCCATCCGAACTGCTATGCTACGTTTGATGCTGTGACTCGGACAGGCTTTCCTGGTGCCTATGCTCCCACTGTGGTCTGAGCCTCCCTGGGATCCTATCGCTTATCTCCAATCCACCCGCAGCAGACTCACCTTCTGGCTCATCCGTTGCTCAGTGCTCCATCCACCAGTAGCAATGGCATAAGTTTTGGTCAGTGTAAACATTTTCCTGCGTCCGAGCAAGTGACCAATAAGTGTCTGTCACCTCTCTGGTACTCTTGGAGGTGGAGGTACCTCCAGCCATGCTACCTTAAGCCATGGTACCTCCTTATTGATGGCCCTCTTACCTGACCCCATCCCACGACTCTTCGAGTTACAATCCTGCAGTTTCCTTAGGCCCAACTGGGTCATTGCACCCCTTCCTGCCCTCATCTCCCATCTTCCCTCTGGAGTTGCCCGTAATCCCTCGTGCCTTTTGCGACCCCATCCCGACCATTTCCCATAGATGTGATGACCCCCCTCCCTCAATAGAGCTCGTTTTTTGTCTTCGCCTTCTGGCCTCTACGAAAGCCCTGGTGCCAGTCTCTCTGCTGGCTTAGCCAGGTTAACCCTGACCCCCGTTGAGTGTGGTGATGATCCAGTGAACAGCTTGGTCCTCGTTTGGTCCTCCCTGAGTCCTAGGGATGCCCACAACTACAGGCTGCAGTGGCATTTTCCTTCTCTCATCCATGGGAGTGGTGATGTCATACCCTCTCATTTCCGCTTGGGATGCCTCTTAGAAAACCTCCAACCTCTACACCTGGCACCCGATCTGAAGGGCCCTAAACTCGTTTGTCTTTGCAATCAAATTTTGACCTCAGTACCCCTTCAATAATCAATCCGCATAGCCGTGTAATGGAACCCTAGATCCCAATATTATTTGGGGCTTTACAAGTACTGTGAGCCATGCAGAAATGGAAAGAGACCCCTCTTTCCGTACATTCAAGCTTTCTCTTTTCTCCATTCCAAGCCCATTTTGTTTTTTGTCTGCTCTTTCACCTGACACACTGTGTAAAAGTCCTGTCTTTTAAGTAACCCTTGATGGATTTGTAAGCTTGTTGCAAGCAGGAGCTGGAAGCAGGATCTAGCAGGAGAGGAGAAAGTAAAGGAGCAGGCCCACTGCAGTGTGCACACGCCTGGCACACTCTTCCCTGGCTGGTGCATCTCTCAGCTCCTTCCTGCAGGGTCCTCTGTTTGTGTCTAGGCCCCAAAAGTTTTCTATCTTTTAAGCCTTCTTTGTTCTTAGCTTACTGAATTCAGTCTTACAGGGATTCAGACGTCTTTTAAGTATGAATGGCATTAAACCATTGTTTTATGTTGTCCCACTTCAGTTAAAAGCTGGTTCTGGAGTTGGGGTATGGCTCCTCCCCCTCCCCCCCCGCACTAGAACCAATCATGCTTGTTTAAAAGGTTTCCTCCAAAATCTCTGTCCCATTGTCAGGCGAGTCACCTGCTATGTGACAGAGAAAGAAGAGCAAAGCTGACTACTCCCAGTGGGGACTTCTGCTACTCATCTCGTACGCTTTTGGTTTTGTTGTCTCTAAAACTTCTGCTAAGGCATAAATCTTACATCAAGATCTGTAAGCACGTTGGGTAAGGCTACAAGTTTAAAATCTGCAGTACTGGGGTATCTACACTTAGTTAAGGTTAAAGGAACCATGTGGTATGATTCCATTTTGGGATAAACCAGCCAAGGAGGAAGCAACTTCTAGCTGTGAAGCCTCCACCATTTCCCATCACACTCCCGAACCTCCCCCTTGTCAGCCTCAACACGTAGGCCCTGCTGGGCCCATGCAAATGAACTCCACCAAACTGATGGCATCCACCCAGTTGAAGCTAGAGCAGTCCCTGACCAGGACCCTGAGGGTATTACAGTATTCTAGGGGGCACCCTAGCTAGGAATGGGTTTCTAACCTGCCTCCAAGCTAGTATCCATAAAGGTGTCCTTAGAACGGTAAACTATGAAAGAGTGCAAGGGGTCATCCAGGAAAGGCATGAAAACCCATCTCAATTCCTAAACTACCTCACAAAGGTCCTCTTATACCAATCTGGATCCTGAGACCCCAGATAGGAAGCAACTCCTTTAGACCTACATTTTCTCCCAGAGTTTCCCCTAATATTAGGGCCAAACTTAAATGTCTCGGGAGAGGATCCCTGACTCCACAGGCAGAAGTCCTAAATAACTGTGACTTTCAACTATATCATGAGCGAGAAGAAAGAGCCCCCAAAATATCTGATGATGGCTAAGTGCTCTCAGTGACTAAAGCAAAAGCCCAGGCTCCCTGGCCTCCTAAAGCCCGAGAACCTCTGTGACTTTGTTTCAAATGTGCTCAGGAAGGTCACTGGGCCCCGGGCCTGTCCGAACCCTTGTAAACCACCCAGACCATGTCCAAAGTATCATTAAGGAGGGCCCTAGAGTATTGACTGTCCCCACGTCCCTCGAGGCATGAGTACATTAAGCCCAGGTCACCCTACATCCAACCTCCTTAGTCTGACCATGAACGACTGAGGGGCTGGGCTCCCTTGACCTGGCCACAGCCATCCCTGACAAGGAGTTTCAGGTAGCTATCACAATATCAAGGCAATCCGTCTCCTTCCTTATGGACACCTGTCCACTTTTTTGGTTCTGATAAAGTACTGAGGACCCGCCTCAGGCTCACCAAACCCCACCATTTAACTGTATCTTTAGGTTTATCCCCCTTACCCATTCCTTCCTAGTGGTACCACCATGTCCCATCCCCTGTCTAGGAAAGGACTCCTAACCAAAGTGGGAACCTGTAACAGGAACGAGTGGGCTGCTTGTAGTCCCAGCCACCCTGCTAGCTTACACTCGAAATAATCACACAGAAACTCTATTCATTGAAACACTGCCTGGCCCATTAATTCTAGCCTCTTATGGCTAACTCTCACATCTTGATTCAACCCATTTCTAATAATCTGTATGTCACCATGATGTCATGGATTACTGTGGAAGACTCAGTATGGTGACTCTCTCTCTGCCCTTCTTCCTAGCATTCAGTTCTGTCTACTCCACCAACCTAAGTTCTGCCCTACCAAAAGGCCAAGGCAGTTTCTTTATTCAACCAATGAAAGCAACACATAGACAGAATAACCTCCTACACTATTTCCCCTTTTTCTGTTTAAACAAAAAGAAAGACTTTAACTTTAACATAGTAAAATTACATATAACAAAACATTACAGTTACAATATTTATATCTACT